>CM059557.1:76382002-76838870 GCA_030386875.1 Morinoia aosen
GGTACGCACTCATGCCGAGAAGTGCGACCAGCTAGTCCGCTTGGACAACTTCCAGATAATAGGAACCACATCTAGTCAATCAGACCTTCGTATTTTAGAATCTCTTTTTATCATGAAAGACAAACCTATTTTAAATGAAACTGAATCGTCATTCCCTCTGTTAATAGCATGTTAGTATTGTTCTCCATCCTTTTTCGTCCACTTCTTTTTATTTGTTTTTACCATTGCACTTATTTTCAATAAAATTTATTTTTTGTCTTCCATAGATCTTGTTAATGCTGAAGATGACTCCTGCAGTCGAAACGTTCAATTTTATATATCATTTTAGGTTCTTCTATTTATTAAACGACTAACTGATAATGGGTCTTTTAAAAGCGACTATCCTTGCTATTTTATTTACTGGAAACACTCTTAAGTTTCTACAACTTCCTTTTCTTAAATGGCTTCCCTCACCAGTGGAGAGAATCCATTATTGTTCCTATCCTCAAGCCGACTAAGCCCTCTACGTATACAAATTCATATCGCCCAATAGCACTTACAAACTGTTTATGCAAAATAATTGAAAAAATGATAAACTATAGACTACAGGCCATACTTGAACGCTGCAGCTTTTTTGATCCTTCACAGAGCGGCTTCAGAAACTCACACAGCACTATAGATGCACTCAGCAGACTCGAAAACACCATCCAAGAGTCTTTTTTCAGTAATGGATACTGCGTAGCAGTCTTCTTGGATATAAATAAAGCATTTGATACCGTATGGCACCATGGCATTCTCCTTAAACTGAAAAAAATAGGTCTACGTGGCAACATAGCCACCTTCATATCAAATTTCATTAAGCTTCGTACTATAAAAGTAAGGGTAAACAACGCTCAATCAAGGTCCTTCCCCATCTATTCAGGAGTCCCCCAAGGCTCAGTCATTAGTCCTACAATTTTCACTATCTTCATAAATGACTTGCTTACTTTCCTCCCAACCAACATGCAACACTCCCTTTATGCAGATGATGCAGCCCTCTGGATCAAACATGAAAACCTCAATGAAGCCCTGACCCTCATGCAAAACTCCCTTATACAAATAGAAAACTGGAGCCACAAATGGGGATTGGAAATCTCTGCAAGCAAAACTTCTTGTGTCATTTTTACCAGGCACAGACCAAACAACATAGACCCGCTAACACTTAATCACACACCCATCAATTTTGTCAACTCGGTACGCTTCTTAGGACTCATCTTTGATCAACATCTAACATGGAGCCGCCATATATCCAACTTGGTAACTCGCTGTCAATCAGACCTTCGCTTAATGACTGTTGTTGCTTCCCGTGGTTGGGGTGCTGACTACTCAACCCTTCGCCTCCTCTATATATCGCTTATCCGATCAAAACTAGACTATGCCTCCTCCCTTTACTCCACAGCTGCCCCATCACATTTGATAAAACTGGACCGTATTCAATTTGCAGGCGCTCGCATAATGCTAGGTGCTCTCCGGTGCTCACCCACAGCCAAACTGGAGGCTGAAGCTAGCTTGTGTCCTCTGCATATTCGCCGAAAATTATTACTTGCTTCTTACTGCTCAAGAGTGCTTAGCATCCCTAGACATCCAGTTTGAAATCTTCTCCTTAGCTACTATCCATTTGCCTTTTCCTCTCCCTTTTGCTGGACGAGCCTTTTGTGAATTCAACGACCTCGGCCTGGAATTTTCATCCGTAGCAACAGTTCCCATGACAGCACGATATCTCCCACCCAGAATTCCTACCGGCTCTTCTTTATCAGTGTTCCCTAAGTCAGCTCTGACTGACATCCACTGGCAACAGATTTTTAAGGACATAACTACTCGCTTATACCTACAAAGAACTCAGGTGTTCACAGATGGCTCAACTAAGGGTGACAGCACTGTTGTGGAGTATACTCATCAAACTTCAACATAAAAGCAAAACTCCCACTTCACTCTACCATATACACAGCAGAGCTGTATGCAATCTACATTGCTTGCAGATATATATCAGTGCTGCCAGGCTCTTTTGTAATTTTTACAGACTCTCTCGGCTGCATCTCTGCACTGAACTCTGGCAACCCTCCTAACCATTACTTGCTCACCTGGATAGTAAATACTGTTTGTTCCACCAGCTCAAATAAAATTATCATAGAATGGCTCCCCAGCCATGTTGGCATTGCTGGCAATGAAGCTGCAGATAGACTAGCACGAGAATCAAATGACCTGACAACCATGGTAGATCTCCCACCGAGTAAATATGAACTCAAGAGCAAAATCATAAAACACTATGACCAGGCCTGGCAGAGAAGGTGGTCAGCTCAGCCTCACTACATAACCAACTTCAAACCTCACTTAGGCCCATCAATCCCCTCAAACCTCACCCGTTCCAATCAAACCATCTTCACACGCCTCCGACTGCAGACATGTTACCTAACCCATGGACACTTCTTCAATAACTCTCCTTGTCCTCATTGTTCCAACTGTCAAACTGTCATCACTCTGGAGCACATCTTCATAGTCTGCCCAGCTCATGAACCATTCTGTGTCCCACTGAGAAGAACATGCCATGCCAAGTCCCAGCCGTTCGGCCTAGCCTCTCTACTCTCCCCATCTTTTGCGCCAAACTTGGTCATCAAATTCCTTCAAGACACTCACCTGCTGAGTAAAATCTGAAGACGCAACTGACGGAGTGAGGGCGCTAATTCCCATGGACGGAGATGTGCCGAATCTAAATCAAGTAAGTGAAAATTGGCCAAGGAGAAGGTGGATCACGGTCGGACGGTCGACAAGCAAGAGCGTGAGTAAACTGTCAAGTATTCATCAATTAAAAACTTAATAAGTGTCTATCTGTTTTTCTTATTTCTTTTTTCGAGTGTGTCTGCTTCATTGCCAGCACGGTATGGGGAGACATAAGAAAAGAAGGAAGGGGAATGACACCTCTGGGTCCTCGGAGGGGGACTCTCCTTCTCTGCCCTCTCTTTCAACTAACCTAGCTTCACTTCCAACTTCTGATTTCCAGTTATCAGGAGAAGTGCTTATGGCTGTGGACCAAAATCAGTCAAATTCTTCAACTTCAAATCAGGTAGACCTAAATGTGGGAAAAAATTCCCAACTCATCTCAAGTCCTAAAAACCCAGATCTTGAGGGATGTTGCCAGCAAGGTGGCCAGATAATAAGCAGCTCAAATCCTGAGGCCCTCACTTCCTCAGCTCAAAGAGCTATAAATCAAGTTGGCCCTCAGGAGTCAGATAGCCAAGGGCATGAAATACTGGCAGAGAAGCCATGTGTTATCATCATAGAACCTGTTGCTGACAATTGTCCAGTCACCAAATTCTTTGCTAATCATATCTCCCTGAGCAAAGCCTTAGCAAATTCTCCTCTAGGCAAAGCAGGTATCAGCAGAATGACTAAAAACTTTCAGAAAAACTTACTAATAGTGACACTGAATGAAAGTGCTACTAAAGATCTTCCTATCCTTCTGTCTGTCACTGAAATAGGCACTTGGGTAGTAAAATGTAGATTGCCTCTCAATCAAACCAGGTCATTGGGAGTAATTGGACCATTTGGAGAGGATACCACCAATGAAGACTTGACTGAAGCACTGACCCTGGCAGGCTATGACATCACTACTGCAGAAAGAATCTTTAAAGGTAAGGAAAAAACCAAAACCTCCATGTTTAAAGTTCATTTTAATACCTGTTCCCTTCCATCCTATGTGTACCTAGGCTATCAACGCTACAAAGTTAACGTTTTTGTGGGAAGACCCTGGCAATGTTTCAAGTGCCAGAGATTTGGCCACAGTGCTGCAAACTGCAGGGGCTCTCCACGGTGTGTGGCTTGCAGTGGCCCCCACAACGTGAAGGACTGTCCTACTCAAGGTACGCCCAAATGCTGCAATTGTGGAGGCAGCCATGCGGCTAGTTATGGGGGATGCTCTGTAGTCAAAACAGGCTAAACAAGTTGAGGAGGTACAAACAGTGAACAAGATCTCATACAGTGAAGCTCTCAAACTTATGCGGAATGAAAATGCTCCTTCTGATTATAGCAACAGAGCAGCAACTGAGCAACCTATGGTATTGCGTCCTGTAGCTGGGGCTGGAGGTAGAGACAAGGTTGAGTCTCCAAAAAATAGCTCAGTTGGTACCCAAACTTGTGATGACAGCAAAAAAACTACTCTTAAGGATGTTCCAATTTTACAATTCATTGAACTATTGGCAAAACTCTTACCTTTATGTAACACAACTGCTACCTCTGAGTCCCACCCAACTGAAATCATTACAAAAATTGTTAAAGAGACATTTCAGCTAGCAAGTTTCTCTACAAAACCAACTCAGCTTGACTCAGCCCCTAGCCTCATGGGAACACGTGCACAGTGTCTTGACAAGGTGACACCTAAGAGACCAAGCTCTGTCTTGAATGAGGATGCTCCTGATAATGTGATGTCATCCCCAGTAATAGGAAGTCATTTACCGCAAGGCAAGCAAAAGAACCAGAGAGCCCATGCTCAGCCCTTGCCCCGCATTGTGGAAAAATCTCATCCTTCTAAAGACAAGCCATCAGTAAAAAATAGAATTTCCAGTCTGAGTTCCTTTTCAACTCAAACCAAATGTCCTCTGAAAAAACAAAATTAATCCAGTGGAACTGCCATTCACTCAAAAATAAACTAAGCAATTTCAAGTTATTTTTGTATGCAAACAAACCCAATGTGGTTTGCCTAACAGAGACCTGGCTGAATGCTCAATACATCCCAAATTTTATCAACTATACCTCAATACAATAACCACAGAGATGCCGGGCAGGCTGGGGGTGGCCTTGCTGTTCTGATCAGAAGTGATACTCCTTATGTTAAAATTAACCTTCATCCTTACCCGCAGGGCAAGTTAGAAGTAATCGGGATAAACCTATTTATTAAAAACAGTCAATCTCCCCTCTCAATACTCAATGTTTATAATGCCAATCACTCCATTGCCTCATCTGAATTTCAGCACTACTCTTCCCAGCTTGAACCTTCACGACTAATAGTTGGAGATTTTAATGCCCATAGTCCATTATGGGAAACAAGCAAACCACCAAACACTACTGGTAGGAATTTGGAGCATTTATTAACTCATGATCCCTCTCTTGCCTTGCTTACCCCTCCCTCAATGCCCACATACTATAATGTATACCATAACTCTTTTTCTACTATTGACTTGACCTTAATTTCAGCAAACCTGCAGCCCATTGCTGATGTAAACACAGAGCAAGACATGGGCAGCGACCACTACCCGGTAACAACACGCATAGGCATCTCTCCATCCACCACTCAATTCAAGAGGCGGCCATCCTGGCTGTTCGAGAGGGGGTCCTGGGCTGAGTGGAAATCTACACTGCGGCAGGTGGGAATTGACAACACACCAGATATTCAAGTAAGTAGCTGTAACTTCACAAGATGTCTAGTGGAAACTAGCTGTAAAATTTTCCCACAAACTAAGGAAATTGTAAATCCACGCTACAGTAAACCTTGGTGGACATCAAAATGTGCCGAAGCTGTTGAGGCCAAGAGAGCAGCAAAAAGAGTCCTAATATCCCAACCCACCCCCGTAAACCTAATAGCTTTCAAGCGCTGTACTGCAAGGGTCAAATGGGAGGTGAAGCAAGCTAAACAGAATTCCTGGATTAATTTTTGCAGCTCAATTAATTCTGAAACTCCCATTGGTACACTTTGGAAACGAGTTAAATGCTTAAAAAATCCCTTCAAGAGAGAATCCCGTCCATTCATTCTTCCTGGTAACATGATCACTGACGCTAATGCTAAAGCGTGCCACTATGATAAAGTTCTTGCATCTCCAGTCCCTCGTCCATTCCCAACCTACATCCTCCTACCCCTAGCTCTTGCCTTGAGCGAAGAACATACCAGTCCGATAAATGAACCCTTCTCATTCAACGAAATGAATCGGTGCATAAGCTCTCTAAAACCTGTCTCTCCTGGCCTTGACAGAGTACACAACAAACTCCTTGCTAACCTCCCTACTGAACACAAACTCTGGCTGCTGTCTATTTTCAACTCAAGCCTGCAGAATGCAACTATCCCTAAGGAATGGAAGTCCAGTCTCATAATACCCATCTTGAAGCCTAGCAAACCTCCAACTAGTGTGAAATCCTATCGCCCCATTGCTTTGTTGTCATGCACAGTCAAGCTACTGGAATCTATGATTAACAAACGCATATACTATACTCTTGAGCAAAACAAATTCCTGCGACCAACCCAGGCTGGGTTCCGTAGTAGGATGTCTGCCTTAGATCAGGTTGTTAGAATAGAGACGGCCATTCGCACTGCTCTGGAATGTAGGAAAGTTTTACTGGTGGTATTCTGTGACCTCAGCAGTGCCTTTGACACAGTTTGGCACACTGGTTTGCTGTACAAGCTAAGCCAGTGCGGGATACGAGGGGCAATGCTCAGGTGGTTAAGGGAGTACCTCAATGAGAGAAATTTCCAAGTTCTTTTTGAGGGAGAGCTCTCAACAGGCAAAAATGCAAAATCTGGTGTCCCACAGGGAGCAATTCTGTCTCCTGTGCTATTCAATGTGATGATGAAAGACATCCCTTCGGAGACAGGAGTTCATGCCACTGAATATGCTGATGATGTTAGCTTCTTTACTAGTCACTCTGACATAGCAACAGCCACTGCAAGACTGCAGTCCCAAATCACCTCTTTCTACAACTGGACCAAACAATGGGGATTGACCTTAAACCTCCAGAAAACTAAAATAATGTGCTTTACCAATAAACGAATAGTTCCTCATCCCATCAACATTGATGGCCAACCTCTGGAATATGTTCCTCATTACAGGTACCTCGGTGTTGTACTGGACGCCCCTCGACTACGCTGGGAACCCCAAATTGCCCATCTTAAAGCAGCATGTCTTCCTCTAATTAACCTCCTGCAATCTATTTCTCACAGACAATGGGGATCTGACCGTATGCTCCTGCTCAAACTGTATAAAATTCTGATTCGCAGTCGGCTAGATTATGCGGCTCCTGTGTACGCGACTGCTTTAGAAAATGTTTGAACGTGAGAAAATTTTCTGAACACGGCAACAACAATTACCTCCCAATATTTGACATTAGGTACGGAAGAAATTACAGCGACATTAATGAAATTTTTATTTATTAACCAAGAGTCAAGTGCCACAGGTTGTCAGGCACGAAGATAATAAGATATGGAACAACAAAAATCGTTACAGCGTTGAATCCGGTTAATTAATAATAGAACGCAGGCAGGGGACGAATTCTTCACAGAGAAGATTAGGCGTGAAGAACTTGACTCCCGAATGCCAGCAAACTGTAAGATGAAAAAAGGTACGTTGTCAAAGAACCTTCAGAGGATTATTCACGTAATTTTAGTTATTCACGTAATTTTAGTTATTCACGTAATTTTAGTTATTCACGTAATTTTAGTTATTCACGTAATTTTAGCAATTGCGGTAAATTAAGTAATTAAGGTAAATTAAGTTATTAAGGTGAATTAAGTTATTAAGGAAGTTATTAGGGTAAATTAGGTTATTAAGCAGGGGGGCTACGTCGCACTACATTAACCCAGCTCACGAGATGACATTCCGATAGCAATAAGCCGATGGGTCACAAACCTCTAGTGAGCCTCAGTGCCTGGCGTCAGAAGCATAGCCGGTCGGATGAGCAGGACTCGCAGCAGCATGCAGGGACGGGTGGAAGGTTTAGCCCTTCATACTGGACAGACGTGCAGGTACGAAGTTCAAGAACAGGGACCGCCGAACTCCCATCTTCTTCCCAGCGATCGAGCGGCGTCGATCTCGCAGGTTCCAATCACCGGGAAGCGATGTCCCGCGCCTTCAACCAGGGTTCCCCGAAGAATCTGAAGTTGCCACTCAAGAGAAGATTAGTGTATGGGAGTGTTGCTGGGTTGTGACTGGCTGTTCTTAGGAGGTGCTGTTTTACTATGATTCCTAATGTTGTATTCAGTATAAGGATGTGACCCAAAGCAGTTTACCACAGAAGTATCTCTCGCGATGCTGGGAAAGTGCGACCAAATTTATTTAACTTATCGAAAACTAAATTGTACGAATAATGACGTCAAATTGTTTGAATGGTTTAAATTGTTAAATCATGCACCTTAACTTACAACGAATTTAATTTTAGCGGACAATGTATGTACGTCTACAAAGATAATTTTATACATTCCCCGCCGGAGATTTGGCTTCAATGTAATTAAGTCAAAGTGAATATGACTAGACTTAAAACTAATTTAAATACTAAACTGCATCGTCAGCAACCCACGAGCGTATTTTACGCTTGGCTGCAGCTGCGGCAGTACGCTGATTCTTACGTCTCTGCACAACAGAAAAGGTCGAGTTATGAGTAGCTTCCGGAGGAGGAGGAGTCCGCGAAGACTCTTCGCCAGCAGCTGGGAGGAGCAGTATTAGGGAAGACGCATGTCTGTATACTCTCTCACCCGTTCCCTTGCGAACGAATGCGGCAGTGACCTCTCCCAGCGAGTTCGTCTCTGTGTTGACGACCAAACCTAAGGGGTAAGTAGATTGTTTCAAAAATTTATCATATAACAATACTACGTCGCCAACATTTAGTTTCTTATGTTTCACCGTTTTATATCTGTCAACCTTGTTTGTAGCTTGATGAATCAGGCTTGCCAAAAATTCAGAGTGATAACACTCATTCAAGTCTTTATGAGATTCAACTACTTTTACAAAGTAATCTTTTATCTCTTCATTAGAGGTAGGCTCATAGTCTGGATCTTGAGGTATATCCTGTAGTTCAGGCAAGACATTAACTGACGGTAGCTCGAACCCATGAATCAACATTTCTGGGGTGATTGGAGCCACAGCTTCTACTTCATTAGAACGTAGCAACTCTTTAAAAGCAAGTGGCCTCCGGTTTACCAAATGTACAGCCTTTGCCAAGAGAAATTGCAAATCAAAAACACCAAGTACGCGCTTGCCAATTGATTTAAAGATCAATCTTTTGGCAGCCTTAACGCAGCTCTCGACTAAAGAGCCCAATGCACTCTTGCCCTTACAATATTGTGACATCGAAATTTCTGTTATGCCCTGTTCTTCAAGATAATTTCTCGTTTCATGGTCGTCGAGAAAAGACCTGATTCTGTTGAATCCTGCCGAAATTTGACTACCTAAATCGGCAACGCATTTTCTGAAAATACCGTAGTCGTAAATGTGTAATTGAATTGCATTTAGAAAATCTTTGACATCAGCGGACAAACAAAGTTTCATGTTGATTGCCCTGCTCCAGAGACATGTCAATATCAACACCCATACCTTATGCTTAGCCCCGTTTACCGTCACAATCCAAGGGCCCATATAGTCTAGGAATACCGACGCAAAGGGCTTGGCGGGTGGAGCCACTCTAAACTCTCGGTAATCGTTCTGGTTAAGTTTAACTGGTCGCTCATTCAGCCGGCGGCACACCACGCATCGCTGTAGCACTTTACGCACTGTAGAAAAGGGATGGATCAAAAAATAAGTTTTTCTTAATTCTTTCAGGACTGAGTAAATTCCTGAATGACCAGTTTTGACATGAAAGTCTTCAATGATCAAATTCGTTAGAGGGCTGTTTTTATGGATCAAGATTGGGAAAGTACTGACAGCAGCCTTTGGAAGCTTTGATTTCACACGCAAAAGCCCATCAGGTGCAATGAATACGTTGAGGCGTTTCACAAGGGCAGGCATTAGATTCAAAGGCCTACTTGAAGTTTCATAGTAATCAAAGATTTCCTGAAATTTTTGCCTCTGCTCTATCATCAAAGTTCTGTTAAGGGCGATTGCATAAAAGTTAGTTTCGTTAGATTCTACATCTTTGGGAGTTTTGATTCTCCTTTTCAAATTCTGGACAAATTTCAACACATATTTGTTCACGTTAATTAATTTCTTCAAAGAGGAATACTTTCCTGGAGGCACCAGATGAGAGTGACATTCACTAGTACTTGTCGCGCAAGCCAATACCTTCGCCTTCTCACTATTTCTTACCGGAGAATCTATTCCACAGGTCCCATCACTGCCGGTCACACCCCCGTCTTCCCGCTCCTCGAGGACCCGATCAGGTCTACTGCCCTCTGGTGGCAGAGTCAAACCTGGTCCGAATTCACCCGGCGAGGAAACATCAAAGGTAGGACCTGTAAAATAGTCTGATTTGCATAATTGCCCAGCACTAGGACAACGACTGACGAAGTCAGCAGGGTTATGGCGACCTGCTGTAAAATCGTAACGGATAGGTCGTTTGTTACAAAGTTGTTCAATTTGTTGAAGTTTATTCAAAGTGAAAACACCGCGCTTCTGCATCTTATCAAAATCCACACTATATGACCTGATCCAATGCAAAACCACCATGCTATCTGTGAACAACACTAGAGATTTGATGTCAATAGGAGCAATCGCTCTGGTATTCAAGTTGTCGGCCCAGTCTACGAGAGCGGCCGTACCTAACTGAACAGCGGCAAGTTCAAGTACGGGAATCGATTTAAATCCCATTTTTTTGCTCACAATTTTTGACTTTGCACACAATAAATTCATCCGCTTATCAGCATGTTCGTACAAATAAATTACGTAGCCATAAAGAAGCTTTGACGCATCGGTAAAGGCGACCAAACTGAAACAGCCGTTACGGCTGCCCAACGATCTGGGAACAGGCGGACATTTAGACGAATTTACCTGTTTTGCGATCAAACACCACTCTTTCTGCCGTTGGTTAGGGAGCACTGAATCCCACTTCAGGGAAGCATCAGTTTGCAGTTTGTGCAGAAATAATCTGGCTCTGTTGAGAATCGGACAGTAAATGTTTAGAACATCGTAAAATGCGTGTACGGCACCAAGTATTTTACGTTTTGAATTGGCTTTCGTATCCAAGTTCAAAGCACTCGGCTCCAAGGTGTCCTTCTCGCGGTCCCACGTCATACCGAGTAGATTCACCTTCGCCGGGGCCTCAGAATCGTTCTCTGAGTCTATGACAGTTTGTAGAGGCGCGAAATTTGTTAGGAACTTCTGGAGAGGGAAACAGTAGTCGTTAAAAATTTTCGGCAACATTTCGTAGCATGTGTACATTTCTATTTCCTTGTTTGACGAAAATCCACCATTGTCCATGTATAGAGTGCCGTATACGACTTTTCTGAAATTTGTTACCTGCGGATTTTCTCCGTCGTCATCTGAGACCAGTATTCTGTACAAAGCAAGCATTAGTAAAGTAGGGCTAGGCCGAATTCCAAATATTAGTCTTAGGCTTTTGTACGCAATTATTTCATAGTCTTTTTCCAGTGCATTTCTATACCATAAGAAGCACAGCCTACTCTGGTCTACTGGTCGCAATTGTATATTTAGAAATGCCTGACGTATGTCAAAAGTCATGAGGTATTTATCCAGTCTATGCCAGACGAGGGCAACGTCAGGTTTAGAGTTAAGACAAGGGCCTGAAAGCATCGCCTGGTTATGGCTCACCGACCCAGAGCCCCTCTCGCACAAATTAGCCAGGTAAACTATCCTACATTTGTGTAATATAGCGAGTAGTGTAAGTTCTAGTTAGAGAGACCAATAGTTGGCAACGCTCGAGACAGCAACACTCGCAGGCAGTCTACAAGCGAACTCGGGCTCGACAACAAGTAAATGTTGACCGAGTGTGTGAATAATATTACCTACTGTGGTTGGTATCTAACTTCTTAATTTCTAAACTAATGTACTAATTCTATGCTACCCTATTCTATATATTCCTTTCTATCTCCGCTCTGCTCTCGCTAACCACATTCTGGTATCTGAGTATCTAGTTATGTTGTAAGGTATCCAATGAGGTGAGTAAACTATTTTACCTAACTTGATGTCTATTACTATGTTGTGTCTATGTCTATGTCTATGTCTATGTGAAACCTATACTGTGCTATAGTGTAGGTTGTGATATTGGCGACGAGGATTTGGTAGAACTGCTGGAAGTGACTAAGTGGTAGTGACTACTAACTAGTGAGGGAACATAAAATTTGCCTAGTGAAATTTCTTGTTATTGTTTTTCTGCTCACTGGTGTTGCTAGACTGGCTAGACTAGTGGAGAAAATTAAAATTGATCAAGTGATTGTACTATTTGTGCTGTGAAATTTTTTTTTTTACAGTGTGTTTTTGACTTACTAAAAATTCAATATGCCATTGATAGGTTCAGTAGGAGAATTTAATCCTGTAGAGGAGGAATTTGGAGACTATGAAACTAGATTACACTGCTATTTTTTAATAAACAAAATAGAGGAAAATAAAAAAGCTCCCACCTTAATTTCACTAGTGGGTCCTAAAATTGCTAGGCTCATTAGAGACCTCGTGTCTCCTAAAAAAGTACTTGATGCTACTTATGACGAGATTGTGGAAGCGTTGAGACGGCATTTTAAGCCAACAAGAAATCAAATCTTTGAGAGGTTTAGGTTTCATAAGCGGAACCAGAGACAAGGGGAAAGCATTGCGGATTTTGTGGCTAGCTTGAAAGCACTTTCTAATACCTGTAATTTCAAACAGGAAGTGCTAGAAGAGACCCTGCTGGATCGTTTCATTTTGGGTGTGTCCAGTAATGAAATTCAAAATTGCTTGCTAAATGAGGCTGGCCTGACATGGCAAAAGGCCATGGATCTAGCTACTGCTAAAGAAACCACACTGAGAGAAACAGTGGGGTTGAGGCAACCAAATTCAATTCTAAATGTAGGCCAGAGCAGAGTTAAGCAAACTGCTATTAAGCCTCAGGGCAAAACTCAGACTCAAGCTAACCCCACATCAGCATGCAGCGGCTGTGGTAATCTGCACTGGCGTAGAGATTGCCCCTATAAAGACAGTGTTTGTCATGGTTGTGGCCAAAAAGGCCATCTTAAGAAATGTTGTTTTAAATTGACAATTAAGAAATCTGATAAAGGCAACAAAAACAATTTTGTGCATGCTATGCATGAAAAAAGGGGGAGGGAATCTCGCTCGACATACGAAAGACGCCCATGTGAGGGAGAAAACTGCATTCAGGATGCCTCTCTATAAACTTTTCTACGTCATCAATGCGCTGAATTATGTTATTTTGCTCCTGTTCTTTGAAAACAGCATCGTACATAGCTAAGCGCTCTGGATTTGACGCTAGTTTTCGGAAGTTAGATTTCAGTACTTGGTGCGATAAGGCATAATTCCTAGCTAGTTTATGCGAAATTTTATGGTTCCAAATTAATGGCATGATCAACCGACCATCGACATTTCTTTCTGTATTATGCATGACGTACCGCACCAGTTTCTGATTTAACTCTGTTTCCTCAGGGTCGTCCGGTGGATCGAGTTCCATCAGCTGGTTGCAGCGCTCTTCCATTTCCTCCGGCTGTTCCCTGCTGACGGAAGAATCGCGAACAAACTCCGACTCCGCTGACTCCACTCCATCGTCTTTTGGCTGACCTTCGACGTTGCCCGGCTCCACAGAAACTCCTGTGTGAACACTAGAAATAGCGGCACCAGTGTACGGGCCCGCATGAGGCAAAAATAGGAGGTTATCTCTCAGAGAATTAACATTCCCGGTCATCAACACTCCTACGCTGGACTGTATAAAGCAAGATTTCTTGTCTGGCTTACCAAAGGTTATATAAGTCATGCCAAACAAGGGGTCGCATTCTGTGCCCAGTATCATTGACAATTCGCTGGGGGACGCGCTCTCCTGACTAAGCGACTCGTCGGCTAGGAAATATCCTTTCCCAGCGAAGGCCTCCACCACGTCTGTCAGACCTGTGTTAGGAAGAGAGATGTTTATTACTGGCACACAAACTGCATCCACCGAAAAACTCGTGGTCTCAAGGTCCAACGGCACAGTCACAATTTTTGTCGTTATTGTTTTACTGGAATTAAACCCGTGAATTTTCAATTGTTCATTATCCTTCACTACTGGAAGATTTAGTTGATCGGCCAATGACGTTAGAATGAAATTTTTCTGACTGCCTCCGTCTTTTAATATCCTTACTTTGCAAGATTTTATATCTGCAGTCAAAGTAGGCAATAAATTTGTATCGCCTGAGGTTGCGCCAAGAACTACTTCAGTGACCGTAAGTGCACTGGTGACTTGCTTATGGTTATGCCTACCAGGCGAGCGCGGCTTGAGACACAAATACGTCATGTGCTCCCCATTGCACGTGCGACACCTTGACGTGAACTTGAACCTGCAATTCTGAGAGTTATGGTTCCTAAATGAACATTTAGTACAGGCATTCATCGATTTTAGTTTGTCTACTTTTTTTGCGGGAGTCTCATAAATAGAACACCTGTTAAGGTGATGCTCACAACTGCTGCCATCCTCTCTGCACAAAATACAAATTTGGCCTCCAGCTTTCCTATCTACGGCAATTGCCGCCGACAAGGGACTCTTCGGTCCCGTAAGACTTCTGTGGCTGACGGAAATTTGCTTAAGGCGCTGATAACGTTCTGTGGCATCAAATATATTAGCCTCTATTTGCGCTAGAGATGGCTTGCTAGTATTCGTAATCTGAATCAAATTATTCTGAAAAGATTCGTTGAGAGCGTTCCAAAAGAAATATGCCAATATGGTATCGACATCGATGTTCAAATTTCTGAAAGACGAGACAATAGTTTTCATTTCACCAATGTAAATATACGGGTCATCATTCATGGCGAGTTTCATCTTCGACAGTTTCTCAATTGCGTTATATTTCTGTACGATGGTTGACGCAAAAGCTTTCTGCAAAAGTTCTTTTGCAGTTTCGTAAGTTTGTTCGGAAATATCCAAAGAATTGAGCAAGACTCTAGGTGGGCCGGACACTTGATTACATAGGTACACAAACTTTTCGTAGGATGTTAGATTATGCTTGCTAAAAATGGCTTCAAAATTATGAAGAAATTTTTCCAAACATTCAGTTTTAGAGTTGCTGAATCTAGGCAACGGCACCTCTGGTAATTTCAATTTCTGCGTCGCTAGTACCGTACCTGATTGAGTAAGAGGGCTCTCCAGCGGCTCGTTAGCACCAGTTGGTGTAGAGGTGGTCACGGAATGTAGAAGGGACGCGCAAGTGAACAGCCGCTCCTCGTAAGCCTCCTGCTCCTCGGCTGCCGCTTGCAAGACCTCGTCGCTCGCACCATCCCGAATCAGAGCTTCGAACACAGTTTTGTCGAGCTCCCTCAGCTCCGCCTTGAACGAGTCCACCTTAGAAAGGTTAAGTCTACGCTCCTGCTGAGAAAAGCCCGGAGCTACAGCTGCAAGAGAGTTACACAATTTAGTTACACGTTGTCGTAAAAATCCCCTTGTTCTTTTAGCAACTTCAATATCCATTTTAGGAGGCATTCTTCACAGACCCGCCTGAGAAAAGAAAGTTATAAGTCACGCGAGAAATCGATTCAAGCTAATGCACGTTTATAATTTAAATAGGTTATTAGGAAGAAGACCCTGCAGCCACCGCCGCCCGCTCGCCGACCAGCGACACTCCGACACCGACGCCTCCCCATACTGGCCACCATTTAGAAAATGTTTGAACGTGAGAAAATTTTCTGAACACGTCAACAACAATTACCTCCCAATATTTGACATTAGGTACGGAAGAAATTACAGCGACATTAATGAAATTTTTATTTATTAACCAAGAGTCAAGTGCCACAGGTTGTCAGGCACGAAGATAATAAGATATGGAACAACAAAAATCGTTACAGCGTTGAATCCGGTTAATTAATAATAGAACGCAGGCAGGGGACGAATTCTTCACAGAGAAGATTAGGCGTGAAGAACTTGACTCCCGAATGCCAGCAAACTGTAAGATGAAAAAAGGTACGTTGTCAAAGAACCTTCAGAGGATTATTCACGTAATTTTAGTTATTCACGTAATTTTAGTTATTCACGTAATTTTAGTTATTCACGTAATTTTAGTTATTCACGTAATTTTAGCAATTGCGGTAAATTAAGTAATTAAGGTAAATTAAGTTATTAAGGTGAATTAAGTTATTAAGGAAGTTATTAGGGTAAATTAGGTTATTAAGCAGGGGGGTTACGTCGCACTACATTAACCCAGCTCACGAGATGACATTCCGATAGCAATAAGCCGATGGGTCACAAACCTCTAGTGAGCCTCAGTGCCTGGCGTCAGAAGCATAGCCGGTCGGATGAGCAGGACTCGCAGCAGCATGCAGGGACGGGTGGAAGGTTTAGCCCTTCATACTGGACAGACGTGCAGGTACGAAGTTCAAGAACAGGGACCGCCGAACTCCCATCTTCTTCCCAGCGATCGAGCGGCGTCGATCTCGCAGGTTCCAATCACCGGGAAGCGATGTCCCGCGCCTTCAACCAGGGTTCCCCGAAGAATCTGAAGTTGCCACTCAAGAGAAGATTAGTGTATGGGAGTGTTGCTGGGTTGTGACTGGCTGTTCTTAGGAGGTGCTGTTTTACTATGATTCCTAATGTTGTATTCAGTATAAGGATGTGACCCAAAGCAGTTTACCACAGAAGTATCTCTCGCGATGCTGGGAAAGTGCGACCAATTTTATTTAACTTATCGAAAACTAAATTGTAGGAATAATGACGTCAAATTGTTTGAATGGTTTAAATTGTTAAATCATGCACCTTAACTTACAACGAATTTAATTTTAGCGGACAATGTATGTACGTCTACATAGATAATTTTATACAAGTGCAGCCCCTTCTGTCTTGACTAAGCTTGATGTGTTACAGAATAACTGTCTCCGAATTGCTACGGGAGCTCGGAGAACTACACCAATCAGTTCTCTACAGGTTGAGTCAAATATCCCTCCTCTGGATATTCATAGAGAACTGGTAATGTGCAAATATTACTGAAGATTGATCCAGCTTCCGATATGCCCTGTAATCCATGACCTCTTTAAAACCCACCACCAAATCGCAGAACCCCAACGAACCACCAATCTTCTGCCTTCGTTTGTTTCTAAAACCAGAACCATATTTACTAATTTCAGCCTGAGCTATCCCAAACTTCTGACCTCTCCACTAATATCTCCATTGCCCCCCTGGTATAATGCAGAAGAGCACATACTCACAGACTTTGCATCAACTCCCATGTCTTCTATGACTCCTGACATGGTGAAACAACTTTTTCAGGATTTAATTAATACTAAGTTCTCTGGGTTCATTTCCATCTACACTGATGGATCACGGGTAACCGAGCCGGCCTGGTCTACATCATCAGCAGTAGTAGTCCCAAGCAGAGGGGTGCTCCTAAACTGGAAACTCCGCCCGGAAATTCAAGTAATTGAATCAGAGCTCTACGCCATATTTGAATCTCTGGTATGGGCGCAAAATAATGTGCTTCATGGGGAAAAAATAGCAATATTTACTGATTCACGAGCATCTTTATTTCTGATAAGGAACAGGAAGCCCAAAAATTACCTCCCGCTGGTGTTTAAAATCCCAAAAAACTTACTCATGCTGAGCAGATCCCATGACGTAAAATTGCAGTTTGTGCCTGGACACAAGAACCTGGTAGGAAACAAAGCAGCAGACCGTGCTGCTCAGGAAGCCCACTCATTACGGTACCGTACAATTACTGCTGCCTCCAAGGAAGAAACGGTGAGCTTGATTCATGATCTTCTGTTTGCGTACTGGAATAGTAGGTGGCAAAATAATGTGAGAGATACAGGGAGGGGCCTCTTCCTTGCTCAAATAAAAGACTCAGTAGGATGGTGGCCATGGGCCCATCACAGAAATCGCAGTGTAGAGACAGCTATAGCCAGACTTTGTCTTGGTCATGCAGGTGTCAGGGCTCACTTAGCTAGATTTGGAATGGTTGATAGCCCGTTGTGTCCGTGTGGTAATGTAGAGACTATAGATCATTTTTTGCTGTCATGTCCTCTGCGAGCTTTGGAACGTACTAATCTGACTAACACCCTTGTTACCTTAAGAGTACCTCTATCATTGAATAATATCCTTGTAGGAGGCCCTTTCCAAGCTCCAATACAGGAACAAAAAATTAATGCAGTGGCCAAATTCTTGAGAGACTCAAATGCCTTGAATGCCATTTGAGAATTGTTACCTAAGATTATTGCCTTTGTTGCTAGAAGTATCATTTCTACTATGTTATACAGCTATTGTTTGTTCTCATGTTCTTGTCTCATGTTTCCTCATCCCATGAATAGAACCATATCATTTCTACCATCTTTCATGACCTATTCACTCTGAGAAAGTAGACTAATATGTGACTACCACCCATGGGCACTAACTGAATATGTCAGCTCCCAGATTGTTTTTTTTTTTTTTGAGCTCAATGATGGGGGAGAATGGAAGCCCTCTACGCAGTGTTACTCCTGTTACTCGATGATAGCTATGTATTTTTAGGGCACTTGTGGCACTGTCTTATGTAAAGAGAATTTTCACTCTCCATCAACATCATTGATAGCTGTAAATTAACTCCCTTTTCTTTCTCCCTCAGAGTCCTGTCCACAGGAGTTTCCTTTGTTTATCAGTAACAGTAGAGTAAATTTTTCATTTGAAATTGCCACATTGGTATCAGAAAGCTCCAGGCTGGACCTTCAATTAAGCCCGGTATACTCATGTGTGACACAAGTTAAGGCATGCCCTAGTTACTAACTTACACTTAAGTACTGTGCCTTGTTTGTCCAATTCTGTAAAAGTACATCTAAAGTAAGGGGTGGGAAAAAGGTGAAATATACTGAGAGCTAACGAACGTTTGAAATGTGTAGTGTAGTAACATACTATAGCCAGGCGTGATATCGTCTTGGTAGATTATAGATGAGGAAACTGCAATATGGCCGGGCGCACTGCGTTGGTACCTCGGGGGTTTCAGCGTGGGTAAGGCGTCCGGCCATAAATGGGTGGGCAGCTGAAACCCCATGGGGTTAGGCTGCTCAGTGCGTTTGAATGTGTATTATGTACAAAACCTCAATTGCGTGACAATTATAATCTTGACCTGCAATACTATTAATGAACAACTCCAAGTTCTGCATGGTGAAACTTTTTTCCCTTCTGTCAAACCAGACCCAGCTCTGACGAGAGAAACATACGTTCAGCCGTGGAGCTGCATGGAGACCTCTTCGAAGCTCCAATAACCATCAACTAAAGAAAAAAAAAAATTGGCCAATATATGTCTTTTGTGAAAGTAAACCTTTTTTACTCCTGTCATTTTTTCGATTTAGGCCTTAGTTTTTTTTTGACGAAAAATGTGTTTTTTGTAAATTTTTATTGTTATTTCAGATTGGAACTCCTTCAGTTTTGATGCTAGAACGAAAACAAAGACAGTTTTAGAACCCTTGGAACATTTCTAAAGGCCATTTTACACTGGCGGTGTCTTCGCGCTCCACACCGTCGCTCCATCCATGTTCTGCAAATTATTCTGACAGTATATAGAAATGAATTGAGTAGATGTAACTGGAACAGGTGTGGAAATGTAAATGACCTAAATAAGGAGATTGCAAGAACTTTGTATGATGTGGCAGAGCAAAAGATTGGTAGAATGAAATGCAGGAAAAGTACAGGGAATGCTAGGTGGTTTACGAGTGAGATAAAGGAAGAACGAATGAGAAGGAAGACTTTAAATAAAAAACAACGCTGTATAAGGAAAATGTATGAAAGACGCAGAATTACTGAGGATGAATGGCAGAGTGTATGGAATGAGTACAAGGACCAGCAGAAGAAAGTAAAGAGAATGATCAATGAGGCTAGGGTTGAAGAAGAGAGACACCAAGTTGAAAATCTAATAAAGAAAGGTCCAGATGGAATAAAAGGTTGGTATAGGTTTATACAAGGTAATGATAGAGGTAGTGAAGTTCAAGTTGATGAATTAGTAGTCAATGGTTGCAGTGTGCAAGATAGGATGCAAATGGTGAAAGCAGTTGAAGAATACTGGGAGGACATTGGTGGAATGAATGAGCAGGTTACAGATGATGAACCGATAAATTTTCTGATAGATGAACATGAACTGCAAATGGAAGACGAAATCACTTGTGAAGAGATTGTAAGTTTTTTGAAGAAAGTGAAAAATGGAAAGGCATGTGGCCCTGATAAGATACCATATGAGTTCTATAAATGTGGAGGAGAGAGTGTAGTCAGTATGTTTAAATGTTTATTTGATGAGATATGGAAGAGTGAAAGAGTACCGGATGACTGGAACAAGTGTAATGTAGTTCTGTTGCATAAGGGTGGACATAAGAGTATGAAAGAACTTAAAAATTACAGACCAATTGCACTGGGTGACACCGTATGTAAGATCTTTTGTGGTATTTTGAATGAGAGAATGAAAAATTTAGTTGAGGAATTAGGAGTCCTGGGAGAAGAACAGAATGGTTTTAGGCAAGATAGACGTGGGGAGGATAATCTGTTTGTAGTGAGTGAATTAATTGAGCGAATGAAGAAGGATAACAAGAAGGTATATTTAGCATTCCTGGATATTGAAAAGGCGTATGACAGAGTGGATCGGGTTAGGCTGTTTGAAATTTTGAGAAAAGTTGGTTTTAGCAGAAAAATAGTGAACATTGTACAGAGTCTGTATGAGAACACAAGTGCTATCTACAGGCTAGGAGATTTGGAAACAGGGCAAGTGAGGAGTATTAGAGGAGTGAGACAGGGCTGTACTCTGTCCCCCCTGTTGTTTGGATTGTACACAGAAGAATTAGCAGTTCGACTGAGAGGGAGTGGTTTAGGACTGAAAGTTGGCAATCAGAGACTGAGCTGTTTGTTGTATGCTGATGATGTGGTTGTGGTTAGTGAATGTGGTCATGAACTACAAAGGATGCTTAACATTGTGAATGAATATAGTACAGATTTCAAGATGAACTTTGGTGCAGATTAAAGTAAGGTCATGGTTATAAATAGTGATGAGACTGATAGAGACAGACTGTGGAATATTGGAGAAATCAGAATAGGTAGAACAAAAAAATAAAAATATCTAGGTTGTATGATAAGTGAAGATGGATGTACTAGAACTAAAGGTGAGAAAGTGGCTAAAGCAATGCAGTGGAGTGGACGGTTAGGTAGTGTGGCCAGATACAGAGCAAACAAGTACGAATGTGTGAGAGGAATGTGGAAGTATGTTGCTGTACCAATGAGTGCTCTTGCTTGGAATGGAAGTGATCTTGAAAAGCTGGATGTGATACAAAATAAGGTAGGACGTGTAGCATTGGGTGCTCCAAAATTGACAGCTATAGAAGCCATTAGAGGTGACCTAGAGTGGAGCCTATTTTCAGAAAGAATGATGAAAGCTGTGCTGAATCATAAGGTGAGAATTGAAAGAATGCAGAATAGCAGGTGGGTAAGGCGAATCTTTGAATGGAATCTGAGTTTAAGCTATTGGGAGAAAGTATGTTGGGGGCATGCAAGGAAACTCAGTATGCAAAAGATTATTCATGTTAGAATTGGGAGACCTGTGGATGATTGGAGTTTAATAAATGTTGGAGGTGTAGGGCCTGAGTGGGACTGCAAGAGGTGGAAGAAAGAGATTGAGAGACAAACAAAAGAGTATGGATTGAATATGTGGAAGCTTAGCATGATGCGGAAGCCTACACTTAACTGGTATATGAAAAAGAAAGCACCTAAGTTTGAGCTGTTCTATGATGGTAGTTATGGAAGTCAACTCTTGTTTGCTGTGAGATGTAAGTCATTGAGTGTGAACAGACGTACATGGAGATGGAATGAGAATAATAACAGATTATGTTAGCAGTGTAATAGTGGAGTAGAGGAAACAATTGAGCATTTTGTGCTGGAATGTAGTAAGTATGAGCAAGAGAGAGAGAGTTTTATGAATGTGGTGTCTGAGCAGTATGGAGAGAATGAGTGGAATGCCAGATGTGCTGAAGATGATTGCGGTGTGAGCTGTCTTGCTGGATTGGATCAGGAGTGTAATGCGAGTATCACTGAGGCTATGAAAGTGTTTCTTGTGCGGGCCTGGAGTAAGAGACAGTGACTGGAATGAGCCAGTCTGGTAGAATGGGCTGTAATGACCCAATGTGCCAGGGGATGGTGTTTTGACACACTGGTTGTCCCGGTGATGCCTTCCAATGGAGGCTTGTGACAAGGATTGTAGATCCTGAGTAGTTAAGTGGACAAGTCTGGTACCAGGCGCTGAACTCTGTGTGAAAATTGTGGAGGGAATTGTAGGCCGTTACAAAGGCCCCGACACTGTCGGCCCTCAAGTTCAAGTTCAAGTGCAAGAGTAATACTAAAGATTACTGTATCGGGGGAACTAGCGTCAAATTAAGAGGCAATGTAAAAGCAATTCGGTGTGAACTGATGCTCAATCCTCTCGTGGGAGGAACTATAAAAAGTTCAGCGTCGCTCCACACCGTCGCTCTACACCGCTAGTGTTAAATGAGCTTTACAAACGCTCGTTCAGTTTTCTTCAAATTCAAATTTTTTCTTTTTTTTCAAAATTTTTGGAAATTTAAAAAATCAGCAACAATTTTTTGGGTTTAGAGCTAAATATTTCTTCAAAGAATTCAAATTAAAAAAAAAAACAGAACGAACGTTTGTTAGAAATGTTCCAAGAATTCTAAAACTGTCTTTGGATTTGTTCTAGCATCAAAACTTGAGAACTAGTCCCAGGAGGAATGTTGAAAATTCAAAGTGTTGGGTATAAGCAAAAAATAAAATTTTGTGTTGAAGTGTTATATAATGAACAATTGATGTAATTGAATGCAGTTTTAATTTTCATTTCGATACTTTCCATACATAACTTCATATTCAAACTGAATTGTGATTTCAAAAAAAAAAATTATAAAAATTTTTCCTTTTTCATCAAAAAAAAATAATTTTTTTCTTTTTTCAGTCTGATTCTTATGAAATTTGACTATGATATGTAACCTTTGAAAAGAAACACAATTGATTCCATTCATTTTTTTGATTCAGGCTTTAGATTTTGCATAAATTTGACATATTGGTTTTTAGGTGTTGATATTTCACTAATATTGATATTTCAAAATAGGACTCCTCCTTCAGTTTTGATGCTAGAACAAAAACAAGGTCAATATTGAATATAATGTTGTCAACGAATTTCATAATTTTGTAGGTATAAATGGATAATATAGTCGATTTTAAGACGTTTTACACGAACGACAATGTGCCCGGAAATGCTTAGTTTTCGAGTTAATTAAGTTTGAAGTTATACGAACGGCGCTCCTGAATGGCCCTTTTAACGCAAAAACAGTCATTGTTTTAGCAATGAAAATGGAAGCTAACCCCTATTACCAACGTAAAGAGGTTGGGTCGTGAGGGGTAGCAACAGTTCTTTTAGTGAAAATTATAAATAAAGCTTTCTAGTGACGTTTGTTTACATCGACTCGAAGATGGCTGCCGCCATCTTCAGCCGGTTGGCGCCATGGCGGCAGCCACCTTGGCATCGATGTAAACAAATGTCACTTGAAACCTTTACTTATAATTTTCACTAAAAGAACTGTGCCTACCCCTCACGACCCAACCTCTTTACGTTTGTTATAGGGGGTTAGCTTCCGTTATTAATTTAATTACGCTAGCCCCGCGTGCTTCCATGGCGCACACAAGCCAGCTTCAAAGTTGAATAATTCGAAAATAATGCATCGCCGGGCAGAATGTCATTCATGTAAAACGTCTTATAATCGACTATATTACCCATCTATACCTACAAAATTATGAAATTCGTTAACATTATATTCAATATTGACCAAAAACAAATGCAGTTTTAGAATCCTTGAAACATTTCTAACACACTCACGTTCGGCTTTTTTTCCATTTCTCATTTGTTCTCTTTTTACATGGGATCAAAATTGAGAAAATTGGAATATTTTGGTCCCCCCCCCCCCCCCCCCCCCCCCCGGGAGGGGGGGAATTATTGTCGTACTGACATGAAATTTTAGGAACGAATAGTACACCAACTAAGAGTCCTTCTACAACAAAAACATGAAAAATGACCATGACATCAACAGGATCTGGCAAGGGCCCCGGATGATCCCCTTAACCCTTTACGCCCTGAATTATTTTCCAAACATCTAAAAAAATAATTTTTGTTCTATTTATGACAGAAAGGTGTACTTGAAGCATAATATGCATTTAAATCTCCCAAAATTATTTTTTTGACAAAAATAATTTTTTGTGACGAATTCGTCACATCCGCGAGCTAAGGTGTATAAGTTATACAAGGTAATAACATCAGATTCTTTATTGAATAGTATTTAAGATCTCTTTCACACGTTGCCATCACTTTATTTACTGTGGATCTCAAAACACATCCTCAGCCTAAAAAATTTCGGAGAAGAGGGATGGGGGGGGGTGAATGTAGGATCCCCGGCAAATAATTTCGGGGGTGCGGCAGAAATCAATTATGAGCAATCTTCTTATTTTTGTTCATTGTTTCACTTAAAAGACAAACTGAAACTGGCTCCCAACTCAGAATTTCGAGGGGGGGGGGGGGGGTGGTGCGGGAACCATGGTCCCAGTGGCCCCTCTCCCTGGCTGCGCTACTGGGTAAGAACTTAGTAACAAATATTGGTACATTTTATTCAAACCTGTTTGATTTAGCAATGAGACAAAGGCATACATCATATTTCTTATAGTAAACAGTTCTTCCAATGCAGTTCTCTCTCTTGCATTTGTTCATCGTTTCAGCAATTCTGGGCGCAATGGCCGCCCCAATGTCAGGACATTGCTCTCCAATAGTGGTCTTGCTCATAGACTCAAAACGATGTAACATGCAAGCCCAAACCACTTTGTCAGTTCTTTGTTGGTCACATGCAGAGGTTTGTTGAGGTTACTCTCAATTTTTGGTTTTTCGAATTACTGGACCAGTGAAATCCTCTGATAATTGCTTGGAATTTTGCAAGGAAAAAAGAATATCTTCGTTACCCATTATGTTAGGTCCTAACAGAGCCATCGTTTAGGATGTATTATAATCTTGATGAAGAGTAGACCACTGGCGGCGACGAGTGCGCGGTTGTGGTCTGCTTCATCTAGAAGCAGATGCTGTGATCTCAATCCCAACTCCTGAATTTTCCATAATTCTTGACGGATCGTCGATGTCAATTACCGTGTTCAAATCTGAAATAAAATACAACGCATTGATCGAACATGTAGTTAGAATAGAAAATTGGCAATTCGTCAAGGAAATACATTTTTATGACTGCAATAATTACAAATATTTTTTTAAACACCGATTAGCAACGTAACTTTTTCCTCGTCCTTATCGGATTCGGCAATTACACGGGATCTACCACGTCATCTTCATCTAATTCTTCACTTTATCACTTGCATCTCCAATCTAAAAAATAACTTCTCTATCGCGGTTGTTCCCGTTGCCATTGAATAATCTTGGTGGGAAAAATAATCTAGTAAGAAACAAACTCTCGTATAATAGTACATTACGACAATTTACATAAATGAACAGAAGTACTCTGTCACTTTTTTCATAAATATGTCACTTTCATTTTATTGTAATTTATAATTATATTTTCATCTTTTACAAGGAGTTAATTACATATATATTAAATTTGGCTAGCATCTAAGACGGTACTGGCATTATAAAAGAGCTAGGTTTGCCTGCATTCTTCGGCTGCCATGCAAACATGGTATCAGCAAAACGTGCTTTGTGTCCCTGATGTGACGAAAACGTCACACTGGTGTAATTCAATATTTTTTTCTTTCTAACGCTTCAAAACCCATTTTCCTTTGATAAACGTATTGCACAGACGTTACTTAAGATTCAGGAATTTTTACACGCATATAACTTACCTGAGATTTCATCCATAACGTTTCTTATAAAGCCACTAGGAGCGATGCGAACCACACGTCATCCACGCGCGAAGTTTGTCCATCAACTGAGGTAGCGCGCGCAAAACTAACACAACACACTACTCAGCCTGGAGAGAACATGTACCTGCGTCTCCACATTCGTTTGCAAGAAGCTCTGTTTGTAATTTACTACGTGAGAAGCTCATACTTGTTGTGTGACGAATTCGTCACACTCGGGCGTAAAGGGTTAATATGCCTCTGAGTGTGGTCAGTGATATGAAGTACATAGCATGCATCTGGAGTATTATGGTGCATTTTATGAGCTTTGTGGAAGTATCATTCATATCAACATGCATTTGATTATTCTTAAATGGATATTTTTCATGGAATGATTAATAAATGCACATATTCACAAAATTATTTTAGAATGTGCATCAGATGAGAATTCTTTGCATCAGAACATGTGCTGTAGTTTAGAAGAATGTCATGGAAGGGTGATGTTCATTATGTAGGTCCTCCTCTCAAGGGAATGCAACTAGTGTGTGTTTGGTAATTAACAATCTTAGGAGAAAATGCAATGTCTTGAGCTAAGGGTTAGTTAGGCCTTCCTTTTGTCAAAATAGAATAGGTTTTTATGTTGTTACAGACCATCTTTTGATGGTTCACCTCTGTTTTGTTTTCCAGTACCTACTACTTTCTTCTTCAAATTTTACCTTGTTTCATAAACTTATTTTTCAACTTACTGATTCTATGTACCATAGGCATAGATATCATGTTCCCCTAAGTTCATTCTAAATGATGCCTTCCTCTCTTTGGAATGCCATTGTTGCAGTTAGAGTAGGTCTAACAAGCATATTATGTGGCACTTTTAATAAAACTTTATTATTTTTTCAACAAGTACTTAATACATGTAACCTTTCATCCTGCCGTGTATGGTAACACTTGTTACCCAGCTTAAGCATAAGCTAAACAGACTCGTAACATGTCAGTAGAATTTATAAAAGCAGTAAAGCTTGGTGTGTGCAGAGCACTAGTAGTTAGGGTGTTTGTTATCGACTCCTACTAATATTTTCATGTGTGAATGTTGTTTCACTTCTATAATTAGCCTAAAATGAATTTTAATTGATATTTCTGCAAATGATTTTCAGACCATGTAAAAGTTAACTAGAAAGGGTAAATCTGAAGGATATGTCAGTTATCGATTTTGTAAATTTTGATGCCTTAGCTTAGTTAATAAGATCAAAATACACAAGTTTTCTTCTATGCACTTTCCGTCTCAAATGAGTATTTTATTAGTTATAGCGGTAAATGACGTACCGCAACTCTAGTGTTTGAAGCGGCAAGTTATTCAAGGAGCACGTCGGATAGCAACACTGTAATGCGCACTCGCTTCCAGCGCGATCGTCATCAAAGACGAAACCAAACCTACCGCTATACCTCGTTAAATACTCATTTGACGAAAAAAGTGTATAGAAGAAAAGTTGTTTATTTCTATGCTATTATCATGATTCAAGCAACAAAAATTCAAAAATCGACGAGTAGCTGTTTACTTGAGCGCATTCGTCATCAAAGACGAAACTAAACTTACCGCTATAAATCGTAAAATACTCATTTGAGATGGAAAGTGCATAGAAGAAAACTTGTTTATTTTGATTCAATTAATTTGGTTCAGGCAACAAAAAGTGGAAAATCGACAACTGACATATCCTTCAGATTTACCCAAGAAAGTTCTATCACATTTTTAAAATTTTTGTTCCATTTTGAGTTATCACCAGTCAGAAACTTTGTGGGTGAGTTCAAATCCTGGTCTTTTGATTTCATTGAAATGTCTGAATGTTGTTTTGTGTTTGGTATTTAACCATCTATTATTTCACTGATTTAATATTACATACTTTGCTAGTAACTTAATGACTTCTTAAGGGGTACGTCTAATCTAAATCTAGGAAATGGCTGAAATGCTCGAATGCAATCTAGATTCTAGATCTATGACAACTTGCATAGGTACGTATTTTTGGGAGTAAATAGGGATCGTCATATAAATTAATTTTTCCCAGCTTCAACATATTATTGGAGACAATAAGGAAAAGGGGGAAGGTAAGTGATAGAAATTAGGACAGGGATGAAAAAACCCTGGGTTTTTTAAATAAACCCAACCCATGTGGTTTTTTTTTGGTTAAATTGGGTTTTTTTGAGGTTTTATTGTGCTTTATTGGTTTTTTGTATTACCTCCTTTATTTAAAAGAGTTATTTACACAGCTCCAGTTGCCTCTAATTCAGATTTATATATACACTTATTGAGTAAATATTGTTACTTGATTACTCTATTTTCAACATTATATTACATTATTATATGAATTATTACATTATATGGACATTGTATGAATTAAATTTGTCCATTACAATAACCATTTACCAATTACCATATGCATAGGGACATAGCTCTGTAGTCTGTAAAGATATAAGATGTGCAAAGAGAATTGCTATGCTTGTCAATTCATAGTAAGTAGTTTAAGCAGCAGACAGACGCAAGTCATGTGAGAGGGGAGCACCGTGCAGATCATAAGTAACCACCACAAGCAACTTGAAGCAAGACTGCTGCACATCATTTAACTGTCATGCTGTTAACAACTTGACATATGTATTGTGTGAGCTGGAATGCTTAGCAGCGCAAGCCAGGTCAGTCAACCACACTGTTACATGTTACCTGTAGTGACATGCCAAAAAAAATTAAAAATTTGCCAAGAATATCATTTTTTGCAGTACAGGATAGCAACAACCACTAAAATGATCGGAAATGAATGCTCTAACAGATACCATCATCAAATTTGTTCCAGTGCAGCTTGAATGCTCACCATAGGCCAGTCGTTTCTTTAATTTCTTACCCCATGATGGCCGCGGTCGTGTCTGATCATATCTGACTATAATTGTTAGACTTATTTCAAGCCAAGCTCTCACAGGAGACAAATATTGAAGAGTGGTTGGCTGAGGACAATCCGGAGTTCATCGGTGCACTTTATTCCTATAAATTGAAGGACTCCAACATCTTCCCAAAACGCATGTTCAATGAGAATATCACTAAGACAATGACTCCTCATTGATGGTGGGATATTTAAGACATGAAACAGCAAAAAAGGCAGATTCCTGAAGACACTGGCAGAGGGTTTCTGCAAGTTTATAAGAAATCTTCATTCTTGCCCCGCAAGTTCAGGATCCATCGAGAGAATTTTCTCAACATTTGGAATTGTGTGGAATAAATTGAGAAATAGATTAGGATCAGAACATGCACAGAAATTGGTCTCAGTATATCGCCACCTCACAAATGATCATGATGTGGATGACAACGATGAAATGGCAGTGGATGTAGAAAGAGGAACACAGTAGTACTGTAGTAGCAGTCTAGTCTAGAAGACAGGGGAAGAATTCAGAAGTCTCTATACTCTCAAATAGTCAAACTGCATTTGTTTCTTAGTTTTTGTTTTTTACTTTGCAAATGGAACTCATGGGAATATACTAGTCCCCTGAGTTTTTTTTGTGATTACGGTTTTTCTTATTTTATTTTCATGGTGGTGTTTATTTTTGGTTTTTCAATATTTGTCATAGTCATGCAAATGCCTTAGACAAATTTTTGACAAAATAAATATTTAGCTCATTTTGATTCTATAAGCTTGAAAACAAGTGAAGTTTAAATAGCACTAATAAAACTCAAAAAAGCCCAAAAAACCTCACTATTTAGTGTTTTTTACGTGTTTTTTTTTGGGCTTTTTTGGGTGGGTTTTTTATGTGCCAACCTTGAATTAGGATCTAGATCTATGAAAATTGGCCTTTTTTTTTTTGGAAATAAATTAGGGTTGCAGCTATAACTTTTCCCCATTTTGTCGCAATTACGGCAATAATGGGGTTATATATTTTTTTCAGTTGAGCAATGAACCAGGTATCATTAGATACGCAAAGAGCTGCTTTATCTATTGACACGAGATTTTTGAATTCATAATAATTTTTGGTTACATTGAAACATCTGTACAAAAATGACTCAAACTTTTTTAAATTTTATAAAAAGTAAACTATTGCAAAATTCAAAATAATCTCGAACTCCTCTTGCAGCAACTTTTTGCATTTCCAATAACACCTAAATCATTACTCTTCAAGAAGTACTTTCTGAGAAGATATATCTTGAAAAGTATCCACGTTCTCCCATTTTCTCCAATTAGCTCTGTAATTATGGCTGAAATGGAAAAACCCATTGAGATGACCCCAATTCTCAAAAATATGTGTGCATGCTAATTTTCATAGATCTAGAGTCCATGGAAAGAAAGTTGCAGCCATTTCATTGATTCAGTTGATTTCAGGGTAACGGTACCTATTAATTGTTTTTATAAATTTAACAAAGAAATTAACAAACTGTCAGACTTGATCTTATCAGGTTTTAGCTTGCAAACCCAATCTAATCCTAATTATCTAGCCTGCCTTGTCTAGTACAAACCTAACTCACATATTCAAATCAAACATGTAGATATGTCAATTTACTTCTATATATTTTTATGATGTGTAAATTTTAAGGGCAGCGTCCCCCATACGGACATTTTTTTTTATTATTGAACCTAGAGCAATGAAATTTGGTATACTGATAGAAAATGTAATTTAGAATCGTTGGTCTTCCATTAAAATATGCCATTTTCTTCAAAGAAAATTTCGTACTTGGAGAAAACGGAGTTTGAGGCGGGGGTTTCAAAATGCATCTCCTCCTACAGTTTTCAAGCTACAGTGATGGTTTTCATGTCATTAGATTCAAAATATTGTGGACATTACAGGGTACTATAAAGAAAATCTCCAAAGTAACACTAAAAAAATAAAATTTATTTTGAGTTTAATTATTTTTGTAAATTTTCATATGTGACATCACAACTTTTCTTTGCAACAAATCTCAAAATTTCTTTATAGTATCCTTTATTTTCCATGCTTTTCCACATCCAATGATAACAAAATTATTGCTGTAGCTTGAAAACTGTAGGAGGAGATGCATTTTGAAACCCCGCGTTCCAAAGGTACAAAAAAAGGCAAATTAGGTAAAAATGAACAATCTAAATCATTCTTAGTTATTATTTATGGGGCCCCTCAGGGGGATACAATTATTGTATATATGCAAATTATCACTCCCAGGGGGACTATGTGAGGGCCTGAGCTAAAGGCTAGGTAGGCTTCCTTTGTTGAAATAGAATAGGCTTTTGTTTTGTTACGGACCATCTTTTTTCGGTTCATTTTCACTGCTGTCCTGTTTTTCAACATCTACTTCTTCAACTTTTTCTTGTTTCATGATCTTCTTTCTTATCTTACTGTTTCTATGCCATTTCTGCATAGATTCACGTTCTCTTAACTCCATACTAAATGGTGCCTTTTTCCTTCCTCTCTTCTATACGCTCTATTTTTGTAGCGGTTAGGGAGGCTTAAGATGGTCCTCCCGTCAAAATTGAATTTTGATCCGATTGGTCTGAAATTGGGCCACTCTATGTATTTTTGCAAGAAAAACATATTTTATTCCAGAAGTTTTTTGATTTAGGCCTTAGTTTTTTTTATTTTTTGAAAAAACTCGTTTTTTGGTTCATTTTTGGGGTGTTTTCAAAAGAATAGAAGTCAATGAATTTTTTTTCTAGAACAAATACAAAGACAGTTTTGAAATCCTCGTAACTTTGCAAACAAACTGATAGGTCTGAATTTTCTATTTGAAATTTTTTTTTATATATGCGATATTTGATAAATAGCCAAAATATACCAAATTTTTAGGATTTGAACTAGCAGAAAAAAAAGAAAATGTACAAATTGGAAAATCGAGAGCTATCAGTTTGTTAGAATTGCTCAAAGGATTCTAAAACTGTCTTTGTTTTCTTCCTAGCATGAAAACTCAATGACTTCTATTCTTTTGAATTTTGAAAATATGTAACTTTACAGTATAGGCCAAAAACAAAATTTTTTGTTGAAGTGTAACATAATGGAAAATTTATGTAATTGAATGCTGTTTTCATTTTTATTTCGTTAATCTCCATGTATAACATCATATTCACACAGTGAATTGTAATTTACAATTTAAAAAAAAGTCAAAAATTTTTTACTTGTTTCATAAAAATTATGAAATTTTTTGTTTTCAGTCTGATTCTTATGAAATCTGACAATTATATGTAACTTTTGAAAACAAACACAATTTCCTCTATACATTTTTTTGATTCAGGCCTTAGTTTTTGGATAAATTTGACATATTGGTTCTTAGTCCACTGGTATTGATATTTCAAAAGAATAGAACTCATTGAGTTTTTGTGCTAGACCAAAAAAAAATATAGTTTTAGAATCCTTGGAACATATCTAACAAAAGTATGTTTGCAAATTACCCATTTCTTCTTTTGTTTTCTTTTTATATGGGGTCAAAATGTGCTCGAAAATATAAGATTTTGGTCCCTTTGGATTCCCCCCCCTTGGGGGGTAATCTATTGTCTGTAGCGCCATAAAATTTTAGGACCGAATAGTCCACCACCTAAGGGTTCTTTTCCAACAATAACATGAAAAATACCCATCGGCGAGAAAAGGGGCCTCGGAGGACCCCTTTAAACTAACTTATAATCTTAATCTTATTATTTATGGGGCCAGCTAGGACCATTAAAATCATTTTACAGTAATAAGTAGACATAAAAAATGACATAGCAATGTTGCGCCGTGAAGAAAGAGCCAAGGGGGAGGTGTAACATGATAAAATACCATTTCTCCCTCCCCTCCCCTCCATTCTTCAAACGCACGTAGCGGGCGAACAAGCGAACTTACGAAATTCATTTTTTCACAGGAAGTACCTGACCTCTTTCCTCTCCTATAGCAGCTAAAATCTTTTTTTCACACATTTCCCCCATTTTATGGGGGATGCTCCCCTTAATGTGTGTTTGTTATGTATAATTGTGAAGTTGAATCAGTTTAAATATTCTTAACATGATAGAAATGTGTCTGTAATAATTTGTATGTGTCAAATATATTTTTCGATCCTTGCCAGCCACTTTTACATTCACCAATGGTTGAAGATGTAGGCTTTTCTTAAGTTGACACTCTAAATTTTATTCTCCATACACATGAATTTAAATCTTTTAATTCATTGAAGTCAATTACTTGCTTCTACAGCCCCAAAGCTAGTCTGCTCCAACTGGGCATTTAGACACGGGAGTGCAGTAGGGACCTATGTGGCTGCTCTAACAAACCACAAACACAGACATTTACTTTCAATGAGCTGGGATAGTGCACAGTTGATGATAAAAATACCAACAAAATGAACTTTTGTAAGTTTTATTGACTGGTGCGCTCCTCAACAAAGTTGTGTGAGATACCTTGTGGCTGAAATGCACAATATTGTGGTACAAATACTGAGGTTTTTATTCTTTTAAGCAAATGCAAATTTTCAGTCATGCATTCTGATATTGATAATTTTACTTACAATATATAGTTCTGTTTCTTTCTATTGCAGGTTTTTAGTAGACAACATTTTTTCTATTCAAAATGGAGAAAGGAAAGTTTTCTTTGTCATTTTCTAAAGTAATTGAGAGGAAAAAATTGCAGCCCTCTGCTCTAAAGCTTGCTCGAGATAAACAAGTAGAGAGTCAACAGGAGATCATTGAGTCTATTGAAGAAAATGTCATAAAAAGGTATGTTTACACAAAATATGATTGTAGCTCACATTTTTTGTTTTGTTTTTGTGGAGTCTCATTTTTTCAATATTCTGTAAAGAGTGTTCATTTTTACAACGTAGATTATTAACGTATTCTTTGTAATGGTGTATTGTTTGTGGAGGTCATGAAATTTTCATAGTTGTGGTTTGAAGTATTTGACTGGTTTTTCAAGTTAGTTCTTGAATATGATAATGATTTAATCTTTTTTGTTCATTGGAAGGTTTATTTCCTCTGATATTTGCCTGAAAGTGTAACATGTCAACACTGCAGAATCCATCATTGTCCACTTTTCCACGTTGTTTAACTAGTGTTCCTCAGGGCATCAATATCTTGTAACAATTCTCATGGACATCATAGGTTTTAATTTAGTTACTTATTTGACATTTTATTTTTTCATTTCTTTGTTTAGTCTAAAATGTTGTAATGCATTTGTAGCTGTTCATTGTTATGAATTAATTGTAGATCAATTTGAACTTTTATATTCCTATTGCTAGTGGCTTTAATTACTTAAAATCATCTGTATTTGCATTAGCTTATTAATTGAATATTTTACAGCAATGCACCACAAAAGGAAGAGCCAGTCATCCCATTGTTGCAGAGGGACAAGGATTCTCCCATGCTTGCAAAAGCTAAACATAGGCAGAAAAGACCAGAGCTGGACATCCAGAACCCCTCTCCTCATGCTGATCCACACAGAGTACTCACTCTGGAAGAGCAGGCAGAACAAGCTTTGCTGGCTGGTAAATCTTATTTAATATACATCATAGTACATATTGTATAGATTCTTGACTGCCTCATGAAGAGAAAATTCTGTTTGAATAGTCATTATCATATGATTAATGTTAAACCAAGCTAAATAGTTTTCCTGGATTTCCAAACAGAGGCAGCAGACCCAAACTTACAAATCAAGCGTATTCCATCTGATGTCAACATTCCCAGCCACAATGAGTACATGGGCTCCTCAACTCTGGGCTCTCTTCCTACGTTGGATGACTTTGAAGAGGTAATTTCAAGGTATAGTTTAAAACATAGTGGTGTGAGTTTGGATTTTCCTTTCCCATTTGATATACTTTTTGTTTTTTGATACCAGCCAATTTTGCAGGTTGAAATGTGTCCTAATTTAAATTTAAAAATAAAATTTCTCCATGAAACTGCGAGTTTTCTGAGAATAAGAGTGCCTGAAAATATACAAAATAAACAGTAAAGATATTTTATTTGATAATATTCAAACTTTAATTTTCCATTGAAGAGTTTTTCCAAATTGCCTGTGGCACACATGTGACTGAGTAGTTTACAAATTTTGTTATATAAATCTGAACTTGATATTTATCATAATGATTCTAATTGAAGAGTGCTTTGCTACGAGTCTTCATAGGGGAAAGAATTGGGTGTTGAAAAAACTAAATCATGAATAACAAAAGTATTCTTTGATTAGCAATATTAGAATAAACACATGAGAAGCAGGCTGAGCTGCATAACTTCAGTGTGCTTGTGTCAGATGCTCCTTAGATTACATAGAAATCTATATTGATGATAATGTCTTGAATGGTGGTATAGAGACCTGCCAGTCTAGTCTATGAGTCAAGTCTGATTGATCGATCCAATATTTGCTCTCCCACAGATGACAAGAGATGAAACTATCATTCACTATTCCTGGTGACATATATTGTTCAAAATAATTACTTTCTGATCTGTGAATCGGTGCCCCCTCAGGGGGATACAGCTATTGTATCTATGGGAATTGGCGCTCCCAGGGGGACAATGTGAGGGCCCGAGCTAATTGTTTGGTAGGCTTTTTTTGTTGAAATAGAAAAGGTTTTTGTTTTGTTATTGACAACCTTTTTTTTGGTTCACTGCATTCCTGTTTTTCAGCACCTACTACTATGTTCTTCAACTTTGATCTTGTTTCATAATCTTCTTTACCAACTTTCTGTTTCTATGCCATTTCTGCGTAGATTCAACGTTTCCTTAACTCCATACTAAATGGTACCTTCCTCCTTCCTCTCTTTGAATTGCATTTGTTGCAACGGGTAGGGAGGCTAAAACTAACGACTAAACTAAACTGTGAATTAGTGATGCTCAAATAAAATTTGATTAGAGAACATATATAAGGAACTAAACTTGGCTTTGTGGGGAAATGAAGTAAAAGGGGTATTTGATATTGCCTTTGTGACTGCTGACATGGCACAGCCCAGGTGCAAAAATAAATAATCAAGTAATTAAGCTACTAGACTTCACCCTAACTGATGAAGACTTGCTTAAAATAACACTCAATTTCAAAATGGTGTATGGATTATTTGAAATTATGAAAGCGTGTAAAGAGCTTGAAGAACCTAGGAAAGTAAGCAGTGTATGATTAAATTAGGTTGGAGCACTCTTGACAGCTTCAAAATAAAAATGATAGTAAACTCAGCTGATTTGAAAATCATTTTAATTAGTGAATGTTTCAGCTTCAAGCTCAAGCCATTATCAACACCTGTGAAAGATAACTGACATACAGAAAATAAGACACGGCCAAAAGACAAAAGAATACAACTTAAAATAGTACAAAAAAAGGGAATTGAGAGATTATAGTGTAATTAGTTTTTTGAAAAAACTAATTGTAAAATTCTCCACTAGTTTTGAAATGTCACTGGCTAGCTTCTCAAACTGTACACCATAAAAAGGCAAGTTACATTAGAATTTCTTTTTCTTTACAGTTGTCTCAGAGTAGGTCGGTATAAACTTTTTGTCTAAAAATAGCCTTATAATTTTAGAGATCTGGTTAGTTGGAAAAGTATTGTTGCTGGAAAAGTTATATCTAAGCAATTTTACAATTCCTTAGATTTTATTCCACTATTGACAAACAAGTGTACTATAGATAGGATTGTTTTTTAGATTTAAAGACCTTCTGCCTATTGAACTACTCTCGCATAATCGATAAGTATTGTTGCCCGCTGTGCGGGTCTAGCTTTGTGGGTTGCACCTAGCGTAGTTTTAGAACTAGATTTTTCGAGCACGTTGGTAGGAGCTCCAGAACAGATAGAGTTTTAGCTTAGCCATCTTTTTCAGCCATCAGGGATCACGCTGAGCAGCATAGTGTAATAGTAAGCAGATCTGATTTTTCAATTTTAAGTTTCTGTGCAAATAATAACGACCTACATATACTAGAATCTAGTACATTAAACAATTGAAACCAGCTCTAAATTCAATGTTATCATCATTTCAGTTAGAAATAGCCTGATTTCCAGGAAAAAAAATTAATTGTAGTATAATCTCTCCATTCCCTTTTTTTGCACTATTTTGAGGTGTATTATTTTTGTCTTTTAACCGTGTCTTATTTGCTGTATTTCAATTATCTTTCACAGGTGTTGATAATGGCTTAGGTAAGCAGTGTGTGACAAAGTAATATCCACTTCCGCTAGGGGATGTGCCTAAAGACGCTCTGAAGATGCTTTTCAGAGCAACCAATTCCTGAGTAACAAGTTTGCTACTCCATCTAGCTTTATTTTGAAAATCTTGCCATCTATTGAAATGTTGCTAAATGTTGTAGTTATAAATATTGCATATGAATATTTGGATTTTGGATTTACTTCTTCTCTGTAGGATTGATTACAATAAAACTTGGTACAAATTTTATTATATACATGATGCATTGTAGTTTTTACGTGATGCATTGTAGTTTTTACATTTTTATTTCCAATGGAGATAGTACAAAATTCCTATCATTGGTTTTTAAAATATCTTAAAGTTAATACACTTAGGTGATACACACACATGAGTATTGTAATACTCATGTCACTAGTCAAAAATAAATGATTGAGGGCAATGTTCTCCTAATCTTGCTTAATCTACATTTGATAATACATGTAATGATAATTATAACGTGCTCCCTAGTTAACCTACATTTGATGATTCATGTAATGATAATTATAAGACACAACACAATTTCATAGACGATGCATTCTCATTGTGGGTTTAGAACACTTTTTACAATTAACACATACATGATATGAAACTTTGCAATTCTTGGCACCAGGAAATAATATTAGAGTTTTTTTTTTGGAAGATGTTCAAAAATGCCATTTTAAGAAAGCACGAAAAAAATTAATATACACATATAAAAGCATGATGACCACGAAAATTACAGGATTTGTATTTCTAACGAAACAATTTTGACATAAGGGTCATTAATTGATTAATTGCCGGTAGCGCGATCGATAGCGTTCTGGTGCGGTGAATTTAAGTTCCTGAGTTCTAATCTCGTGAGCTCCTCGTACATTTACTTACATTTATTTGTTTGAAAAACCTTGTGGAAGCAGTAGCTTTCCGTACTAGATTCTTAACTTGACTTTGAACTCTCGATACTTAAGTAAAAATTGAAGAAATATATCTGTCGGGCCAAGTTCGTGCCTGCTTTCACTGTGCCAAGATTGCTTTCATTGTGCGTCGACCACCTTTTAGGGTGGCCGGTAGCGCGATCGATAGCGTTCTGGTGCGGTGAATTCAAGTTCCTGAGTTCTAATCTCGTGAGCTCCTCGTACATTTACTTACATTTATTTGTTTGAAAAACCTTGTGGAAGCAGTAGCTTTCCGTACTAGATTCTTAACTTGACTTTGAACTCTCGATACTTAAGTAAAAATTGAAGAAATATATCTGTCGGGCCAAGTTCGTGCCTGCTTTCACTGTGCCAAGATTGCTTTCATTGTGCGTCGACCACCTTTTAGGGTGGCCGGTAGCGCGATCGATAGCGTTCTGGTGCGGTGAATTTAAGTTCCTGAGTTCTAATCTCGTGAGCTCCTCGTACATTTACTTACATTTATTTGTTTGAAAAACCTTGTGGAAGCAGTAGCTTTCCGTACTAGATTCTTAACTTGACTTTGAACTCTTGATACTTGAGTAAAAATTGAAGAAATATATCTGTCGGGCCAAGTTCGTGCCTGCTTTCACTGTGCCAAGATTGCTTTCATTGTGCGTCGACCACCTTTTAGGGTGGCCGGTAGCGCGATCGATAGCGTTCTGGTGCGGTGAATTTAAGTTCCTGAGTGCTTTACAATAATAAAGAGATGACGAGTTAGGTAATGACAAGTTGAGAGTGAACAGAAAAAAAAACATCATCTCTAGTTAAAATGCCAGTTGTCAGTTTAGTACACACATATGTGCATATACATACATGCAAATGTAGACACATATACATGCACATATATACCTACGCACATATATACACCTAACACGCAAACGTACACAAATACATTTCTATGCATCGAGGCAATCATAATATATGCACGTTCTATAAAAATGCTGTGCGATATTCTGAAATATAGGATAATGAGCAAAGAAAATTCGTAACAACTCTTTCAGTATATGTTGCTGCTTACAATTTTTAATGAAATATTGTAATGATGTTTTATTAAATATTGTATCGAAAGGATCATTGGTTGATAAGCATCTTATTTATCATATGTGGGTGATCGCGCAACAGATATATTAGTATGTATATATATATTTTATAAATGCTGTACAATAATCAAGTGAGATGAATTATTACGTAGTGACACACTCACCTATCTACGTACGCATAGCGTGCACAAGTATACATATACATGAGGAAGCATGGTGCATTGTAGTTTTTACATGATGCATTGTAGTTTTTACAAGATGCATTGTAGTTTTTACAAGATGCATTGTAGTTTTTACAAGATGCATTGTAGTTTTTACATGATGCATTGTAGTTTTTACATGATGCATTGTAGTTTTCACATGATGCATTGTAGTTCAGTTTTCAGAGGGATTGCAGAAATTTTCACCTCCTCGGATGAGGTCGCCTTAGACCTCAGATTTATATTTTAGTTCACATAGCAACATCGTGTCTAAAATATGGCCTTAGAACTCAACACTTCATTGAAGAATAATTTTTCAATGAATTTCCGAAAAAAAAATTTGTTGAACAATTTTTTTTTATATTAAATGTTTCCTCGGAATGTTTCATAGGGTATTTTCATAACCTTCATACAGTAATGAATTCGATTGGTTGCAATTTAGCTCATAAAATTTCATTTCCTGTGAGCCTAGAACAACATCTGTATCTCTAATGGTCTAGTAGGAATGAAAAGCATAATTTCAGAAATCCCTACTGTTGAGTATCGGTCATTTAACCCTTTAACGCCCCAGAGGACACCAGTGTCCTCTTTCAAAAAAACCCTCAATATATTGTATTTCTTGTTCAATTAGTTCCCTAGTGTGTTCTTTGAAGTTCTCTGCCGGGTGGCAGTTCCTATCCCATCCTGATATTGGTGACTGCCTGATGTCAGCGCCAGTTTAGTGACGGTGGTTGTGTTAACGGTAATATGAGTACAAAAATTCGGACGTTAAAGGGTTAAGAGTTCACCTGGAGCAATGAGCGTAATTATTCTTGCCTTTCGATCGTCGATGGCGAACTGACATGAGCCTGCCATTCTGTCGGTGGTAATGAAGACTGATCAGGGGATCATGCTTGGCACTGAGCCAACCATAAACTGAAATGAAGATCACTTCGGCTGTTTAATAAGGACAGAAAGCAACAGAGGCCTTGCCCTGCACCACTTCTCTGCTATATCGTGCTAATCATTTGCCCAATATGAAATCTTGGTGGCAAAGGACAGCTTTATTTTAAATCATGAATTGGGCTAGATGTGAACCCATCTGTAGGCCTAGGATGTACTGGACAAGAAATGATAATCAAAATATTACTTTTGAACTCCTTGAAAATATTGTTATGTTTTGCTCATGCAATACTGGCATAAACTGAGTCACATGGCCAGGGGAGCTACCAGTGTTTGTGCTATAAAATTGTTTTTTAATTAATTGCTAACAAGTTGAGTGAAGTGAGAAACCTCATACAGGAGAAAAATACACAGCCTTTCGTGTGTTTCCTTTTTTACTAATCGCTGAATGAGCATATCATCCACAGATTAGCATAAGGCCATTCTGTATGGTATTAGTATTGATAGAACATATAAGTGCACATTTTTTCTTGCAAAAACCTTCTGCTAAAAATACATTACATTTGAACTTGATGAACTTACAGCAGTGTTGTACAAAATTTAACCAATTTTCTGAGAGTCTCATTCTAACTATAGAATTGAAAAAGTTTTTTGATCTTGAATAGATGTATTTTCCATCAATATTATTAAACTCTGGAATATTTTCAATTTTAAATCTAACATATTTTGTTCATTCTTTCCTTTGAATTGTAAAGTATTTCCCTGGTTGTTGGCTTTACTTCTGTAGAGGTTTTACTGATGATTACTATTATGATTTACGTTGAATTCTTGCATCTCTAAATGGGATTCATTTACTGTATCTGTTGAAATTGTGCTGAATGTTATGTTTATTTCTCACCGAAATTCAAATTTTTTGTTTTGTTAGTGATAGACTTTTCTTTAGTTTAGCATTGTCCTGCTTTTTAGCACTTGCTTTTTTCTTCAGCTTCCCTTTGTGTTTGACAAAACAACTTCCAAACTTACTGCTTCTATATGCTGGGGGGTTAAAAAGGATGCATCTTGTACATAGATTCCTTGTTCCTTGTTTCCTCAACTTAAGTGTAAATAGTGCCATCCACCTTTCTCTCTTTGGAACATAATCTTTGTGGTTAGTGAGGCCAAAATTTTCATACAAATTAGTTTTGGTCCTTTAGTGTAAATTTTATCTCGTGATGCAGGTCTTATTGATGTGTACAGGTAGGCATTGATGACTTTGGTGCTGCTGTGCTGCGTGGCATGGGCTGGAAAAAAGGAGAGGGCGTCGGCAGTGCTAAAAATAGAAGGTAAGTTCATGTGGAATTTTTATCTCAACTTCTGCCAAGTGAGATTTCTTTTGACTATTGTTTCTACATTTAAATCAATTACCATTTCAAATATCAATTCGAGTAGTTTGTTTGCACTCGATGTGTTTAATTTTTTATTTTGCCTTTTTAGAGTGGGCTAGAGTTTTTAACCCTTTGTCTCGTAATGTAGCACATATGCTACATTACAAGTAAAACAATCTCACCGCCATGTCAACTTCTTTAAAAGGTATACAATAGACTCAACGAGTTCTACTAACATGCATGCATTCAGTTAGTAACAAGACAGCATGAGGTGTGGTCTGTAGTGTCTCTGAGCCAAGACAATATTTCTAAATTTGAAGGTGAGAAAATCCCCAAACTTTCAGATTCTAAAAATGATGAATGAAGTGAAAAATATTTTTTATTGTTGGAAAATCACTACAAATGTGTTATTTTTGAAGTATATTTGGAGAGATATTTGGTTATGTGAACATATAGTTTTCTGGACACTTTGTTTTAAATGTAATAGATATACTACATCATGAAGAAATGAATGCAGCTCACTTGTAGCAGATATGTATGCAGCATCATGAAGTATTGGGTTCAACATGGTGAATGGAATTCATTTCACACACAATTCGATATTTTATTAATGGACAGATTAAACACAAGATAATGCTATGGCTCTTCAACTTCAAAAACAAGATGGGATAGAAATTTGGAAGAAGAAAAAGAAAAATAAAAAAAGTGCAGATCTTATAATTGGGCTGTTGATTGGGAAAATATAACTGTGATAAAATGGTGCAATGATAATAACGTGAATTTGACATCGTTATATAGGAAGAGAAGAAGAAGAAATGGTAAAACAGTGGAGTGCAAGCAAGTTGAAAGGCAATTCCCTTGTGTGTCCCCAAGTGAACCACAAATCCACAAAATTCATGTAAGTGGATTTAGCTCAAATGTTACTGACATTTTATAGAATTCGATGGAGAAGTAAAAAATAGTACTTGCCTATTTTTTTACCAAGCCAATGTGGCTGTTACTATGGGATGGCTTCTCAAATAAGGGCACCATTCACTGTTATGTAGTATTGAGAAGAAAACGCATTTGGTTGAATTTCAAGCCAAAATTGCAAAAGATTTGACAATGGCACCAAAGCAGACATCCATGTTTATGGGAAAAGGCAAGCTTTCTAGTGTAGAACCAGAAATAAAAGCTGAGATGACTTGTGCTCTGGTTCGTATGTCAAAAACAAACTTTTAAAAAGGCAGTATTGGCCATTTCTTGGAATACAGACACTGAACCAAGGCAGCGATTTAGGTTCTGTCAAACAGGATTTACCTCTGTCAAGTGCATGAACTGCAACATCAATTTGTGTTCCACTGAGAAGGAATTCTATTGCTTTTCTGACTTCCACTTCATGTACATCTAATATGAAAAATGTTGCATGAAATCTATTTGGAATATTTTTTTAGTTTGATCATTTATGTTTGTTAGAAAACTATTTCATACGATTCATTTTTATTGCAAGATACTTCTACTGCCATTGAGAACCTAATATTCGTATAGTATTAGGTTTTGACATAGAATCTTGTAATAAATTATGAAAGATGTGAAATAGTTCTCCAACAAATGCAAATGTCCAAGCTAAAAAATAATTCATTCATACACATTTCATCAAGCATTTTCTAAATTAGAGATATTTTCATCGTTTATAATGTATAATTGAATAATGTAGCAGTATTCAGTTATCAAAGATTACTTTATAATTTAATTAATTTTATCTAGTCCTGTTCACCAAAGGAAATATTATTACCCATTGCTTCATAACGTAGCACACGTGCTACATTGTGTGTTGGGGTCTCGCAATCCCAAAATGAGGTCTTGCGACCCGACCCCATTTTGCGTCACGACCCACAGGTTGGCAATCACTGCTTTAGTCTATTATACTCACAGCTCTTGATGTGAGGTCCCAAGCTGAGAGCTAGGTAGGCCTTCTTTTTTTAGATGTTTTTTTGTTGTGTTAAGGACCATCTTTATTTTTGGTTCTCAGCTGATCTGTTTTTCAGCACTAATACTTTCTTCTTCAACTTTTATCTTGTTCCATAAACTTCTTTCTCAACTTACTGTTTCTATGCCCCTTCTGCATAGGTTCTACGTTCCCTCATCTCCATACTAAATGGTGCCTTCCTCTTTCCTCTCTTTGGAATGCTTTTCTTTTTAGCAGTGAATGAGACTTAAACTAACATCTCATCTATTCTGCCACCCATTTACCTCTATATAATAAACTGAATTATATAGGAACAACTAATAGTTTCAAGTTTTGAAGTAACCAGTTTTTTGTGTTTGCTCAAAAATTTACTATAACAGAACTTGCTCTCTAAACAATGTAAATGTCACTGAACATAGAAAATGATTTATTCTTTTTTTACAAAATGTATAACACTTTAGAGGTATGGCAGTTTTTTTGCAGTAGTTTCAAATTCTGCATTCAAATTTCTTCATGACAGAAATATCCAGATGAAGGTTTAATTTTACAAGAGTTATTTTCTAGGAAGCGCTTTGTAATCTATACTCCGCTGGCACCAAGTAGCTACCTGTGTCTTCAATGTACAGAGTATTTTTCTCTAAAATTACAGATTAGGCTTTAATGCATAATATTTTACATTAGAAATTTCTATGCCCCAGAGAAGCAGGAGTAAATCTTGTTATCAATAAATGAATAGCCTAAGATAAAGATTATTAAGCTAATAAAATCCAACGCTACACAACTGTTTGCTGCATGCAAGTTTAAAGAAGCTAATGCATCTCTGAGGAAAATTTTACAGAATTTGTTTTTCCCATTTTTAGCATCAAAAATAGATGCTTTTACTTTTAATTTTTATTTTGTGTTCATAATATTCAAGCAATAGTGGGTTCTGTACCTTACAGAGCGCATTCGTTTATTTTTATACTCAGTGACGCTGCATTCGATGTATTTACTCAGCAGTAGTGACTGTCCACTTCCCTGGCAGAGTTGTGTCGATCATTGAGGCTTCCAACAAGACGCTGGGCGCGTCGCTGGCGTCGCGCTCGAAAGCAGCTCAGGCGCACAGCGCTCGAGAGGAGGAGCTCGCCCTCAGCAAAGGCTCCTACGCTCTCATCAGTGCAGGCAGGCACAAGGGCAACTACGGCATAGTGAGTGCTTGCGCTCCTGGCTTTTTTGGGTTCTCTTGCACTTATTTCTGGTTTACGTGTACCAATTTCATGGGAAACCTCAAGTTCTCTGCAATTTATCTCTGGCTTGACTGTTATAAATTTTCATATTTACAACTTTGTTTAATTTTCTTTGGAGTATGTGAAGTGGTGAAATGCTTGATATCTTGAGTTTTTATTCAAGTAAATGTATGCCATTCCTGTTATAACTTCCTGCGTTGCTTGTGATCAGCAGAAAACATTACACAACTAACTTAAGTACTTCATAGCATTGTTTTGAGTGTACTGCTGCTGCAATTGAAGCAGAGATTTATGAACTAAGTTGATCAGTAAAAATTTACTTATGGTGATTGGTTTTATCCTATAAAATTTGAATATCATGATTAATTTTACAGGATTTTCCTGCAAATCAATTATCAAATGTAACTTTTCATAATTCTCTCATAAATAGCCCAAAGTGGTAAAAAGGGTTTTCACTAAAATCAAGATTAAGAATTTAGGTGTATGCTCTAGTTTTTAAACTTTATTTCTTTGCAGCCTAATGGCTTAATGGTGTGAAATCATTTTTTAAGTCGGGTACAAAAATATTCTATAAAATAATTTTTAAATATGTTGGAATGATGATTATACGTTTCATTTTTTGGAGAATGTACATAGTTTTCAACTTATGACTTTGGTAACTTCAAGTAAAGATTGTAGGTTAACCCGTCTCCACATGGTCGACCTACCAAGAGGTTTGAAGAAAATGGGTCAGGTGTGCAACTTGCTGTACATTCATTAATCATGTTAGAAGTTTCATTGGAGGTTCACTGTAAAGAGAGAGAGTTGCTCTTTCTGTCAATGGGAAAAAAAATACTGCTACCCCAATGAAAATCTACAAAATTTGAGTTTTTATTTCAGTAAAATACAAAAAACAGATATCAGAAAATCACTGGCCATTTTTTATTTATTGCACTTTTATGTTTTTTTATGATGCATTTTCATAGATTCTGAGTTGCTGAATCTTGTGGTATGTGAATTTTTTTTTAGGTCCAATAGTTCCGGAGTTATGTGCACTATTTGTTAAACACAGTTTATATTTTTTAGTTCATTTTGTGTATAGGCTGTTATCAAGCAGTTTCATTGTTTGTAAAGAGTTTGATATGCAAAGAGCTTTTCCTCCCGAATACAATGATGGTATTACTTTTTGCGTAGGAGTAAATCTGTGGATTTGGACTCCCATTTTTGGAACAAAAAACATAAGAAAATAAAAATGATGGCGACCTTCTTAGAGGCAGAGTGTGTGCTGGTATGCCTCAGCTACACTGCTGGCCTTCTAAGAGGTTGTGCAGCGCCGGTAGCTACACTCCAGACTGAGCAGAAGAATTCTTACAGATTTGAGCTTGTTACCTCTCCTTCCCTGTTCCCCCCACCTAATTTTACCTTACACCAATGAATAGCGCTCAACGAGACGCTTAAGACCATATATGGCAACCCTAGGTTTGCTGATGTGAAACATGTGCTAGCTTTGCCGACCTTCTAAGAGTCCAGGACGTGGCGACGGGTTAAAAACTATTTATTTTAGAAGCATAGTATTGACCAATTTTCGGTTTGATGGTACTAGTGTCTCTTAAAATAGATGTTACTACAAACTTAGGTCTTCGTTTCATTTTAGTTGACTTCAATATAAGTGCATGCTCGAGTGATGCTCATGGAGGCGTTAGCTTAGAGCTTCGTGTAAACATGGGGGACACAAGTCCACAGAAGCAAGAATGTTCAGCAGTAGGAGTTCCTAGAACATGCGTCTGTGCGTTATTGCCACCATGGTATAAAAATATATTTGGGTGGTCTGTTGGGAAAGTGGATGAAATAATTTTACTCAAATGAGAGAACACAGGGAATTTGAGTTCCTTGGTTAAGTCACATCAACAGAGGTTTTTCTGGAATTTTAAATGTTTAGTTGACCCAGGCTCTCCGTCTGAGTTTGAAATTAGCGTATTTCAAAGGAGGTATCTAAGAAATTTGATTAAAACCAGACAAATCTTGTCACCTAACAACAAATGCAAATGCAGTGGAGTTTTTCTTTAAGGGTACTAACGCAGAGCTTATCTTGTGTACACCACAGTGAATAAGTAGTCCCTGCTCATAAAGTATTGATGGAGTACAAAGATTTCGAACTTTTATTTGGGGTAAAGGTTGCAGGTGATCTTATGCTTAGCAGAACATTTAAATATACTAGAAAAAATTTCATATGATCAATCAATCAGTGCTGTAGAGGAAGGCTGTTAGAACGTGTAGTAAACAGCTATGGAAAGAATGAGGATGTACAAAAGAAGTACTGTGGGACGAGAGCTGTTTGTTAGAAGAGGTGGAAAATTTTGAGGCTAGAGGCCATTTGAGCATGCGATAAAAGTGAGGCTGCTGTGCTTGGTCAAGAATATGACTATTAATAGAGTACCTTAAGCAACTGGGGAGAGGTAGGTTTGTGAAGTGAATAGAAACCATGTTGTTAAATGTTTGAAAAATAACACTAGACGTTGCTACCTATTTTATTGGGGATGTGAAGATGTTGAAAGTTAGCAGCTGCAGTTATTGAGCATGTCGACCAAGAAAATTTCCTGCCTCTAGCCAGTGCTGACACAGCTGAGGCCTTAGAGCGGTTTGCCGAGTAGGTTTGTCTGCTTACAATACTCAATAAGGCATGAAAGTGTTCAACTGAGCTGAAATATTGTAATTTCTTTTGTTTGATTTTCTGGTCATATTTTAATTGTTAATATAGCTGAAGCATCTTTTTTATATTTTGTTGAATCGTTGAGCTTCGTTACATTTGTGGCCATGCCGCTTTTTAAAATGAGCACATGAAGTTATGTTTCGCTTGATAGCATCAATTAACATTATTATTCCTTTAGTAAAAAAATCCTCTCAGGGATATACAACTATTGTCTGTAGGAATTAACGATCCTAGGGCTACGATGTTGGGTGCCGGGTAAAGTGCGTCTTCATTTGGTTGAACTAGAATGGGTTTATTATAAAAAATTCATATTGTTGACAACAATTTTTGTTCACTACTGTTTTTTCTGCCCTTTTATTTCTTCTTTAAGCGTGTATCATGTTTAACCAACTTCGTGGCGCATAATGGGGGTTACATCTACACAAATTTCTCGTTCCCTTAATGCCAGAATAAATGGTGCTCTTTGTTGTGGTCGTGGAGGCTTACATTCACTTAAAATCTGTAATCCTTGGAAAACGCGTTTCAATATCATGCAATGATTACATTTTATACTCAAACCGTAGAACGTATCACATGTGTTAGCTTCAAATAAATTGTATTATTGAAGTGAGTTAGAATTTCATGCAGTTTTAAATACGTGAATTATTAGACTGGATGTTAATCGTTTCAGTAGTTGTTAAATATCATTTTCAAGTATACCTGGCCGTGCGATGCAGTTTTAGGTGCGCCTTTGAGCTGGAAATGCGAAACATACCGCCACTTCTTTGAATGAATGGGCTTTGAAAACATAGCGCTGCATTGCATAAATTGATGGATTTAAAAGATCTACTTGCTACAAGCATGTACAGCTAAGGTAAATATGCGAATATCGATTTAGAAATACATTTTGATAGTCTGGTCTACGTTTTGCTTCATCAGGTGTCTGTTCTTAACGTAGCTTCATATTCAGAAGGTTTTCTTGCCCACTATCTGTAATAAAGAAATGTTATTTGGTTTGGTCTTTGATTTCCTTTCGTTGTTTTTTTTAGTTTTCACTTGCATAATAATTTGAAACCTTGTAAGATTCATGCCTGCTTTTGAGAGCTAAATAAGTTTTGCCTGCAGTGCATCTGAAGTATCGCCAAATTTCAACATCCAGAATCCAATACCAGCAAAGAAAGCTATTTTGAGATTTGGCTTTTTAGTAATGTGGGATTGTAGTTTAATTTCTATTTCTTCTCAAGTAACCACGGTGGTCAGTTTGAGTGTAACCTTTATGTCAAAAGTTAGAAATTTCATTAGTTTCGAGTGTCTTGTGCATGGATTTTTCTGAGAAAATTGTGGTAATCAGAGTTTCACCATTTTTAGGTTCTTGTATGAATTATGCAGGTGAGCGTTGTTGTCTGAGTTGGAGACGTCGCTAAAAGTCTTCTCCTGATTTAGAAATATTCGGTCAGTTTATTTTTGTTCATGCCCTGCTACACTTCAATGTTGTATTGAATATAAGGATAGATCAGTGCACTGTTGCGGATTTCATAGTGTTCCTCTTGGTAAGGATGTGCTTGAAATGATTTTGAATAGGGAAATGAATTTTAAAGTGCTGCCAAGTGACGTGAAGTGTGTGGCCAGGTCGAGAGCGTGGAGGAGGACTACGTGCTGCTGAGGAAGGCAGTGGGTGGTGGCGTGGTGCGAGAGGTGGAGGCGAACCTCACCCTTGTCACCAAGGAGCACTACTCCGACTCCAGTCGCGTTATCAACAAGGAGATGTTCGACAAATTCAAGGTGAATAGATCACACTTCTGTGTGCCTTTGTTGTCACAGTATGAGTTTGCTATGTAGTGTATTTGCCCTTACGTGTTTATTTTTTAGAATATTCATATATGTGCTCTCAATAAATATTGTTTAAAAGTTACATGACAGAACTTTTATCCTGTTCCAAAATGTTATGTATTATGAGCTGTTCTTAATAATACACGTAGTGGAAGTTCCACCAATATTTCATGTTCACTTTGATATGAAATTAAATATCCAACGTTTTATAGCACTATTAGTGAGTGGAAGAGGCACGTGATATTATATACATGTTTGCTTTTCAAGCATGAGGTTAAAAATTCAGTTTTTAAAAAATTCAAGACAGGGTGCTAGCTAATTGTAGATATCTCAAGTGCAAAAATATCGGGAGCAAGTCAGCGAGGCAAGTTTTCTGTATGACATCGTGAAAAATTCTTGCACAAGCAAAAGAGAACAGTTCCAAATACTAATATTCATCTTATTTTCTCTCAATTGTTTGCTACATAAGTTCCGTGTGACTCCCACTTAATTTATTGCAACAACAAATAAGAGGGCTCTTTCAGATTGTGTAACTCAGGTATACACACAACATCTTTATTCATTTGTATCACTCTCTTACTTACTTTAAATTTAAAGTTCGATCCCCCTCAGGGGGATACAACTATTGTATCTATGGGAATTAGCGCTCCCAGGGGAAAAATGTGAGGGCTCGAGCTGAGAGTTAGGTAGGCCTTCTTTTTGTTGAAATAAAATGTTTTTTGTTGTTAAGGACCAACTTTTTTCGGTTCACTACTGTCCTGTTTTTCAGCACCTCTGACTTTCTTCTTCAACTTTTATCTTATTTCATGAACTTCTTTCCCATCTTACTGTTTCTATGCCCTTTCTGCATAGATTCCTCATATCTCCATGTTAAATGGTGCCTTCCTCCTTCCTCTCTTTGATACGCTCTATTTTTGCAGCGGTTAGGGAGTCTTGAACTAATTTATAATCATAATCATTTAAAGTTTGATCCTGGTAACTCATTAAGTACTTTAATGATTCCTTCAAAATATTGCCAGATTTTTATTTAAACAGCTGTAATTTATTTTAGAGACAACCAAGGTGGAAATCCTCATTTTTTGCTGTTATTCTTAGTAACTATAGAAGTGATTAATTATGCTGAAACTAAGCATTTATTTTGTCAAGGAAAGTTGCTTCATTTTCCTAATGCTACTCGAACTGAGACTTGGAGTTTTTGTGCGGTAGTCGTGAGCTCCTTTTCACCTCCCTACATTATAGTGATGCTCTTTCCAGTCGGAATTTACACAAATTATTCGGTCGCAAAAACAATTTTGCCAGCTGACATTTTAAATTTTTTCATTTCTGAAAAAGAAATTATTTAAATGTATAATGACATTTCAGTCATGAGAATAGGGCAATAGTTGTTTGGCAGTTATTTTAGCTGCGTGTGAGACGGATGTCCCCTCTAGAGCACACTAGACAGGTGAGGAAGTGTTGTATTCATTGTTTGCTTCTGATTTGCCGTAAGAAAAATATTTACTTATGTGAAAATTGTTACTCATGTAGGAAAACTCAAAATCTTGACATCATGAGGTATTTCAATTACAATAAACAAAATATTTGTGCTTAACTTATTTTCATCTAACTAGACCAGATTGAAATGTAATTTGTGCAATATGGTGATTAACACAGACGACACAAGCCATTTTGCGATTTTTATGCCTAATTTTGATAAATCCCTAAGTAGGAGACTACAATTGCATTTATGAGAACTATCTCTCACTGAGAAAAGATATTAGATTTGGTGCTGAAGGTTAGTAATGCATTTTTAGGAGTAGAGTTGGGTTTTCTTTTGTTATAGACTCATTTTTCGGCCTATTGTGACCTTTTTAAGCACCTACTACTTTTATCTTCAACTTTGATCTTGTTTCATAAACTTCTCTCATGACTTAGTGTCTCGATGCACGTTGTGCGTAGGTACCACATTTCCGTGAGTTTATACTAAATGGTGCTTTCCTCCTTAATCTCTTTGGAACACCTTTGCGGTGGTTAGGAAGGGTCAAACTAATATATCTAATACCGTCTATTAAGATATTTTCAATTGATTTAATACCTTAAAGTTGTATCCCATCAAAGATTAGCTTTACGCAGCTTTTTTTGAAGGTCCATGCCATAATTTTTATTTATTCATTTTTTTTGGGAATAAGAGCCACTAACCGCTTTAAGAAGTTTTTGTGCGTCTTGTCAAGTAAAACTCGAGTTAAACCATTTTTCCTCTTCTGCAGCTATTGTGTAGTTTTCTGCAATTGAAGAAGCTCGTGAGGCGTCAAGCAAATTGACTGTTTTTGTTTTTGATGCTCTTGCAGTCCGAGCTCTAACGAGTTACCGTCAGTGGTATTTGATGTCACCTATAATTGCATTGTGTGTGTAAAAACACCGAAGATAAGGTCGTTAAGGGAATCGAACGATTTTTTCGTATAAAACTTTAACAATTAATACAAATTATTTCAAGAGCGTAGGAGCGAAATAAGCTTGGAGGTATTCACAACATGTTTAGAACATTCGAATGGATGTTCAGAGCCCTAGAATTTCTGAAATTTACCCATTCCCCCTCCCCCCCTCAAAAGGAAATTTCTAAAAAATCTTATTTCTCAGCCTATATTGTACATAGACGATTAGTTTTTTTGTTCGATTCACAATGAACTGGTCTACAAAATAGAAATCCAGTTTTTTTGATATCTCTGAAAAAAATACAACAATTTTTTAATTTGTATCACAAAATATATTAACTTTTAGTTATTACTTTAAAGGGCAATAAAACATTTTATAATTTACTTATCAAGACAAAACTACGCAGGTTTATAGTACTCACTTTGATCTTTACGATGCAAAAAAGATCTTGTCCATAAATAAAAAACTGTTGGAGAATTAATTAAAAAACTGGAACGCTCTCTCATAAAAAAATTTTATTTGGCTGTGCGAATGTGAGTACTACAAATGCTAGGATTTCTTTTTTTTTTAATTTTAGTTCTAAATTTTTTTATTGTCCATAGAAATAGAATTGTTTTTAGTAGTCAAATAGGCATAAATTTCTTTATTATTTTTTTAGAGCAAATCCAAAAAAACATTCCCTAGTTTTGGTAGATATTTGCATTGTGAATCTCACAAAAAAAACCGTTTGTCTCGATGTACAATATTGGCTGAGAAATTGAAATTTAAAAGAAATTGCTCGAGGGGGGGGGGAGGAGGGTATGGGTAAACTTAAAAAAAAAAGTTGGGCTATAACTGTCTATTCGAATGTTATAAACATGCTGTGAATACCCGAGAGCTTATTTTCATCCGGAAGTATTTTTTTTTATTTTTCAAAGAATTCATAGGAAAAAGCGTTTGATTCCCTTAAGTATAGAGCAAATAGGTTAGTATATGCATGAAATGGAGGACAAATATGCAGTGTCCAAGCCATAAATCAGAGGAGAAAACTGGCAGAGTGGATTAAGTGATAATTTTACCGCACAGCGGCGTAGATGTCTTTCAGGCAGAGTGGCCTAGTTCAGTTTCTAGTTAGTATCTTGGCTAGGAAAAGCCAGTTTGGTAACCCTTCGATAAACACCACGCCTCTAACTTGAGTGTCCTAAATTCTGTGTTTTATGAGTTAGGACACTCTGCATATCCTCCAAATGTTCAGCTCTCTGTACACATACTGAGGAAAGCAACGAAAACTTTTTTGCACCATAAGATACTCTTTTTACTTCTTTACTCTAATTTTATTAGACCCACTCATTTAACGTCTGAGATTCTGGTGTGCAGCGTTGAACTGTATACCTTCATGACGCGCAAAGGCTTGGTTACATTTTGAGGGTAGTTATGCATTGTTTCTGGAATCTTTGGTATTTATCATTTGTATGTTTTTTATTCCAGGAAACAGAGTCAAATAAAAAGAAGAAATCGTCGAAGTCTTCAAAAAAGAAACTCGAAAGTGAGAGCGGTGACTCAGACGAGAATAGTCATGAACAGAAAGAAGAGCTTAGTAGTAAACATAAGCATGAAGATCAGGATGAAAATAAACACAAAAGTCGCGGTGCTGGTAGACATCACGATATAAGTAATTCTGACCATAAAAGTAGCAGTCTTGGGTCCTCTGACAGAACAAGCAATTCCTTGCCAAACCTAGATCAAAGGGAAATTGACAACACTAAACAATTGGCTTCTAAAATAAAAGACCTGAAAGAGAAAAATATTAAGGCAAGTTTTTTGAAGAAGGACTCCAGCAACGTTTTAGAGATTGATTCTGAGAGCAGTAAAGGGGATGTAAAAAGTCTAGATGCTGAAAACCAATTTAAAATTCTGCAAGAAGCTGTCCGATGCCACAGGGCAAAAAAAGACGCAGACTTGAGCTATTCGGACTCGAGAACACTTGACCGCAGAGAAAGAGATCTGCCTCATCGGTCTGAAAGTTCCCCTATTAACGGGTCGAAGCGGCACAATCGTTCTCCCTCTCCTGACAAAAACAAACGGTCAAAAAAGAAGGCGTATTTAGAAAGCAAAAAGTTGAGTAAAAATGACAGGTCAGAGTATCATTCTTGCTCAAAAGATGTAAGCAAGTCGTCCAGAAAGGAAGCTCAATCGAAAGAAGAATATTTGTTATCCAAGTACGGCGATGCGTCGGTGACAGCAGGAGGGAACTCTGCGTCAGCGGCCAGGTCTGCTCCCTGGGTGCGGGAGGGCCTCACTGTCAGGATCACCAGCGAGAAGTTCAAAGGAGGCAAATATTTCAAAGAAAAGGTCAGTATTTGCTCTACCTCTAGTTGGAAATGCTTGGTTTTCATGAGTATATTTTATCATTTTCTCAAAAGGTTTGTCATTAAAGGCAAAGTTTTTTGTGGGTAGTTATGCAAAATTTAGTAAATGGAAATAAAAATATCTGTCAGGACAGTGCGCCTGCTTTCACTGTGCCAAACATTGCTTTCGTTGTGCTGCGGTCACCTTTTAGGGTGATCGATAGCGCAGTCGATAGCGTGTTGGCGCGGTGATCTCTAGTCCTGAGTTCGAGTCCACGAACTCCTCGTACATTTATTTCATTTGAAAAAAAACCTTGTGGAAGCAGTGTCTTCCCGCACCAGATTCTTCAATTGTTTCTGGGGGTGACTAGACTTTGAGCTCTTAGTATCCATCATTGAATGCATTGACTGTTTAATCAATTTTGCCCTCCAACTGTGCGAATTTGAATGTGAGCTATTATTTCCTCTCTGTTGCGAGTATGACCTCAATTGTAGTGTGGGAATTTTGACTGCTAAAGTTCGATGATATCACATTTTTTGACGTTGGGCTGTTGCATACAAAGTAAGAGTATGTCCGCTCTGAAGTATTGCTATATAGTATACCATCATAGACAACATCAATGATGACAGCGAAGGCAGGGAAGTATGACCGTTTAGTGAGACGCTTAATGTTTTTTTATCATGGTACCAAGCTAAGAGACAGGAGTGGAAGAAGAATAAACTACCTTTTGGTTGATAAATGCTGGAAAATATTCCCAAGCAATCTGGATTTGATTTTTTTTTACAACTCGTATGCTGGACATTATTCTCAGAAGTATCTGTTACCAGTGCGCGGCTTTCTAAACCACGACTTTGTGAATAAATCAAGGCAATTCAAGATGCATGCAGCAAGTTTTGACAAGTGACACGTACACTCTTCGCTCGAGCAACAGGCGTGCATGCATTACGAAACAGAGATGAAAATCAAGGCTCATGTCTTGTTCGCTTTAGCCGTTGTACTGCACAACTGCCGCATTTGCTGTAAACATCGAGCTTGTATTGCAGTACTTCATTTACGGTACTCAGTGCAAAGTTTTAACAATTAGTCTCTGCTGTAACACTTGTCGAGTCTCAATTAGTCTGTGATTACTATTCATTTCTGTGTTGCATATAGGTTTAAGCTTCTGTTGTGATATTCTATTATAATAGCGATGGTCATTTAAAACTGGTGAGCAAACTCCTTTTTAAAAGGTCGGAGAAGAACAACTTCCGATTCCATATTTTACACATCCTTTAACAAGAACTATTTTCTATATATATGTTGACCATTAATTACCCTTTTTAATGGAGGCCGTTCTCATTCCTGCTCAAGAACCCATTCAGTTAGTGCACTGTACTAGATAAGGATGCCATTACGTGAGATGTTATTCAAGGCTTTGAGGGGCAGGTGGTGGTGGAGAGCGTGGTGACGGCGGCGCGGTGCGAGTGTCGCACGGGTGCAGGCAAGCTCTTGTCCCACGTGCCCCCCGACATCCTGGAGACGGTCATCCCCAAGTTGCCTCCTCGCACTGTCATGGTCGTCAAGGGCAGCTACGCGGGCATGGTGAGTGGCAGGCGTGGCGGCGTGCTTGGTGCGTCGCCTGCGGGCATCACTGCAATGAAATGCTCTGTAACAGCTGCGCGAGTGCTGCTGTACCTGACTCACGACATTGTATGTTGTCGTCATAAGTTCTAAGTTAACTTGGCTGCTCCACCAGCGATAAGCTTGTAGCAGAGCTGAATTGATTTAAAAAATTACTGTACTATTTGTACGGCTACGCCGATGTATTGCCTCTCGCTCATCCATCATTGCTGACGTAACACTGCCGTGAGAAGCTACATTGCTTTTAATTGAAATGTACTAAGCCCATGAATGCCTTTGGCAGACTAAGAGCAGCAAATATATGGAGGCTGCTTTCCATTAAATTTGAATGAAAGTGAACGAAAAAATTATCATTACACTTATGCAAATAAAAAATAGATAGCATAGCCGGTGATGCAGCAACAATATTCAGACAAGCTCGTCGACTGCAGTCCATTTGTGATAGTGGCTGGCCACACACTGACTGGTTCTGAGCAGCGCGCGCTCAATGTGGAGTCATTCTAGTTTAAATGCTCATGGCTCTTGTGAAGCGCCCCCCTCAGGGGATACAACTATTGTATCTATGGGAATTAGCGCTCCCAGGGGAAAAATGTGAGGGCCCGAGCTGAGAGTTAGTGTAGGCCTTCTTTTTGTTGAAATGAAAGTTATTTTGTTATGTTAAGGACCACCTTTTTTCGGTTCACTGCTATCCTGTTTTTCAGCACCTCTCGCTTTCTTCTTCAACGCGTATCTTATTTCATGAACTTCTTTCTCATCTTACTGTTTCTATGCCCCTTCAGCATAGATTCCTCATTTTCTTATCTCCATACTAAATGGTGCCTTCCTCCTTCCTCTCTTCGATACGCTCTATTTTTGTAGCGGTTAGGGAGGCTTAAACTAACTTTTAATCTAATCTTTTGAAGCGCCACAAGAGGCGTATACACGTGAGCCTGCGACAAAATGTATACCAGTTGAACAGGGTTTAAGTCTCAATATTAATGATCTGAATTCTTTCGGATCGACGTCGATCAAAACAGATCGACGACCATGATTTTTCCGTCCGTGTGGCCACGTAGTCATAGGCAATTTTTAAATTCTATTCTGTTTTTTCTATTGCTGAAAATTTACTTGCTTATTATTAGGCCCAAATGCTAAGCACTTATCGCTTTGTCGTTGTAAAATTTTTTTTTTTTGTAATTGCATATCGATACGAACGACGAACTAGCAGTTATCATTTTGAACGAATGCCGTCCGCCCTCTGGACACGTTACAACAGTTCCTATTGCCCTGAGCGTAAGTTTCCTGCCTATATAATTTCCTGCCTGTATAATTTCCTGCCTGTATAATTTCCTGCCTATATTATACAGGGTGCGTACAGGCATGGAGAAGCATGGAAAATAGTTGAATTTCGAAAATAAAATTCAAGGCCTCGAAAGTAGTGGAATTTTAAAAATGGTCATTGAAAGTCATGAAATTTTATGATTTTCATGAAAAGAAAATTTTACTGTTGAAAATTTTCGTTCCGTTTGGTCCGCGTTGAGCGAGGCGTTGTCAGTAACCTTCGAGTGTTACTTGGGCTCTGATTGGTTGATACAGCTACGTCTTTAGTGTCCGCCATTTTGATTGGTTCTCAGGCGTCACGTGAAACCAAACGTGCTCAGTGTGACTGAAGACACGCGCTCGCTCGGACCATTGTTGACCTGTCGCCACTGTTGAACATTTTCGAGCTGAGTTTTTATCATCGGTCTTGACCATCCCGTGTGTGTGTGACTAGAGTTACGGTGCCGAGACTGAGCTGAGGAATTAGCGTCATGCCAGGCAGTTGTTCTTTCAACAACTTGTGGTTGCGAGACAAAGACTTTCAACAATGGATAGCACCGCATCCCAAACTGAAAACAATGGCGGTTTGCACCGCGTGCGAGTCGGAGTTCGATATCGCCAACAATGGAATAGCGGCGGTGAGGAGTCATGCAAAAGGAACAAAGCATGCCAAGAACGTGAAAGCTCAGACGACGAGACTTGCCAACCCGAAGATCGGGGATTTTTTCGTGACTTCCCAACCATCGACCGATCCTCCGACGCCTGCTGAGGGCAGTTCGGAGGCTCAGACTGAGACCAGTGAGACCGTGCCAGCAGTACCAGAGTCTGCTAGTACCTCTACTTCATCGCCATCAGTCAAAACTTGCACCTGTCAGTGCTGTCGCAAGAAAACGGCTCTAACTGACTTTGTGCAAAGGGACAAAGTCCTGAAGGCCTAGACGCTTTGGGCGTTGAAGACCGTAGCATCACACCTGTCCTTCAAGCGCTCAAACCGGACTCCTTGGCTTTTCGCCTCAATGTTTGAGGATTCCCCCACAGCCAGCAAGTTCACCATGAGTGAAAAGAAATGCGCCTATCTGACAACATTTGGACTGGCCCCTCATTTCTCAAGTGTGCTGAAGGAGAGGGCCAAAACTGCAGACGGTTTCGTCCTCCTCTTCGATGAGGCATTGAATGAGGAGCTGCAGAAGAAACAGCTTGATGTTCATGTCCGCTTTTGGAGCAGCCAGCTGGCCACATCCTCCCTCAAGAAACTGTGGCTGGTTGTGAAGATGCTACTGGTCCTGTCACATGGCCAGGCTTCAGTGGAAAGGGGCTTTTCTGTGAGCAAGCAGCTCATAGAAGTCAACATGGGTGAGAACACCATCGTGGCGCAGAGAGTGGTCATGGACCACATCAAACATGTAGGAGGTATCTCCAAGGTTGACATTTCCAAGAAACTCCTCTTTTCAGCTTCACAGGGCAGACAGCGCTATCAACACTACCTGGATCAAAAGAAGGAAGAGGCAGAGAAGCAGAAGAAGGGAGAGAAGAGGAAGAGAGAACTGGATGAAGTGGAGAACCTGAAGACAAAACGGAAGAGGATGGAGGAGAGTCTGCAAGCGCTGGTGGAGGATGCTGACAGCTTTGCACGGAAGGCAGAGGACAAGAATGATTTGCGCCTACTGGCAAAGTCAAATGCATTGAGGAAATCAGCCAAAGACAAGCAAGAACAACTCAAGGGGCTGAATGCGGAAATTAATGACAAACTTAATGCACTGGCAAATGCATAGCAGATGCTATTGAACTGTCCAGCATGACTGTTTGGTGTTGTGATGATCATTTACACATTTATGAAAACAAGACCTACAAGTAATGATGAATGTTCTGTGAAGTTTATGACTGAAATACATTTATTGTGCTGCAATTTAACTTTGTGTGACATTATTTTGGGCAGAGAGAGGTAGTGAAAATGTGATTTGGTTGGCATAAAAAGTCATGAAAAAGTAGTGGAATTTTGAACCTCAGAGCCTGTACGCACCCTGTATATAATTTCCTGCTACTCACCATTGCAGTTTTATTTTTTACACAGCTTGTTATGAAAAGGTCTCTGAATTTTTTTAACACTTTGACTGCGACTTGCGCCACCGGTGGTACACGGAGGTAATTTTCATAATGCTGCTGACCGAGCAGTAATCACAAACTCAATTTTTATAAGTATTTAATCAAAGCTAAATGAAGGCACGATCCAGTTCATGTTCGATATTTTCAAAATAGTTTACTACACATAGAGATATGGAGTTTACACGGAGGTAATTGTACTAATTGGTGCCTACCTCTCTTCGATACTCTATTTTTTGTAGCAGTTAGGGAAGCTTAAACTAACATAATCTCTCTCAATCTGAACTAAATATTTAGTGGCCGCAGTCGAAGTGTTAAAGTAAATTTTTCGATTCAACGAATCAATCTGAAGTAATGATGAACTTGTTGAGTGCCCCCGGTATGCTGCTGCCAGGAGTGTGTGCTTCCCGAGACTGCGAGGTCCTGATGAAGATGTAATGACCGGAATGCTCAAGGAAATCGAGCGTTCAGCTTTCAGTGTGACGGCGCTGAAAATGTTTCTAGAGAAGTGCAACTTGATGTCTCAAATTTAGCCAGGAAAGGGACAGCGTAATCAAGGAACTTTTCACGTCTGAGATGTGGATGACTAAACTACAATATGGCCGGGTGCGCTGCGTAGATGCCTCTGGGGATTTCAGCGTGGGTAAGGCGCCCGGTCATAAATGGGTGGGCAGCTGAAATCCCCTACGGGGTTTTTGGCTGTCCTGTGTTTCGCGGATTGTGCGTCGCTCTGTAGATGATCTCTTCAAAGATCAACTAGGACTCTTATAAAATGACAATGATGTGGGTGGCAATTGAAGCGGTCTTTATGATGGCTGCTGTTGTGTTTCCATGATGGTTATTGTGACAAACTTTGAACAACATTTATATAGTGTGCTTTTGTGTAACGATGTGAATCCAGTATTTTAAACTGTGAGATCTACGGCGCGATATAGTACGAATTACTGAAGCGCTAGCAAATCAATGCTAATACTACTACTACTACTGAACTTTTTCCAAATATCAGGGATAAAAAATTTAGATCTGAATGAAAGTACCATCATATTTGTCAAAGATTTGCAAATTGAGTATCGTATAAATGGAGCTTCTATTGAAAAATAGGTGATCTTAAAATGCGGATGTCAAATGGGGGAATTAAAACGCTGTTATCAAATTTTATTGGAGGGTCGCGCTTCCGTGTTGGAGAAATGACTGGCTTGGGAATAGCGAGAAACACCGGCATGCTCTGCAAGCCGAACATGCGGTATTCTGGTAGCAAAACCTGTTTAATCGATTAAAACTGCGTGCAGCCGTCCAAAAGTGACTAAGAGATCATGCAAAATATATTATAGTTAATTAGTTAATTCAAAGAGTCGAGTGACCCGTCTTTATTTGTGTCTAAAATTGTATATTTACCCGCGGTGAGCAAACAAGTTAACCGATTTGTTATTTAACAATTTGTCACTGGTCCGTTTTGGACAATCGGAGTCGAATTAGACTCCAGGCTAACCTTTGAAGCGCGTGTTCGTGGGATAGCTTCGCGTACCCGGCAGAAATCGGAAATTTTACGAATGACTGTTGGTGTTTTCAACTACCCTAAAAATCCCATCAGTGGAACATTGAGCAGGCAATAGGTTTAGATTAGTTGGGTTTGTCCATTTTATCCTGTGGGGACTGGTGCCCCACGAAGGAGATAATGGTAGAATACCTCGGCGATAGAGGCGTTTTGTGCTCACTTTGACCTTTCGCCAATTATGCCTTCTTTAGTATCGCTTCCTTGTCTTTTCTTTCTCCTTCTTTACGTGTTTCTCAGAGTTTCCTATGTGAGAACATTACTTGTACATAGATTCCTCTTTCTCTGAAGTTTATACTGCATGGTCCTTTCTCTTCGCTTATTTGAGATAGTTTTTATTGTGGCTTGGGAATCTGAACACGTTGATGGCGTATTGGGACATAAGTATACCACTAAGTAAATTGATCATTGCTCACTTGTATAAGTGAATAGTGTTTCATACTTCGCGACCTTTTTCTTGAAAATAAATGTCCTACAGAATAAAATGTTATAGTGCTACTCAAGTTTTCACATTTTGTAGAAGGGATAGAAAGGTTATTCGAGCAGTAAAGTCAATTTCCCAATTCTGCTACTTACAGCCTAACCTGGGGTGAATGAATGGGAAACTCTTCCCGAGTGTTTGTCTCTGGCACGTAGGACGGTTTTGACGCGTCGACTCCGAAGTGGTACATACATGTACAGTACCATTAGGTAAATTGCTCATTTACGTACCGGAATATGCAAATAACATTTCAACTATTTTGCGACCTTTTCCGAAATATATTTTAGAATGAAAGGTAACACATTATGGTTCAAGTGTATTCTTTACACTTTTCGAAAAGGTTAAAAATGTTATAGAGCAGAAAAGCCGGTTTGTCGAAACAACTTCTTCTAGCCTGACCAAACTGACCGTAAGCAACCGCACAATTGGAGTCGACTTGTTAACGGGGTCACTTCAAAATTCAATTTTTTCATCCTATTCGTTTGAAATTTGGCCAGTATATGTATTTGTTGAAAGTAACCTTTTTTTGCTTTCGATTTAGGCTATATTTTTTTGAAAAATACGAAAATTTAATTTTTTAGTACATTTTTATCGATATTTCAAAAGAATAGAAGTCATTGAGTTTTCATGCTAGAACAAAATCATAGACAGTTTTAGAATCATTGGAGCATTTCTAACAAAAGCAAGGTAGAAAATTTTTACATTTGTATTTTTTCGTTTTTTATAAGCGATATTTGATCACTAACTAAAATATACTCTAATTTTGGGTTATGAGCTTAATAAAAAAAATCATTTGTACAATTGGGAAATTTTCTACCGTACTTTTGTTAGAAATGTTCCAAGGACTCTAAAACTGTCGTTTTTGTTCTAGCATAAAAACTCACTGACTTCTATTCTTTTGAATGTTGACAAATAAGGGTTTGTTAGTAATAAGGCCTAAATAAATTTTATCTGAACTGTAATATAATGGATAATTTATGTAATTGAATGTTGTTTACATTTTTATTTCGATAATCTCCATGCTTTACTTCATATTCACATTGTGATATGTAATTTACAAAAAATCCTTTTTTGTACAAATTATGAACTTTTTTGTAGTCTGATTCATATGAAATTTCTCGATTATATGCAATTTTTAATAAGAAACACAATTTCGTCTATTCATTTTTTCGATTCAGGCCTTGGTTTTTTGAAAAATTAGACATATTGGTTTTTTATTGATATTTCAAAAAATAGAGATCATTGAGTATTTATGCTAGAACAAAAACAAAGACAAATCCTTGGAACATTTCTAACAAAAGTAGGGTTGAAAATTCTCCATTTCCAAGAAATCGAAAATTCATGATTTTTGGTCCGCTTACCAAATTCATGATTTGGTAAGGAAGAAAATTCAAGATTTTGGACCCTTCCCTCCCTCTTGGGGAGGAGGGGGGTCTAGCGTCGTCCGTAGCGCCATAAAATTTCAGGGCACAATAACCCATCGCCTAAGGATCCTTTTTCGACAAAAAAGTAAATGGACCCAGGTGGCCCGCGGGGGCCAAATTTGTCCCGACGTGACCCCCTTAAGAGGGCTAGTAAACTCGTGGCTAACGCGCCGAGAGCTTGTTTTCTCTCCTCTTCCCCCTAGTTTCCTTTTCGTTCATGTCTCTGGAGTGGTGCGCATGCAGGTGGGGCTCTTCGTGTCACTTACGAGAACCGTTTCGTTCGAGATCTCCATTTGATTTAATATTTATAATCGTATATATATACACACGAGTGAACTCTGATAATCGTCATGATACGGATAAAAAAGTCTGTCATGGTAGGAGCAAAGTTGATAAACTCCAAATTTAGATAATTTTGAAAAATGTGTGATTTACTTTTAATTAAGAATTTCAGCTATTTAGGATAACTGAATTGTGGAATATAGGTTCTGGAGCAGTTGTTATTGCGCACGTCTACATCTCAATAGGACATCTTAATAACAAGAGAATGCTATCTTATTTCGGTCCAATTTTTTAAAATATTTCGTTAAGAGCGGTTTTACTCGCTCTCTTTTTGGACTCGAAGTTTTGTGACGTCTACATTTCTGATGCACAGCTGGGGAGCGTTGTGGAGCAGCACAAGAGCGCGCAGGAGGCGTCCGTGCAGCTGTTGGAGGACCGGTCACAAATCCTGCGCCTGCAGTACGAGCAGATCTGCCAGTACGGCGCCTGACCACCTCACAGCTCTTGTGAAGCTCGTCGGGCGCCCGCCGCTGCTTCTTGTTCCAACCGTGCCTTCCGATTTGTGACAGGACGTATTTTGTACTCGTATGACACTACTTTCACTCGCCTAGTTTTATTCAATTCCTTGGAAATAACCATCCAGTATGGCTTGCAGATTCTTATGAGACATATCTGGACCATGAATTGAAAAGATACAACAGCTGAAGGTACCTTTGAACAAATGAAATATTAAGCAATAATGAGAGCGCGTGTGACTTTCGAATATTCTAACCTTATAAATCACTTCTCTCTACTAACGTTAAGAGCGCAAAGTGTGAACATGAAGGGGAAATAAAATAAAAATAATACTTTATATATATGTACAAAACGCCTTCATTGAAATCCTTTCTCGCAAACCAGTTCTTCATTGAGAAATACATACACAAAATGAAATAAATTATCATAAACCTTTCACTTCTTCGTGTTTTGTCATTCGTAAATAAATAAGCGCTTCCATGAATTTTGCTACGATCAACAATAACGAAAAGTCACTGACAGAATACAGACAAAAACTTCATTTCGAACTGCAAAAGTTTGAAGTTACTCTAGGGAGTCGAAGCGACACGAAAACGCGTGCAACGCAGACGCGGCATAAGGCGCCTCAAGGGTACACGAAGAAGCGCGAGCCGTGCTTGGCCTCGGGCAGCTCTTCGTACGGCGGGATCTCGATGGGCTTGGGAGCGTCAGGGAATTCTGGCGAGATGTAGCCGGGGGGCTTCGGGCTGCAACACAAGCGCGCAATTAGGAGTCATGGCGAGGCTTTGCTCGAGTGCTCAACACCAGAATATTGGATTATTAGTAAGTTTAATCCTCCCTATTCGTCACAAAGGCGATCCAAAGAGAGGAAGGCACCATTTAGTATGGAGATAAGGGGACGTGGAATCTATGCAGAAAAGGCATAGAGACAGTAAGTTGAGAAAGAATTTTGTGAAACAAAAAGAAAGTAGTAGGTGCTGAAAAACAGGACAGCAGTGAATCGAAAAAAGGTGGTCCTAACGTTTTCCTCCTGGGAGTGCTATTTCCTATAGATACAGTAGTTGTTTCCCTGCGAGGAGCTCAACGCCAGAAAATAGAGTCTTTCAATCGCCCAATAATAACAGGTGTTGAAATTTCAATTTCCTCTGCGTTGTCTTATCTTTAGAAGCTAGAATTTTTTTAAATTTCTTAAATTACATCAAAAACATTTCATAACGAAGTGTTTCTCTGAGTACATTCGCAACGGGTGCAATAGAAAAACTAAGATTAATTACCTTTCTCTTAGGCATGATTACATAAAAATGATTTCTCTAACAAAAGACCACTTGCTTCAATGTTTCATAAATAAAAGAGCTTGAAAGAAAGCACACACGAGAGAAAGGAGCCAGATTAAAACGATTGGAATATTAGATGAACGTTTCAACTTCAGGGTTGACCTCGGCGTCTGACAATCCTAATTACACACCTTGTAGGGGAAAGCAGGATCGAGTTTTATTGAGAACGATTTCAGTTTCATGCAGTTTTAATAGGAGGGCAATTATGCAGTGTCCTCCAACACCAAACACAGAATTTTAGGACACTCAAGTTAGAGGCGTGGTGTTCATTGCAGGGTTGCCAACCTGGCTTTTTCTAGCCAAGTTACTAACTAGGAACTGAATTAGAAATTAGGCCACTCAGCCTGAAAAAACATCTACGCCGCTATGAGGTGAAATTTTCACGTAATCCATTCTCGTTTTCACCTCTTGATTGGTGGGTTACGACACTGCATATTTGCCCTTCAATTTTCCGTTACAAGAGACCAGTGAAATGTATTTAGATTGTCATTTTACTCTTTAATCCTGTTATTGGTTTAACTGTATCATAGCTCAAACCTTTGTTACAGTTTTCCCGTTTTAATTTTTTACTGTGCGATAATATTTGACCCCAACAGCTAGATGGATTAGGAACACGTTTTCCCTAGGGACCAATCCTTGCTAGTATGTTTCTGTACTTCTATGAACAGCAATGGTTGAATTAGAGTCTATTCAATTACAAGCCTGTATCTTAAAGACGTTGAATCGACGGCACTTCTATGTTACTTTGCGATAGCACTTAAGCTACGGTTTCCTAGAAAAGCGGTGCCGCTATTTTACGGCCGTAATTTGGCGTGATGCGGCGAACGTAATATAACGGCCGTTCAGAAGTGTAAAGTTGAGAGTTGTTTTAATGCATTGCGGTAAACATATGATTTCTCACACAGCTAGAATGGACGATCTAGACAAAGCATTTTTAATAAACCTGGAAGATGAAGAGTCATCGGAAGACGATGGTTCGGATGAAAGTGAGATTTAAAAGTCGATCGACAGAGGGTGCAGTTGCAAATAATGTTGTACCACATGTGATAGTGATGAAGCTTTTGCTCTGCACGAAAATCTGATGAAGCCTTACCCAAGACAGTAATCGACACGATCCGTCGAAAGCAGTCTAACTACACTCGAGCTCCAAGGATAAATGAAAGTACCTTTGGAATTTTATGCGGTTATTTCAGAATTTTCTTCAAACCTCTTGTTACTGCCCCAGAAACTACAGACAAATTGATTACATGTGCCTGCGTATTATATAATATTTCAAGGGAAGCAAAAGCACTTGCTCTAGGTCAAAAACACCTAGATAATGCACTTCCAGAACCCACTTTGAATTTAGTTCCTTTTTTAACAGGGTACAAAGTTCGTTCAGGAATAAATAGCACTGACATTCGAGAAATGTTTAAAACATTTTTTAACTGGCCAGGTAATATTGAATGGTAACATAATTGTGCAGCACAACTTTAATATAAATAGGTAGGATATGGCCATATTTCTAATATCATTACTTTAGATGACGATATGAGAAGCCACACACAGACACCTCACTATTGCACCACATCATGTCAGTGCTGCAGGTCAATCATAGTTATATATTTTATCAAGTTGATCTCTGGTTTTGTTGGTATTTTCTGATGGACCCTTCAAGGTGATCATCCCGGTTTTTCAACTTTTTTCGTCCGATACATTTGAAAATTGGCCAGTATTTGTATTTTTTGAAAGCAGACATTTTTTACTCCCGTCACCTTTTCGATTTAAGCCTTAGGTTTTTTTTCTTACGAAAAATTAGTTTTTTTGGTAGATTTTGATCTATATTTCAAGACGTATTTCCTCATTGAGTTGTAATGCTAGAACAAAACCAAAAACAGTTTTAGAGTCCTTGAAGCATTTCTAACAAAAGAAGATTAGATTATTTGATAGTTTCAGCCTCCCTACCCAGCAACAAATGCGATCCGAAGAGAGGAAGGAGGAAGGCACCATTTAGTATGGAGTTAAAGAAACGCGGAATCTACGCAAAAAGGCATAGAAACGGTAAGTTGTGACAGAAGAGATCATGAAACAAGACCAAAGTTGAAGAGGAAAGTAGTAGGTGCTGAAGAACAGGACATCAGTGAACCGAAAAAAGGTGGTCCTTAACGCAACAAAAACATTGTATTTCAACAAAAAAGAAGGCCTACCTAACTCTCTAACGAAAGAAAGAAAAGACTTACAATTTTAACATTTTGAAAATTTATTTTTGTGATAAGCGATATTTTATCATTAAATCACAAAAAATTATTCTTGGGTTTTGAGCTATATACGTTTTTTCTCTCGAGAATTTGGACAAAAACAAACTTCATTGCGTTAGAAATGTTCCAAGGATTCTAAAACTGTCTTTGGTTTTGGTCTAGCATCAAAATTCAACGAGGAGATACGGTTTGAATGTTCAAAGTTATTTGCTTTGAGTATAAGCCAAAAACAAAATTTTTTGTTGAAGCGTAATATAATGGACAATTTATGGAATTGAATGCAGTTTTAATTTGTATTTCGACAATTTCCATGCATAACTTCATATTCACACTGTGAATTGTGATTTCCTAACAAAATAAAAATGTTTGTTATAAAAATTATGAAATTTTTTATTTTCAGTCTGATTCTTATGAAATTTGTCTACAATATGTAACTTTTGGAAAGAAACACAATTTCCTCTAATTAATTTTTTTGATTCAGGCCTTAGTTTCTGAAAAAATTGGACATATTGGTTCTTTAGTTAATTTTTATGGATATTTCAACCAGTATCCCCTCATTGAGTTTTTATGCTAGAACAAAACCAAAGACAGTTTTAGAGTCCTTGGAACATTTCTAACATAAGTACATTTTCAAATTATCCATTTCCCGTTTTTTCTTTTTATTAAGGGTCAAAAATTCAAGATTTTTGTCCCCTCCCCTCCCCCCCCCCCTTGGGAGGGGAGGGGATCTATTGTCCGTAGCGCCATAAAATTTTAAAACCGAATAGTCCACCACCTAAGGGTCCTTTTTCAACAAAAACATAGAAAATACTCATCGGACCGACAGGGGCCTGGGATGATCACCTTAAATGCAAATTCTATTGTAGATGCAAACTTATTTAACGTACCTATTTATCAAAAGTAGGTATAAATATTATGAGTTGCTACAAATATTGTACATATGTATATCACTTTCTCTCTGTAAAATAAAATAAAAAAATAATTTGTGATATTTGCCAACAATTTGCATGAACCTACCTGATCTCTTTCAGAGTAGTCTCGATATTATTTCAAAGATTTCGTTTCAGTTGAGTTTTTCTATTATCTTTACTCTTTACATCATACAGAGCTTCATTTTTTTCAACAAAATCACTTTTCATCTACTTTGCCATTCCGCATAGTAAAGTTTACTATCTCAAAGATAATCAGTGTTTCTACAATGAATCAGAGACACCGCCCCCGTAAAAAACGCTCACTAACTTATGGCCGGACGCTACAGCAGCCGGCGAACACCTGGCAGCACCGCTATTTAGCGGCCACCGTTCTCTAGGAAACCAGTGGCGCCTGAATTAATATACGGTTTGGTGATGTCATCCGCCGCTACATCAGGCCGTAAAACAGTGGCACCACATTTCTAGGAAACCGTAGCTTTACTGTAGCCTGCTATTAAATTATTTGAACACCAAATACTAAAAAAAAGACCATACAAATTTCTAAGAACGATAGGGTTCAATTCCTCGACTCTATGATTGTCATGACGCCAAATTTCAGAACTCAATGTTCTGAAAACCAATATTTACTGGGTTAGACATGAGTTTCTATATTTTCTCTAGCTTCCGCTAAGAAAGTATGAAACCTTTGTTAGGTAAAACCCTCAATTCATACCTTGCACAAAGAAATTAAATTTTAGTAGCACTGCTTTCACTACAATGACTTTCATACTTAACTTTTTAATTCCTCTATCAAAAAATCCCTGAACCTAAAATTTAAGTGACAACTTTTACAGACTGTTCGAAGAAAGTTTTTTCTGTCAATCAATCTGAATAATTAAAGAAAGACGAGCGTTTATTCATGTTGTTCCGTACTGTTGGAAAGAAAATAATACGAAAGACGTCTGTCGTAATTAATGATGAAAAACACTAAATAGGAGGAAATCCCACTTTTATCAATACATTTTCACCCATAGTAATTTTCGGCTCACACTAGTTATCCACTACAACATTAAATATTTTTTCAAGAAACAATGATAGGTTTTTAAAGGCTATGCTCTTGTCAACAGAGTGTACACATGTTGCGTACGTTGTGCGTCTGTGTACTATGGGTTCTCGAAGAGAGCCTTCCGTATTCATACGGCAGCGCTTAATGGAACGAGCTTCTACATAAATCTTTCCCTTACATTCAGCTAGGCGCTCTCATGCAGAGGAGTGCAACCTTTCTGCTCGTTTCGACAACTTCCAGATTGCTTCCCCCTCCAGTTCAAATGACCACCGTAAATTATAACCGCTCTTTATTATCACAGAAAATCTGATTTTACAGGAAACTCAATCCTGCTGTCCACTACCAATTGTGTCATCAGTATTGCAACCGATTTGTTCAGCTTTCAATTCAATTGCACTTTAGATCTTGGTAGTTCCAGATGCTGAAGTTGATCCTTGAAGTCAAAAATAACGTTCATTTTTAATTTCAGTCGTTCTAATCTAGCTTTATTGAAAGACAAGATAAGGAATCTTTTAAAAACCACAATCCTAGCCGTTTTATTAATTTATACATAGGAACCACCATTATGACGCGCCACAGCTAACTCAGCATGTATGCCGAGCGTTGCATTGAGACTCCTAAACATTGAATGTGGCGGGACCCACTCTCCGTCACCCCGACATGGAACCAGTGGAGCAGTGGTACTCAATTCCACAGAATTGATCTTTGTACAAGCTATGCCTTTAACCCTTTCGGTACTGACGGCTACTCCAGTGCCAAGTTGGCTAGTGCTTCCAGTTTAGGGCATCTAACCTAGTTTTAAAGTAATTTAACTAGTGGGGGAATATTTTGGAGTAAATAACAAAAATAGGAAAATTACAAACATTCATTAAACTAGTTTTTAAACAATTCCGGAAGCCTGCACGCGCAAATTACCATAGGTTACCATAGGACCCTGTAATTACCATAAGACCCTGTAGCATAGGCACGCGTAAGTTCATGCTACAGGGTCTGAGCAACACATTCAATACCCTTTCCATTTAACTTGAGCAAGTTTGCTGAATTTTGTTTATTTTTGATAAATTTGGGCAAGAACTTGTAAATAATTTTTTCATAAATACAAAAACTTAATTATCAACATCAAAAATTTCTGTCGCCAAGCATAGAACTTCAAAGATTCAAAAAAATTTAAAATTAAAATAAAGAGTAGGCACTTGCTTGAGCTAAAAGCACCCACACTAGGACAATTTTACTGAAAATTCAGGGTAATGACAACTTTTTCCCCTGGAAGTTTGTAACCAAATTATTTGAATTATCGTACCGAAAGGGTTAACAGCACTACTCAATTCTCGTGCTTCGAACATCTCTCAAAGGATGCCAGATACTATATTTGGCAGCATACAGGATGCTTTGAAACAATGGTGCCGTTGACCAGTTAAAACCATTCTCATCATACATCGCCCCTCATCATAGCGACACACTAGTATAGCAGTCTAGCAATGTGCTCAAATTAGATCTTACAGTCAAAACAGGTAAGTCAAACAGAAGGCATATCCGTTAATTTCACTCATCATAAACATGAAAAAAGATCACTTGTTATTGTTTAGGCCATTAAGAATATTTGCCGGTTCAATTCTTGTTGGTTGTAATTACTGAAACTTGAAACCCAAAAACATTCCCAACACCAAAAACCACAAATGTTACACATCATTACACAACACAATATGAATGTTAGACAAAAAATTAGAAAGTGGAGAAAAGCCAATAATTTGAATCATTCCATTCAAAAGAACACAAATCGAAAACGTTTTGGGGACCAGCTCCATCATCAGTTCTATGCAATATTACGCAAGAATAAAATCCTGATCAATAATAAATTACCCTCTAAATATAAAAAAGCAAAGAAAACTATGCATTAACTATCTGAAAAGGACATGAGCCAAGCATGCAATTTAAAATTGGTTTTTCATTAAAAATGTGCAACGATTCTAAAATGCTAACATCAAAATTACCAAAACAATTTTTAATCACTCTAAAATCAAAATCTGAAATCTATCATATATTACATTTTATGTTCTTTGGAATGAAATGATTAATTTTAATGGCATTTTCCTAGACTTATAGAGAAGCTGCAACCTAAGGCAAGTGAACATCTATTCAGGAATGTTCGTCATTAGCAGAACAGAAAAGATATGTAATATTGAACTTTTATGTAGTGACGTCAAATTTCATCCCGACCTAGGACACATAAGCTCAACGAGTTCCTTCACCTATTAGGTGAACTAACAAAATGACTTCATAATGCGTTCAATCAAGCCCCTCCACATGGGTGCCTCAGTGAATAACATCCATTGAGTTAGCCTGGGTAATAGAGGGTATCATGCGTCTCACCCCAGCAGCATGAATGTTTTTGAAGCCATCATGGTCATTTCTCACCTGCCGCCACTTTGTATAGTTATGGTGGTGACATCACGTGTTTCAAATTCTATTAAAATATAAATTCGTTTCTGTAGTGATATGCACACTGATTTTCCCCTGCTATCTCAATCTCAAAACAATGAAAAATGTGTGTGTAAAGGAGTTCTGCACCTACTTACCGGTCAGTTTCAAGAACTTTGGCTCTGCAGTAGTAGCCGTAGGATGGCTTGGTCATCTCTAGCTTGTCCAGCATGCATTTATCGAACGCAGCTTGAGTCATGCGGCAACTGCAATATAGAGATTAAGATTAAAAGTTAGTTTAAGCCTCCCTAACTGCTACAAAAAAAGAGCGCATCAAAGAGACGAAGGAGGAAGGCACCATTTAGTATGAAGATTAGAGAATGGGGAATCTGTGCAGAAGGAGCATAGAAACAGTGAGTTGAGAAAGAAGTCCATGAAACAAGATAAAGGTTGAAGAAGAAAGTAGTAGGTGCTGAAAAACATGACAGCAGCAAACCCAAAAAAAAGTGGTCATTAACATAACAAAAAAATTTATTTCAAGAAAAAACAGGCCTACCTAATTCTCGGCTTTGGCCCTCACACACTTTCCACCTGGGAATGCTAATTCCCATAGATACAATAGTTGTATCCCCCTGAGGGGCTGCAATACAGAGAAAAGCAAACAGAATGTAAGCATGAAACATTAGGTCCAGGTGTAACAGTTGAGGCCAAATAAACCACACTGAGTGACTGAAAAAAGTCTTTCCCTGATATTTTTGGGTCAATTAAAAATAACAGAATCTTTGAGCAACATTTTCTACAAGAGCACAACAATCACATCTGTCAGTTGGAATCTCAGTAGCTCTATAAATATGGTATGACTGGTTTTATTAAAACTGCTGATACCACAAGTGGATCTTATATATAATGAATTCAAGTACCATATTGATGTGAGTACACACGGGAAATCTTCACAAAAAAAATGTTTGTGCCTACAAGATATAAAACGATGGAAAAATTAGAAAATACAAAAAAGGTTACTAAGACACTTGCTAGAAGGCTTTTAAGGTGAGTCCTACCATAAGTATCACATACTTACCTAAATGCCACTTTGTCATGTCATGCCATACCAACTCAATGGACTTACACTCCTCAGTAATGAAGTAAAAAGTGCACTAAAAACAAGTGTCAATACTCAAGTATAAGTGAGTATGCTAGAACATAACACTCCAACTAACAACTAACTAAAACAATACATGAAATACAAGAGACTTGAAGGAGTAAATTTTTCATTCTTATAATAATTAGCAATTTGGTAACTACCCAACCACCATCCTTCACAAATTTCACCAACCACCACCTTCATGCATCAGTGGGTTACTATCTCTTGTTACTCTTTTTGTCTAAAACCTGGACAAATCTTTTCCTGCTCTCACTTCTGCAAACCATATCTCATCTTCAGCTACTTTCCTCCTCAAAGCAATCTGCAAGTTTCTCTGCAGCCTAACCTAACCCTTGAGGTACGCTCTTTCTCTAGAAAAGATTTTTTCCTATTCATTTCAACCATTTCTCTTGCCTTCAATGATATTCCTTTTATTGAAAGAATACATCTATACTTGGCTGTTTCTTTACAGCCAGTTGCTACTTTTAGGTACTCTAGCACTTAACTTGCAGTCATTACACCTTTGTTACAACCTAAGTTCAATTTCTGCAATACATCTTGCAGAAAGACCAATTACCTTGAATTTACTATGAGGAACTACCAATTTGCAATAAATTTTCCCACCCTTCTATAGTCTTACTTCCATTGAAACTCAATGGGTCAAAACGTTCTGATCTTGCAGAGTGATATGCCTCTTCCTTCACTCAAAACCTAGTAGAAAAGTATGTTTCGTACTTCCCCACGTAATTATTATTATATAGGACGTTTCACCACCGAAAACGATACAAAGACGTTTCATCGGTGACTTCGGTATTTTCTAGTTCGTCATTTCTGTACATGAAGCAAATATTCCTATCATCGCCGCATGGCGGCATAGTTGTAGTTTTAAGGTATGTTACGTTTTACTTTAGTACTGGCATGGTTAGTTCAGCTTGCTTGGGCCAGGAAAAAAGACCATCACCACGCGCTGCCTTGCAAGTTAGCTCCTTACATAAGCTATAAAGGTTTGAATGTTTTCTATCTAGTTTGCAGGTCCGGTCAGGGTTGAATTTTACTTGTGGTAGCTGGTTACCCCATGCGGGGGTTCCAGCTACCCTCCCACACTTGGCCGAGCAACTTACCCATGCTGGAACCCCCTCTCCCTAGCAGGGCGCCGAGAGCTACAGCACATGTCGCTCGGCCATTCAGCTATATATTATTAAGAGCACCGATAGAATGCAAGAAGAAGTATAAGGGTCTACTGTATTCCGACGGTTTCCCAACTAAGCAATCGGACAAGGAGAGGTTGCCGGAGTTAGGGCCAAAGAAACATACGCTCCTCCATGTATGAAGGGCATTCAATAAGCAGGTGTTTCACGGTCAGGGGCACTATGCAGTCCTCGGGCTGTTGTCCATCAGGTATCCATGAGTCATCTGAGTGTGACCTATTCGTAGGTGGCACAGTGTCCTCCATAGGCAGTAGGAACACAGCGCGTTGGGTAATGGTTTGGTGTTATTGTGGATGCTTCTGAGCTTATTATTGGCCACTGTGTGCCATTCTTCAGTCCATGCGGTAGTCAGGGTTTTTCGGATGTACATTTTCATATCCGATCGTGGCAGTCCGGCATGAATTACTGGTCCGTTTTCTGTTGCAGCCCGAGCAGCCGCATCGACGGCTTCGTTTTCGACTACTCCAACATGGCTTGGTACCCAACACAAGTAGAATCTGCGGTGGTCATGAAAAAGTAAGTCCTTAATCGAGGCAACTATGGGGTTTGGGTGGCGGATGTTGGTTATTGCTTGTATGGAGCTTCTTGAGTCAGTTGCGATAGTGATTGAATTTCCGGGTAGCGTTGAGGAGAATGATATTGCATCCCGAATGGCGAGCAGTTCTGCCGTGTAGTGGGATGCAGTATTTTGGATTCGCACTGTGACTACTCGGTCCCCATGCTTGTAGCCATATGCGACACCTTGTTCGGTCTTCGATCCGTCCGTGAAGATCACCGAATTTCTTTCATGCCTTGTGAAATGATCCACAAAGGCTGAGCGCAGTACCTGAGCGGTGTTGCCCCCTTGTTAAAGCCATATAGCTCTTCACAAATGACCACATTGCTCATCTGCCATGGTTGGATTGGGAGAGTTGTCTCCATGAGGATGCGGGACAGGTCAACCCGGTTAGTCTTCAGGAGTTTCTTTGCTCTGCCAATGAAAGATTTGGAGGCATCTTGATCCTAGTCATCATCGCTCTCTGTGCCGTCCACAGCTTTACACACCTCGTGCAACGGGGCAGTCAGATTACAACATACTCGGATGTAGTAGTTAAGTTTAATGTTTGAAGAGATATTCATAGGTCTTATTCCACTCTCTGCATGAAGGCTTATCACTGGAGACGAGCGGAAGGCTCCAGTTGCAATACGTATGGCTGCGTTTTGGATAGTTGAAATTGACTGTAGTAGGGTAGGACAAGCGGAGGAGTAAGCTTCACGTCCATAATCTATTTTTGGTTTGATCAGCATGGTGTAGAGTCTGAGCAGGGTGAGTCGGTCTGCCCCCCAACTCTTCTGGGAGATGTGTTTTAAGACATTCAAACTCTGGATGCACGACTTTTTTAGTTGCATTATGTGTTTGCGCCATGTTAGGCCGTTGTCTACGCAGAGACCAAGGTACTTGTGATGTGTTACGCAGGCTATTGGTTCATTGTGAAGGGCCAGGTTCGGGGCAAGTTTTGTACAGTTCTGTTTTCTGCATACATGCACACATTTGGTTTTGGCTGTTGAAAAGCATAATCCTGTTTCATGCGTCCATTTCTGAAGTGAATTGAGGGCCAACTGGAGTTGTCGTTCAACTCCTCTTGTTGATGGCCCAGAGGCATAAATCATAAAATCGTCAACATACAGCGAAGACCGGACTGAACGTGGGAGGTTGGTGCCAATATCACTGATGGCGACCATAAAGCAAAGGCAGCTGAGTACGCTGCCCTGCGCCACTCTGTTTGCCAGTGTTCTCGGTTCTGAGAGGTCGCGTCAAACTTGCACCTGTATTTTTCGATCAGCCAAAAATTCCCTGTGAATAAAGGGAGGAGACCTCGCAATCCATACCCATGTAGCTTCTGGAGAATTCCATATTTCCAAACTGTGTCGTACACTTTTTCAATGTCGAACATGACCACTATGGAGTGCATCCGCGAGGCGATGGCGTTTTGGAGGTGACTCTCCAGCTGAACTGAAGCGTCCGTGGTGCTCCTTTTGGGTCGAAAACCTGACTGCGTTGGGGTTATGATTCCGCTCAACATCAGAGCCTACATGAACGCTCGTTTACCATATTCTCTAGCAGTTTACACAGACATGAAGTTAACAAAATTGGTCGATAGGATTGCGGATCTTTGGGATCTTTGTTAGGCTTAGGGAAGGAGAGAACTACTGCGGTGTGCCATTGGTGAGGTATACATGAGGTTGCGTAAATTTTATTATACAGACGTAGAAGGTTTTGTAGGCTTGGGTGACTGTGCCCGATCATGGAGTACGTGATCTCATCGGCGCTGGGAGCCGTCTCGCCTACGAGCCGTAGTGCAGATTTGCATTCGCTTACATTGAAGGGTGCGTTATACGGTCGATCTTCGGAGGTCGTAAAATCGAGGAGTCGTTTTTTGGCCTCTCTTTTGTGCCTTGCAAATTGAGGAGGGGCATTAGTCAGGTTGGATGCCTGAGAGAAGGTCACAGCAAGTGAGTTGGCAACGTCCATGTGCGATGTCAGTAGCGGCAAACCTATCCCATTCGAGTATAGGGATGGTGAAGGGTCGACGGTATATTTGCCTATTTGGTTGATTTTCTTCCAGATTTGGTGAAGGCTGGTGTGCTGGTTCATGGTTGATACAAATGTTTTCCATGAGTTCTGCTGACATTGATTAAAAACCCAGCGGCAACGGGCTTTGGCTCTATTGTATGCTATTTTGTTAATTAATGTGTAGCGGCTTTTTAACGTTCGTTCGGCTTGTTTTCTTTCTGCTTTCGCTAGTCGGCACTCCTCTGACCACCAGTGCACAGGCGGTCTTTGCAGAGCTCCTCCACTGCGGGGTATGGACGCTTCCGCAGCCGCGCGTATTTGGTTTTCGATGAGGGTAACTAATTCCTCGATTAACGCTTGCTCGGGGGAAAGCTCCTCAGTGTCCACCGCGGTAAGAGTCTCAAAGAGCCTCCAGTTAGATTTTCTTGTGATGAATGGCGATGGTAATTCTGCAAAGACACGTTGTTCCCGGAAGGTTATTTCAATGGGTAATGATCGCTATCATATAAGGAGTCATGGACTTTGTATGAGAAGTCGGCAATGCAGTCTGATGAGCAGAAGGACAAGTCAATACAGGAGTATGTGTTGGTTTGGACGTGATAATGCTTGGGATGTAACCCCTCCGTCAGTAAAGATATGTTGTTGTTTGTTAGGAGGTCTTCTAACATTCGGCCACGGTGGTTTGTTAGGTTTTCTCCCCATAGATGGCTTCTTGCATTCATATCTCCAAGTAGCAAAAACGGCGGGTGCAATTGTTGAATCAGCTGACCCATTTGTTCCTTTTGGATTTGGTGATGAAGATACACTGAACTTATGGTGTACCGTTTGTCGAGGTAAAGTTTAACTGCAGCAGCGTGAAGGTCGGTATTCAGTTTTGGCGATCAAAATTAACCTTATGGTGTATAAGGATTGCCGCACCTTGCTCGTGTCCGTGGTCGCAACTGGAGGTGATGGAACAAGCGAGTGGTCATTAGGGTTCCTTGAAGGCAAACACAAACCGGTGATATTTTTTTAAGTAGTAATTTTAACTCTGAGAATCTTGACTTATATGATTGTAGGTTCCATTGCAGTATGCTGCTCAACATTTCTTGTGAGAGGGAGCCCAGGGCCATTCAGTGCCAGGCTGAATGGGCTGTTGTTTTTCCCGGTCCAGTGCTTGCTGGTGGGCGGGTTGTTCTCTGTAATACATGGATGGGCTCTAGATTTTTTGATTCAGGGCGCATTGGTCGAGTTGATTTTTTGGTGGGGTCTGAACTGTTAGTTCCAGTTTTTGTGATTATGGCGTCCGCGTATGTTTGAGGACGCTTTTGTTTGGTGGAGTGTTGCAGTGACGGTCTGGTCCATTCCGTGCTTTTGCTGGTTAGATTAGTTTCCATTTCACATGCTTCCGCCGTACTGTCATAGTTAACCAGGCCGGCTGTGTCGGTTGTGGTCGCTTTTTGCATACATTTGCCAGTTCGCCTCTTTTGTCGCGGTGGAGAGGCCGAGGTACCGGCAAAGGCTTCTCCTTGTTTGGGCAAGGTGTCAGGAAGCGAGGCTCGACGCTTTCTTGACTCATTTGCTATCTGGCGGTTTTCGGATTGGCTTTGTTTTAATTTCAGGTTTTCAGGTTTGTAGCTTCCTCCATCATCTTCGTCTGCTAGTGATGCAAACCGGCCTGAATTTAAGGCTTTGTGCTCCATATGCGGCGATGGGGAAGGACATGAGAGGACGTCTTTGTTAGATGGGGTATATTTGGTACCTAGGGGAGTTGCATTAGGGTTATTAGAGTTTGATCTGTTTGTAAAAAATCTGTAGGTTTTATTTAGCTCGTGGAAACGGTCCCTGACTTTTTTCACAGCTTCCGAGAGGGTGATATGTTCTCTAGCTTGTGTGGCTGCAACCTCCGCTCGGAACTTATATGCGTCGCAATCGCTGCTACTCGATGGGTGGTCTCCACTACAGTTCACACAGGATGGGGTCTCTGTGCACGTTGACATCCGGTGTCCACTGGTTCCACACCGTGCGCACGCTTCTTCCGTGGCTCTACACCAATTACGCGTATGCCCTAGTTTATGGCATTCGAGACATCGCATTGGTTTTGGCACATATAATTCCACTATCTCCCTGTGCCAATCGGCCAGTGTAATAAGGGCAGGCAGTCTTGCACGGGCAAAAGTTAGAACGTATCGGCTGGTGTTAACCAGCTCTCCGTCAACTCGCCTTTTCATTCGTTCTATCTTTTCCACTCCTTGATCCTTCAGTTTCACAAGCAGCTCTTCTTCCGAGCTCTGCCCCATGGTATCGCTGAAGACAGTCCCCTTGACCGAATTCAATGCCCTATGGGGCTCCACCACCACAGGTACATTGTTCAATTTAGTTCATGTGGCCAACGTATGGCCTTGCTCCTCACTTTGCACCTCAATTTGTAGGGATGATCGGTTCATTTTCGAGATCCTCTTCGGGTTTCCAATCAACTTTTATAGTTCCTTATCTGATGATACGATATTTATCTCGGATTCAATGTTTACTCCTGGGAATGTCAAGACGTAGTAAGGAGGGAAGAATCGTTCCTTACTAAAGACGTCCTCCAGTGTTAGCAGTTGCTTTATTTTTCTTTCCTTGATTCTATTCCTTTTCATTTTGTTGTTATTATTGTTGTTTCTGTCGACAGATTGAGGGTTTTCCTCTCTCTGGGGGTTGACAGGTGGCCAAAGTCGGTCAGGCGGTGAAAGACGAGTGGTAGCTTCGGCGTCGTTAGATGCCTCATATTGGCCGCGTCCCAAACTAGGTTTGGGAGCGCGAGCTGTACCGCCCTCCTTAACACCATGACCGGGCTGAGATCCCGCAGCAGTTACGCTGGGTTTCTCAGCACTTTGCTTTTTGTTTTCACTCATAGTGTTGATTGTTTTGTGGATGCACGACCGGGCTTAACCCCTCCATAAAGCGCAAAATTCATGCAGAGCGGGGCCCTGTTGCGATGTTGCAGCTGCAGCAAGTCGCGCATCCCCACCCTAGGGTGGCAGTCGTGCATCCACAGTGCCTGCTCTTTGCCTCCGCTCCAGACCTCAGGTGCCCATGCCGTTTTTTTTTTTTAACATGAAAATACAATAAACCATAGAGCCAGAAATATAAAGTTGAAACAAAGAGATGATAGAAAGTAACCAATGAGGGAGACATTCAATAGCCAAAGTCAGGAGCGACGTTGCCACCTCTCCAAGAGGACTTCCCCACGTAAATACTCGTCAAATTTTCAACTTTTAACATCAAAACATGTGTAATCTATTCACTAGTCTAGTCATCAATGGCATTTGTATATATGTATATTAACATATGCGCCTATTATTTCCCATTGTCCCTTCTTACTTCATCAATTTTGAAGCTTTGTTCAACTTACATCCCTGACAACAATTTTTTCTATTCATATTAGAGCACTATAACAGATGTCTATTTCAATAGTTTTGCATACTCACACTGAGAACTTGAAATCAACAGACGATTTATCCAAGCAATTGGCAAACTGAGTGAACTCATCATAGCATTCTTTCTTCACTTTTCTGAAGAACTCAAGCCCACAAGCTGTGACGTCCTTTCCTATATCAAGACATTTTCTGGGGTCCCTTTCTTCATGGTGACACAGCATGAATTCCTGGAATTTATAAGGAAATATGTGAACACTAATTCAATAAACCAAAAGCAATACCTATAACACAACGAATAGGTGGTAAACAACAGTGTTTTTGAAATATGAGGCGTGTCCGTAAAATCAGTTCCATGGGCTGCAGCTGGCGCTAGGATCGTTTCTATGCACAGCCAGGCAACAGAGGCAGGTTGTTTAGTTCCCCCACTCCAATCCCTTACCAAGCCAGCGCTGCTGCAACGTTTAGGCTTGGCTCAGCAGCCATCAGCGATGGAGCTTCCTCTTGCGTCTCTCATCAGCTGCAAATTGCGGTCATTTATTCGTTTCCTGGCCGCTAAGAAGAAATCAGCGAAGGAAATTCATGAAGAACTTTGTCAAGTGTATGGAGAAGAGTGCATGAGCTCCGGGATGGTGCTCATCCGTCGATCTTCAAGCATTGCCGCTTCGATTTTGGCAACTGTTGGCCGATGGCCGCCCTGTAGTAGGGTAGGACAAGCGGAGGAGTAAGCTTCACGTCCATAATCTATTTTTGGTTTGATCAGCATGGTGTAGAGTCTGAGCAGGGTGAGTCGGTCTGCCCCCCAGCTCTTCTGGGAGATGTGTTTTAAGACACATCTGATGGCCGCCCTGCACGGGCTTGGTCGTGGACTGTTCGGACTGTTCGGCCATTTTCAAAGTCCCTGACCTATCTGCGCACCATCCCAGAGCTCATACACTCTTCTCCAAACACTAGACAAAGTTCTTCGTGAATTTCCTTTGGCGATTTCTTCTTAGCGGCCAGGAAACGAATAACAGACCGCAACTCGCAGGAGACGCAAGAGGAAGCTCCATTGCTGATGGCTGCTAAGCTAAGCCTAAACGTTGCAGCGATGCTGGCTTGGTAAGGATTGGAGTGGGGGAACCAAACAAGCTGCCTCTGTTGCCTGGCTGTACATAGAAACGATCCTAGCGCCAGCTGCAGCCCGTGGAACTTATTTTACGGACACGCCTCATACTAGAGACCTTACCATTGTTTTTTATTTAAATTTTTATTCCACCTGTCATGAAATAAAAAAGACACTTGACTCAAAAAAAAAAAAATAAATATATAAATAAAAAAATTCTACTGTCATTCGACACCCAAAATTTCTAATGCTCAACTTGGAACACTCTTATTTATCTTAGTCAAACACATTGTTGATAAAAATTGCAGAAAATCCACTCAGGAACTTTCAAACAATCTAAATAATACAATAAAAACAGGAGGCGCGATAGAATCAATGGCACAATAGAACAGAAGGCGCGATAGAACAGAAGGCGCGATAGAACAGAAGGCGCGATAGAACAGAAGGCGCGATAGAACAGAAGGCGCGATAGAACAGAAGGCGCGATAGAACAGAAGGCGCGATAGAACAGAAGGCGCGATAGAACAGAAGGCGCGATAGAACAGAAGGCGCGATAGAACAGAAGGCGCGATAGAACAGAAGGCGCGATAGAACAGAAGGCGCGATAGAACAGAAGGCGCGATAGAACAGAAGGCGCGATAGAACAGAAGGCGCGATAGAACAGAAGGCGCGATAGAACAGAAGGCGCGATAGAACAGAAGGGGCGATAGAACAGAAGGCGCGATAGAACAGAAGGCGCGATAGAACAGAAGGCGCGATAGAACAGAAGGCGCGATAGAACAGAAGGCGCGATAGAACAGAAGGCGCGATAGAACAGAAGGCGCGATAGAACAGAAGGCGCGATAGAACAGAAGGCGCGATAGAACAGGAGGCGCGATAGAACAGGAGGCGCGATAGAACAGGAGGCGCGATAGAACAGGAGGCGCGATAGAACAGGAGGCGCGATAGAACAGGAGGCGCGATAGAACAGGAGGCGCGATAGAACAGGAGGCGCGATAGAACAGGAGGCGCGATAGAACAGAAGGCGCGATAGAACAGAAGGCGCGATAGAACAGAAGGCGCGATAGAACAGAAGGCGCGATAGAACAGAAGGCGCGATAGAACAGAAGGCGCGATAGAACAGAAGGCGCGATAGAACAGAAGGCGCGATAGAACAGAAGGCGCGATAGAACAGAAGGCGCGATAGAACAGAAGGCGCGATAGAACAGAAGGCGCGATAGAACAGAAGGCGCGATAGAACAGAAGGCGCGATAGAACAGAAGGCGCGATAGAACAGAAGGCGCGATAGAACAGAAGGCGCGATAGAACAGAAGGCGCGATAGAACAGAAGGCGCGATAGAATAGAAGGCACAATAGAATCGATGGCACAATAGAATATAATTAATTCACAATGGCATACAACTGCATTTTTGAAAATTTGAAGGCATTAATATCAGCAATAAACCTTCCATTTTAACTTGGAAAGCTTTTGAATTTGGAAAATTTATAACATAATAATGGCCTTTATTTTTCTTCAACAGTAATAAATGTAACAAAGACTATATTTTAGAGAAAGTTATCTAGTCTGCACAAACAACTCTAAAGGCTCATGAGGTGAGCCAATAAAATTTGTCGGGACTATCATTAGATTTGTATCAAGTAGAAAAAATCAAGATGTCCCCACAATCCATTTCACAAGGCCTTCAGGTCAAACTTTACTAACAATAAAATCCTGAAACACCTTCTCTAAGCCTGAAGTAAAAGCAGTTTAATCTATTAAGTTGAAATTACTATACAAAACTTGTACATGCAAGTAATATAAAAATATACATAATCTCATAACTTTGAGGTAGCATTTAGGCATCAACTTGCTTCTTTCAATGCAGTCAACATTGCATAATTGTGTTGATACATTTAAACAATTCTGGATATAACAGTCAATAGTATAGAAAGTTACAGATAAGTTATATTCATCTCCATAAATAAGTCCTCTATAATAGAAATGTTTACTGATTGATATCTAGTATACATTTGAAACATACACAAATTGTACATTGAATATCTGCTCAACAGCCAAACCACATTTTTTATTTCAGTGATACTAAAAATTTTTCACTAAATTTGCTGCATTATCTCTTCTTGTACATCTTTGTCAGCGTTGATTGTGAACTGCAAATATCTATTGCATATTTATGATGAAACTAATGACTAACTATATGGCACTTACAGTGGCTGCAAAAACAAAATTTACCCTTGGCCACATAAATAAAGTTTATCCTAAGATTTTAGGATGATAAAACACAGTTATGAACATTAAACAGCACTGTGAGGAAGAATGTTGGAAAATGTCATTAATAAATATAAATATAACTTCTATACTTCTTTTTTTAAATTGCCCAATTGGAAAAAGATATTGTCATATGTAAGAAACAATGGTCACTAAATATACATCATTCTACACAGAATTGAAAACTTTTTCAAATTTGTGTAAATAGTGATTTCTTTGAAAATTTATTAGATCTATGATGATTACATTTGTACACATTGAACTGTCAGTTTAGACTTCATTTATAAACCTGAGTCATTTTATATGGAGAGTGCAGTTTTAAAAGAGCAATTGAGGGAAAGAAAAGAATGACTTAGTGATACTTGAAAGAATACACAAGTGATGCTGTTTTATATCAGTTAATATCAAGGAGATGCAACTAATCAATTTTCAAAATTTTGTTGCCTGAATCATGGTAATCACATTGAAATAAACAACTTTTCTTCCATGCACTTTTTTGGGGGAAATGAGTACTTAAAGAGTTATAGCCTTGTGTTAATTTGGTAAATGTGAAGGAGAGGACATTAATCGATTTTCCACTTTTTGGCGCCTAAACTTAGTTAATTAGATCTAAATAAACAATTTTTCTTTTATGCGCATTCTGTCACAAATGAGTATTTAACAAGTTATAGCAGTAAATTACTTGCCGCCACTCTAGAGTTTGAAGCGGAAAGAAATTGTTCAGAGGGGAAGACTACAATAGACTATCCCTTCCAACGCGCTCAAATGATTGAGCTCATTCCAGCCATCAAAGACAAAAATTAACATACCTCTATAACTCGTTATTTTTAAGTGATAACCTTTATTGTGTTATTAACTTAAAAATCCTAAAAGGGGTTTCAGCCTCTGCTGGCTCCACGGGGTCGGCTAATAATAAATTAAATAGTACCCAAACGTACTCTAACAGCTCCAGCGTGCAACGGTTTCTGCTGTTTGAATGACTGGAACTGCTATGGAACACAAACCTAAACTTACTGCTAGAACTCGTTAAATACTCATTTGAACCGGAAAGTGCATAGAAGAAAAATTGTTTATTTCAATCTAATTACCAATTACCATTATTTAGGTAGCAAAAATTGGAAAACCAAGTTTTGTCCTCTCCTTTACAAATACCACAAATATTATTACTCATTAAATAACTGCATTCAATTTCCCACACCCATTAAAAAAAATTAAGGTATTTGTGAAGAAGAGGACAATAATCAATTTTCCAATTTTTGCTGCCTAAACGTAATTAATTAGATCAAAATTAACACTTTTTCTTCTATGCACTTTCCGTCAGAAAATAGTATTTAGAGTTATAGCGGTGTGTTGATTTTTGTCTCTGACGACTGGAATGTGCTCAAATAAACAGCTACTAATCGAATTTCGAATTTATGTTTGCTTGAACCATAGTAATTACACCAAAATAAACTACCTTTCTTCTATGCACTTTTTAGAGCAAATGAGTATTCAACGAGTTATAGCGGTAGGTTAATTTTTGTCTTTGATGGCTGGAATACGCTCGATAATTCGAGCGCGTCAAAAGGGAGAGTCCATTGTAGTCTTCCCCAAAGAACAATTTATGGTCAATATAGAGTTTAATGTTGTCAACAATTTTAATAATTTCGTTGCCATAGATAGGTAATATGGAAGATTTTAAGACGTTTCACATGAATGACATTCTGCTCGCTGATGCGTTATTTTTAAATTATTTATCTTTGAAGTTGGCTTTTGCGCACCAAGCGGAATTTAATTAATAACGGAAGCTAACTCCCCATTAAAAACGTAAACAGGTTGGGTGGCAAGGGGGAGCCATAGTTCTTCTAGTGAAAATTATAAATAAAGGTTCCAACCCACCCATTAGGGCAACATCCATTTACATCAGCTTTAAGATGGCAGCGACCGTACCGGGTGGCCGCCATCTTACAGCTCATCTAAACACAATTGCGAACATCACCCTAATGGGGGGGTTAGAACCTTTATTTGTAATTTTGAGTAGAAGAATTGTGGGTCCCCCTCATGACCCAACCTGTTTACGTTTGTAATAGGGGGTTAGCTTCCATTATTAATTAAATTCCGCTTGGCGTGCTCACTGCGTTGTTGGAACATCCTGTCCTTTACCGCACGAAAGACAGTTCATGAACGACGCTCCTATAACTTCAGAGTTGAATAACTCCAAAATAACGCATCAGCAAGCAGAATGTCATTCATGTATAATGTTTTTAAATGTGTTCCTTTATTGATTCTTGGCAATAAAATTAATAAAATCATTGACAACATCAAACTCAATATTGACCCAATTAAATTCTCCTCCAAACACTAGAGTTGCGGTAAGTAATTTACCATTATAACTCATCAAATACTCATTTTGGTAAATGTGTAGCGTTCGTCGGTAATCGATTTTTCAGTTTTCGGTGTCTAAACGTACTTGATTAGATCAAAATAAACAAGTTTTCTTCTATGCACTTTCCATCGGGAATGAATACTTCACAAGTTATAGCGGTAAATAAGTTACCGCAACTCCAGTGTTTGAAGCGGAAAGAAATTCATCGATCCCATGGAAGGGCAACACTGCAATGAAGTCTTGCTTCCAGCGCAATCGTCATCAAAGACGAAACCAAACCTACCGCTATACCTCATTAAATACTCATTTGACAAAAAAATTATATAGTAGAAAAGTTGTTCATTTTGATGTTATTACCATGATTCAAGCAACAAAAATTCCAAAATTGATGAGTGGCTGTTTATTCGAGCGCATTCATCATCAAAGACGAAACTAAACCAAGCACCATAACTCATTAAGTACTCATTTCCGAGGGAAAGTTCATCAAAAAAAATTGTTTATTTAGATCTAATTACCTATTTCTAGACACCAAAAAGTGGAAAATTGATTACTGACCAACGCTACATATATACCCTCATTTCTGACGGAAAGTGCATAGAAGAAAAATTGTTTATTTAGATCTAGTTAGTTTACTATGTCTAGGAACTGAGAAGTGGAAAATTGATCACTGCCCTCTCTTTCACATTTACCAAAATTATTTGCCCTATTAAAAGTGACCACACAGTAACCAAAAAAGTAACTAAAATACAACATATGGTCAATATTTATTTTAGGTGCGGCACGGAAATTAAAGATGTCGTTGCTTAGAATCACTAAATGAGCACATTTAATAACCTTTTACATGAATGACATTCTGCTTGCTGATGCGTTATTTTTGAATAATTGTACTTCGAAGTTGGCGCCGGCGCACGCGCGCCGGCGCCGTAATTTAGTTGATAAGGGTAGTTAACCCCCTATTGCAAATGTGAAGAGGTTGGGTCATGAGGGTTAGCCACAGTTCTTAAAGTGAAAATTATAAATAAAGCTTCTAACCCACCCATTAGGGTGACGACCGCAATCTTGTTTATATCAGCTCAAAGATGGCGACCACCATGGGCACTGCCATCTTGGACCCGATGTAAACAAGATTGCGGTCGTCACCCTAATGGGTGGGTTAGAAGCTTTATTTATAATTTTCACTATAAGAACTGTGGCTAACCCTCACGACCCAACCTCTTTACGTTTGAAATAGGAGGTTGATTGTCCTTATTAACTAAATTACGGCGCCAGCGCCAACTTCACAACGTACAATTATTCAAGGTAAATCTGAAGGATATGTCAGTTATCGATTTTGTAAATTTCGATGCCTAAGCATAGTTAATTAGATCGAAATAAACAAGTTTCCTTCTATGCACTTTCCGTCTCAAATGAGTATTTTATTAGTTATAGAGGTAAATGACTTACCGCAACTCCAGTGTTTGAAGCGGCAAGTAATTCAAGGAGCACGTCGGACAGCAACACTGCAATGCACACTCGCTTCCAGCACATTCATCATCAGAGACAAAACTAAACCAAGGTGTCTACAAAAATGTCCATCCTCCATTTTAGCATTTTTTAGCACCTTTTAGCACATTTGAAGATGAAATTTTAGCACCCTTTTCCTTCAATAAGCTCCAATGATAACCATACATACATACAAATACATATACCAGGCTTATCCTCCCTATGAGAGGGTAGCCGACAGCAGGCCACAATCACCACACTTAGTCACTATGAGGAGAGAGAGGCAGCACTGGCCGCACCTGAACTGCCAGGATCAGCAGCAGCCCAGCACATCCACCTTCCACAGTCAGGCCCAACAGCCATAGCTGGTTTACCCCGACCGCTTCATTGAGTGCAGCCCCTCCCCCCGCACAGGACAGGTCAACCCCATCACACGCGGGCAACTTCCAGTACCTCGTCAAAAATAAAATTACCTTCTTATACACTGCCCCCACTCACTTCTGTCCGCAGCCCTCCCTCTCACCACGTCCACAGTCAGACCCCTCTCATACAAAGCACGTTTCACCCCATCCATCCAACTCATCCGTGGTCTACCTCGCGCTCGAAGACCACTTACTTCAGACATATATATATATTCTTTCACCAGCCGCTCAACTTTCATTCTTTCAACATGCCCAAACCATCCAAGCACTCTTTCAACCACTCGCCTGCTCAACTTTTTGATAACACCAGTCTGCCCCCCAAACCAACTCATTCCTGATCCTATCTCTTTTTGTTACTCCATACATGCTCCTCAAACACTTCATCTCAAACACATCCAACTTCCTCCTCTCAGCTGCTCTTAACCCCCAGGACTCTGCTCCATACAACAAAACTGGCACAATCAAGCTGTCATACTGTCCCCTCTTAGCATTCATACTCAAACTCCTGCATTCAAAAACTTTTCTCATTGCACTCAATGTCTTATAGCCTTCACTCACTTGATGCCTTACTTCTACTTCCATACTATCCATAACAGTCACATCCGACCCGAGGAACCTAAAATGCTTTAACTCCTCTAAAACTTCACCATTCAACCTCACATCCAAAGTTCCTAAAACTCCACCTCTTGAACATCTTATCACTTTACTTTTATTCACATTTACCCTCAATTTCCGCCTGTTGCACACTCTACTAAACTCTGCAACCAGTCTCCTCAGTTTTTCCTCTGAATCAGCTACAAGCACTGTATCATCTGCAAACAACAGCTGACACACTTCCCAATGCCTACCATTTTGTCCCACCAACTGCGCACTCTTTCCCAACACTCTAGCATTCACTTCTCTCACCACACTGTCCATAAACAAGTTAAACAACCACGGCGACATCATACATCCCTGTCTCACACCTGTCACAACTGGGAACCATTCACTTACCTCATTCTCTACTTTCACACATGCTCTGTTATCAAAGTAGAAACTCTTGATTGCATTCAACAGTCTCCCACCCACTCCATACAAGCTTACCACTTCCCATAGCGCCTCACGATCCACTCTGTCATACGCCTTCTCTAGATCCATAAATGCCCAATATACATCTTTTCCCTTTAATAAGTATTTTCTATTCACCTGCCTCACAGCAAACATTTGATCCACACAACCTCTACCACACCTAAAACCACACTGTTCTTCAGCAAGCACACAATCCGTCAACACTCTCACTCTTCCAATTAAAACTCTTCAATGCAGCTTCCCAACAACACTCAGTAGACTTATACCCCTAGAATTACTGCACTCATACCTGTCACCTTTCTCCTTGTACAACAGAACTACACACGCGCTACTCCAATCAACCGGCACTTTACTAGCCTCAAAACATACATTTAATAAACGTACCAACCATTCTAAAACCACATTTCCTCCTTTCTTTAGACATTCAACTGTGCAGCCATCCATACCTGGAGCTTTTCCATTTTTCATTACATCCAACGCACCTTTCACCTCTGCACTTCTTATTCGACTTCTATTCACTTCACCAAACACAGGCATTCAAACATAGCTTCCAACAGATACTACTCTCGCAACCCTATCATCCCTCACGTTCAGCAGTTCCTCAAAATACTCCGCCGATCTCTTTCTCACATCACAACTCTACACCAGCAGCCTACCATTTGCATCCTTCACTCTTGCCTCATTCTCCACCTGACCTTTCCTAATTTTTTTCACTTCCTTCCAAAAATCCTTCTCTCCATGAAATCACCTCCCAACTTTCTCCCCCATTCCTCATCCACCGCCCTCTTTGCTCTCCTTACCATTCTTTGTACCTCTTTATTCCTCTCCTTATACTCATCGAAATTTTGCTGGTTGCCTCGTTGCAACCATCTTTCAAACGCCCCCCGCTTTCTTCTTGCAGCCGCTCCTACTTCTCCGTTCCACCATTCACTCCCCTTTCTAATCCCCCCTCCAACTTTCTTTACCCCACACACTTCCCTTGCACATTTCTCCAGCGCATCTTTGAATAACTTCCATTCCCCTTCCACTCCGCCCACCTCACTTTCCTTCACCCTCCCATACTCTACTTTCATCTTCTCCTGATACACTCACACTCAGAATCATGCAACTTGCTTACATTTAACACCTCCCTTGCACTCCTCCTTTTTCCACCTCCCCACATTCCACTTACTCTCAACTTTCCTTCCACCAAGCAATGATCCGAAATCCCATTCAACTCACCACGGAACACATGCACATCGAGCAAACGACCCATCACTCCCCTGCTAACCAAAATATAATCCATCAATGCTCTCTCCTCTATCGCACCTCCATTCTTCCTCACATATGTATACTTGTTTATACTTTTTTCTGAACCAAACTATTCCCAATCACTAACTCACTCTCTACACATAAGGAAGGAGGGTAAATGTAAAGGACTTGACCATAATCGATTTTCCACTTTTTGATCAACAAATATTGTTGATGAGACCAAAATAAACAAGTTTTCTTCAATGCACTTTCCGTCGGAAATGAGTATTTTAAAAGTTATGGCATTAAATGAGTTACCGGAACTCCATTGTGCATCACCCTATTACAAACGTAAAGAGGTTGGGTCGTGAGGGGTAGCCACAGTTCTTTTAGTTTTATAATTTTCACTAAAAGAACTGTTGCTACCCCTCACGACCCAACCTCTTTACGTTTGTAATAGGGGGTTTGCTCTTCGTCGGCTTGGTTGGCGCGCGGGAACGCCTGTTTACTTTCACGTCGGACCGGGCGGTATATTTTTCCCCGACTCAAAGACTGGAGTTACGGTAACTCATTTAATGCCATAACTTTTAAAATACTCATTTCCGCCGGAAAGTGCATTGAAGAAAACTTGTTTATTTTGGTTTAATTAACAGTCTTTGTTGATCAAAAAGTGGGAAATTGATTATGGTCAAGTCCTTTACATTTACCGGAAGGAGGAAGGCACTATTTAGTATGGAGATAAGAGAATGAGGAATCTATGCAGAAGGGGCATAGAAACAGTAAGTTGTGAAAGAAGTTTATGAAATAAGATAAAAGTTGAAGAAGAAAGTCAGAGGTGCTGAAAAACAGAACAGTAGTGAACCGAAAAAAAGTGGTCCTTAAGGAGAGCGTCCCCCATACGGACTTTTTTCTTTATTATTGAACCTAGAACAATGAAATTTGGTATACTGATAGGAAATTGAATTTGAAACCGTTTTTGCTTAGAGCAAAATTTCAATTTTCTTGAAAAGAAAACGGGAAATCAAAGAAAACGAAGTTAAAAGGGGGGTGTTTCAAAAATCTTCTCCTCCTACAGTTTTTGAGCTACAGTGATGATTTTGGTATCATTAGATGCGGAAAGACACGGGCTTTTATGGATGCTAAAATTCATTCCAAAATTATTTATTGCTCATGAGTTATGACGTCATAAATTTTCACTTTTTCGAATAAGGACATTTTTTTCCTATTTTTACACTTTTTCATATTAAAAATGTAAATTTGAGGAAACGAATTTTAGCATCCATAAAACCCCGCAATTTTCCGCATCCAATGATACCAAAATCATCACTGTAGCTCAAAAACTGTAGGAGGAGAAGCATTTTGAAACCCCCAAAACCATTGTTTACATTATAAGCAAAACAAAGAAACATAAACAATTCAAATAAAAATTTTTTTAAAATTTTTGGTTCAAGTTAGACCCCTGAAATCATTATAGAGTAATCCAGAGACATAGGAGTTGACATAGCATCTTTGCGCCGTGAAGAAAGTGCCATGGGGGAGGTGTAACATGATAAAATACAACTTCCCCCTCCCCTCCCCCCCATTCTTCAAACCCCCGTAGCGGGCGAACGAGTGAACGTACGAGTCTCATTTTTTCACAGGATGTACCTGACCTCTTACACTTCTTATAACAGCAAAAATCCCAGTTTCTCAAAAAATCCCAGAAGCAAGGATTCATAAGGGGGACGCTCTCCTTAACATAACAAAAAAACGTTTTATTTCAACAATAAGAAGGCCTACCAAATTCTCAGCTTGGGCCCTCACATTTTCCCTCTGGGAGTGCTAATTCCCATAGATACAATAGTTGTATCCCCCTGAGGGGTTTCAGAAGCAAAAATACATGTATATTCAGAAAAATTCCATTTTTTTATAAAAGGATTTAAGGATGGTTTTGAAACATAAAGAAAACCTGAAAAATAAATTTAGTGATATAAAATAGTAATTATTACATTTTATGTTTAATAGCCTCTACCAGCCAGTTGAAGAGAGATGTCGACTTTTTATGACTATAATAATTAGATATTTGTAATCAAGAACTTTACAAATTTAGAAATAATATAAACTCTGCAATTGTACTAATAAAGAAATACTGCTAAGGTACAGGGAAATGCAGAAACTTCCCCTATTAGTAATGGCCAGGTACCAATCCCAACCCTTGCATTTTTACTTATACATATTAAAATCTAAGCAATTTATCATTTTCATAAATTTACAGCATCTGTCCTTCAATTTTATCACTTTTTAACACATTTTTAGCACCTTGCTGGTTTTAGCACTTTTTAGCACCTTTAGCACCCAGTAGACACCCTGTAAACTTACCGCTATAAATCGTAAAATACTCATTTGAGACGGAAAGTGCATAGAAGAAAACTTGTTTATTTTGATTCAATTAATTAGGTTCAGGCACCAAAAAGTGGAAAATCGATAACTGACATATCCTTCAGATTTACCGACAAATGTTAGTTTATAACTAAACTCTCAAACTGTTTATGTTTATTATTTTATAAAATCAACTTAGGGCCAATGATGCTTAAAATTATATTCAAACTTGAAATACTATAAAATTTATTCACAATAGTGAAATTACAAGCCTCAATGCGGAGTAATAAATTTTAAAGGCCTCATGTTATTCTCAAGGTAGAAGTCAAACATGATCACCGCAGTCTAAACAGGGTAATTAGGCTCACCTGAGAAGGAGTTTCACAGTACTTGCCCAGATGAAACGCTCCAGCTCTTAGCGCAGGAGTGGAAATATTAATTTCCTCAACCGCCAACTGTTCTTCAGTAGGTAATTCAAACGACTTCGTTAACATCTTTGCGGTGACCTCTTTCACAGCTGAGGCAGTCGGCAGTGGCCAGTTTAGTACGGCGGAGAAAGTTATCGGACTACATCAATTTCAAGTTCAAATCACCAAAATCATTAATTGATTGGAAAATATTTTTATTCAAACGTTTAAGCCTCAATTTATTAAATATATAATAAATGATTAAATAATGTAGTAAATAAGCACAATTATTGATAAAAGACATATATCATGACGACGCTTTTAGTAATTCATTCACCCCTGGACAACCGGATTCGAGAAGTCAGATTAACACGCCATGAGAGCTCGACCGATACCTGATGCTGCAACTGGACATATCATACTTACTTAGTTACTGTGTCCTCAGAGACTCCGCGTGGTACAGACGTGTATTGCGCTCGCTCCGAAACAAAGTGCCTAACGCTAGAAAGGTTAACATCGGTTAGGTTAACATCGGCATCTTTGGGATGCTTTATTTCCAATCAAGCCTGATACATATGATATTAGCATTGGTTTTTCAAATGTCTTATAACTAACCCTATATATAGGACACCATGACGGTTCCCCCGTAAAGCAGGTACCCATTTCCGACACCTGGGTTGAGTGGGGTATTGTGCTTGAGCTTTCCCTTATACCCAACGGGGAAAATCTCCGCGCCAGCGCTGGGAACGAACCCGCGACTTCCAGCATACAAGTCCGATCCCTTAACCGCTGTGCCACGGAGCCACGGAAGAATGAACTCCTAACCTGAATGGGTACACACTCTCGCCATGAGGATTCAAATGTGACTTAAACACAAGTAGTGCCCTACCTCAGTTACCCCTAAAATTTAATTTCTAGTCATGCAACTGTTCAGTATTCCTAATATGTCCCAATGTAAATTAATTCAATAAAAAGTTGCAACTCCAAAAAAAACGGAACTCAATGGCCAAAGCAGCAACAACACCTGGCCTTACAATTGGTGACCCCAGAAATGAAACCCAACGGGAGGAGAAACAACACCAGGACTTACACTGGTGACCTCAGCAGCTCCAAAAACTGATGACCACTGCAGCACTCCAGCGGTGTCACCATCGGGTCTATGCTTCAACATTGCCTGCCCATTCCACTTGGTGATCTCAGCAACACCCATCTTTGCTCTCTAACTGCAATCAACGAGCCAGCCTTCTTTGCAATTTCCGCTGGGTGTTCCTATCACTTCAAGGACGTTTAACCAAGCACGAAAATGCACGACCGAGCCGTCAAAACGCCTACAGCTCGGCCCCATTGCACAGCTCATCGCTCGGCCTCTACGCACGGACTTACGCACGGCCTCTACGCACAGCTTCATCGCACGGCTTCATCGCGCACGGCTTCATCGCTCGGCTTCATTACTCGGCTTCAGCTTGGCTTCATCAACGCCTCATCGCACGGTCTCCTCGCTCGACATCAACGCTCTGCAGCATCATTATTTTTGTAAACTAAATTGTATCGTTCGAACTACTTTCTCTCTAGGGGGAGGGTACTTGTAGTGCCCTACCTCAGTTACCCCTAAAATTTAATTTCTAGTAATGCAACTGTTCAGTATTCTTAATATGTCCCAATGTAAATTAATTCAATAAAAAGTTGCAACTCACAAAAAAAAGGAACTCAATGGCCAAAGCAGCAACAACACCTGGCCTTACACACACAACAAATAAGAAATCATCAAACTAAATGTAAAAATATTCCCTCAAAAAGTGTTAAAGTTCTCATCCCTCGCGTACATTTAATGTTTCGATGGTCGGGGTAGACTTTGCGATAATACCCAACCACCAAAACACTAATAATCTCGAGAGTTGGGCTTAAGATCACGATAACGAGAGGGAAATGACAACAATAGGGGACTGTAGCATCAGCTACAAAAGAGTAAAATTATAAAATTTCTCATTCGCACGTAAATAGCTTAACTATTAGCATTAAAATCTTACTCTAAATTATGATTAATAATTTTCTACTTATAATTAGTAATCTCTGAAGTTTTTGTGTAAATGCATGAGACAATATAAATAACACTCGACATTTTTCGAGAGAGAAGCCCCTGAATGGCAATACTGTGCAGTGGCGCGTCTCTTTCAAACCCACTCTCACTTGTGCGTCTCTCTAGTTTGGTGTTACAGCAGTTCTCGTAAGTAGACCTGTGTTAAAAAATATCGTGTTCTTTTTTCGTGTTCAGGTTAAGTATAATTTTAGTGTCCATTGTGCTAAGTATAAGTGATCGTGTCAGTCGTGATTTATAGATAACATGCAAATAGTCGTAGAGTTCGGAAATAACATTCGTAACGTAGTTCGTTCGTTCGTAATTCGTTTGTAACGTAGCGTAAATTTTGCGTCAGATGTTCATGGCAATTCGGTATCAAGATTTCATTATCAACATTTAAATCATGTTCCTTTTTTTTATTCTTGCGGCAAAAATATATACTTGCATCTGCCATGGTGATATTGCTACTCGCGCACAAAAATACTTCGTGAACGCGTACGGTGCAATGCCGGCGTCCCGCGGAAGATGGCGAACGCGATATCTGCCGCGTCATGTCATTTCTACGTGCAAGAATTTCACCTCCTTATGTGTAAATATTATCCTGTGACTACAGGACATTCTTGCAGTTTTTCTTTGTCAGTACGATTTGACATTAATGAATTTAGGACTGCCTTTTTATTTCTCGTGTGAACCTAGTTATTGTAAAGTACGAAAAAGTATTAATTCTTATTCTATGCATTTTAGCTATTTTTATATTTCCTTTCTGCTTCATGAATCATGTGTTATTAAGTCACATGTATTTTCCATAATTTCACAAAATGGAATCACCGATATTACTGCTCTAAAAAATCACAAGTTTTACTGTCTTGCATATTCTTGCAAAAGTTTTAGCAGTGTGGATATTTCATTATATTCCGTAGATCTTGTGCTTAATCGCATGTAGTTTCGGTAATGAATAACGAGTGTCATTACCGGAAGTTCTTGTAAATCTCATGCTCTGATATTAAAGCAAAAGGCATTAGTGAAAAAGCTTGCCAGCTGCAAAAATCTATCCTATCTCCTGAGCTTGACAAAAAGAGAACCAATTCAAATAGCTCGTGTTGAATCTGTAGGAAGACTCAGTGTTTCTCCGTGATGGGAAAATTTATCTGCAGTGTAGGGAATGTCAGTTGTGGAATTTTTCCTTGATGCCTCTTCGAGAGCCTTTCATTCAGCGACCTCGATTATTGCAGATTCCTCGACGGCACCCCAAACACCACAACACTTCCTTGGGTCTTAACCGAGCTACACAAGTCGCATATTAACTTGGCAAATCTTATCTCTAACTCATTCATCGAGTTATACAACATAATTGCCTATGTGTGATATGAGACGTTTCTGAACTGTTGTCATCTCTAAACTGCCACCACTTGCCGGTCTTTCAGTCGCTAAAACTTATACACTGAACCTCCCCAAAAACACTCACTTTCACCTTGCCAACGTCATCGCTCACCGGACCTCACCATCGTTCGCAGGACTTCGCCGGCACGGAGTGCCCACCTAGACAAGCTCTTCCAGTCAAGCTCATCGCCAGTCCTCCCGGGTTTTCCTTCAATAAATACCCGGGCTGAGTCCCAAAGTGTTATTATCCCTTTCTCGCAATTTTAAGAACCTTATCGAGTACGTTTACGTTGGTCGTTGAATACGGATACTAAAGTTTTAATCCATACCCCGCCAAAGTAACACTGGTGACCCCAAAGCTTAAAAACCCAGCTTTCGAGTTTAATACAAAAATATTCAACTCGATAAGTGTTTGAGAAATTGTGAGAGAGGATAATTTTGGCATATCATTGTAGTGATAAGTTTCCCATTGTCGTATTCCTTGAGAATTTCTATGGATTTTACCGTGTTAATGTTCTCTGAGCAGCTCTAAAAATTTTTTTTCTTGCATGCTGTTTTCCTGTTTTTTGTTTCATGTGCCACAGTAGGTAGGGAAAATTTTTTTCTCCTATTTCCGTGCTTTACGCTAATTTCTGACTACCGTAAGAATTCTCGTTTCCATTTTTTCCTTCTTTCCGTTTTCAACGTTATTTGATCGATTGAGTAGGTAGAGTAATAACGCAAACCTTTGACACCTTAATATCAAAGTTATTAGGTGTTGAATACGTAAATTCCGAGCCGTTATAGCTTAATTTTGCACTCAAAAAGAAAAATCGCCAACATGTCCGACACAGAAAATGAAGATCGAGCGCGCACTAAACCTATTAGTCTTCCACCTTTCATACCAGCCGACAGCCTCACTTGGTTTAACCAAGTGGAGGCAATATTTAGATATAATAATATCAGGAACGAAAGCGATATGTTCTATGTCCTCATCGCCGCAGCACCCACAAAAATGCTAAGTGACGCGAATGACCTAATTGTAAACCCGCCGACGGTTAACCCTTATGGAATCTTGAAAGGTAAAATACCGGCAAAGTTGCAGATGTCCGATGCGGACAAGTTTAGGTCTCTAGTAAATGAGTCAGCAATTCCACCTGTCTCTGTCACTTTCTCTCCGACTGCCTTAGTGAATGAGCTCAAAAGATTATCAGCCGGTGTTAACATAGCTGAGGGATTCCTCAAAGAAGTTTATATGAACAAACTACCTAGTAACGTGCGTCCGTTTCTATCAATGGTAAGCCCGGACCAAACCTTAGAGATGCTAGTAAAGTCCACTGAGACAGTGATGCGCAACCTAAACATGTCACAAGCACCGCAGGTAGCCTCTTTGAACGCATCAGCTGCAAATTTTAGCCCGTCAAATACTGCTAATAATCAATCCTCAGCAACAATAGAAACGATGCAGCGAGAAATCGCTGAGCTAAAGCAAGCTCTCCAGAATTGCCAGTTAGGTCAGAGTGTAGCTCATATCAAGCCAGACCCAAGGAATGTCCCACGCTATCATGACTACGACTATCCCTATCACTATCATCCTTTTCCTCCTCCTCAACGTTTCGATAGAGGTAGATCTTATGATAGGTCAAATCAAAACCGCCGCTTTAGATCGCGCTCTCGCGATGCCAACAGTCTCTTATGTTGGTATCATGAGAAGTTCGGCGACCAGGCTCGCAAATGTGCCTCTAGACATTGTCCTCGTTATACCGAAATGACTTCGGGAAACGCCAACAGCAACGCATAGTAGCGAGTACTGCGTTGCCTCATTCCCAGACTACTCGCCTCTTGACCATAGTCGATCCCACCACCAAATATCGATTTTTGATCGACACCGGTTCCAGCGTGTCGATTATCCCAGCCACGGCTAAAGATAAAAATTATAATCTAGTGGCGACACTACGCGCTGCAAATGGCACTCTAATAGCTTGTTATGGAGAGAGAGTGCTAGAGTGCAGTCTGGGATTGAGGCGAAATTTTCTCTTCACCTTCCTAATCGCGGAAGTCCAAGAGCCCATAATTGGCGCGGACTTCTTAGCGAAGTATGGGATCCTTGTAGATGTTAAAAACCGTAGAATTAGGGACGAGGAGACACAGATTTCAATTCCCGCTTGTGGCATAACTAGAGCTATTGTCTTGCATTCCTTCTCTATTGCTTTCAAGAAAGAGTGCATGTTCGAGCAGGTTCTCGCTGACTACCCTGCACTAACAAATTCTAACTTAGCTTCTAAAAAATATATGGTGATCGATAAAAAACTATAAATTAACAATTTGTAGAGGGTATGCTGACTGCATGTCGTTCAGACTAGGTTTTAATTTGGAGATGAACAGGGTAACCTTCGCGTAACCTACGTATTCGAGTATCTGAGCATGCTGGTCGGAGCCATCGAACCAATAATCTGTTATCCGCACCATCTCATTCTGCCATACGTGCACACGCTGAAAAATGTGATTTACCTATCAGACTTTCAGATTTCCAGATATTAGGTAGAGCTTCTAATCCAACTGAACTCAAAATTCTAGAATCCTTGTTCATCTCCAAATTAAAACCTAGTCTGAACGACATGCAGTCAGCATACCCTCTACAAATTGTTAATTTATAGTTTTTTATCGATCACCATATATTGTTTAGAATGTAGCAATAGATCATCATTTAACTGTACTATTGTTTTATCTTTTCAGTGTTGATAATGACCAGTGATAATGGTCGAAACGTTCACTTTTATGAATTGTCTTTCTCTTATAAGAAATGGTTTTAAGAAGCGTGGCTTTAGTCTTCCTTTTTATAGTTAAACTTTCCAAAGATTGGAACCTTAACATTTTTAATTAGCTTCTAAAAATATGCAGACTAGCAAAAAGCACTTCATTGAAACGACTGGACCGCCATTTTACTCCAGAGCTAGGCGACTACCACCTGATCGATTGGCTTTGGCCAAGAAAGAATTCGCTAGGATGCTCGACAATGGCATTATCCGCAGTTCCAAAAGCCCTTGGGCCCGCCCTCTTTTGCTAGTACCCAAGGCTAACGGTGAATTCAGACCGTGCGGGGATTTCCGAAGGTTGAATGCCGTTACTCTACCTGATCGCTACCCTATTCCTTACCTTCATGATTTCAGTGCAAATTTAGAGGGAGCACAAATTTTCTCAAAAATCGACCTCCAACATGCCTTCCATCAAATTCCACTTGAGGAGAGCGCAATCGCTAAGACCGCGGTAATCACTCCGTTTGGTCTCTTTGAATTTCTCAAGATGCCATATGGTCTCCGGAACGCACCTCAAACGTTCCAGAGACACATGGCTGAAATTTTCTCAGATCTCACTTTCGCCTATGTGTATCTTGACGACATCCTGGTGGCATCCGCAACCCCGGAGCTTCATAAAGACCATCTTAGGGTCGTGTTTAAAAGATTGTCTGACAATGGACTCCTGGTAAATCCTGCCAAATGTGAGCTCGGAAAGCCATCACTGATTTACTTAGGTCATGAAATCTCTAGCCTAGGTCTAAAACCTTTGCCTTCCAAAGTAGAAGTGATCAAAAACTTTCCTCTTCCACAGACCCAGAAGGAACTGAGAAGGTTCCTAGGTTCTGTTAATTTCTATCATAGATTCATCAGAAATTGTGCTCAAACTTTAGCGCCCTTGTCAGACTTGCTGGAACCAAAGAGAAAAGGCAAATCTACTGAGGTAAAATGGACGGAGGATGCGCGCAAAGCCTTCGACGAGATTAAGCATAAGCTGGCTGCTGCGACTGAATTATCTTACCCGATTGCCAATGTTGACTTCAGTCTAGTGGTTGATGCCTCTAGTACTGCCGTAGGTGCCGTTTTGCAACAAAAAGTAGGTAATAATATCTCTCCTCTTGCCTTCTTTTCCAAAAAGCTATCGCCCACTGAGCGTGCCTACAGCGCGTTCGGTAGGGAACTCCTTTCTATCTATCTGTCTGTGAGACACTTTCGCTATGCTCTAGAGGTAAGGGAGTTCGTGATCTACAGAGACCACAAACCCTTGACCTCGGCGATCAACATGCCTTCTGAGCGCCACTCGCCAAGAGAAGTTCGACACCTGTCCTTCATTAGTCAGTTTACCACTGACATCCGCTTCATCAAAGGTCTCGACAATTCTGTCGCTGACTGTCTATCTCGAATTAATTCTGTCCAAACCAGTGGTGAAATCACTTTCGGTAATATTAGTAATGCTCAGAAGGAGGATCCTGAACTCCAGGATCTTCTCAAACCTTCTAACACTTCCTCTTTGAAATTAACCTTGGTTGACGGCGTGTACCGTGATGCCGAACGACTTTCTCGTTTGTATCTTCCTGCGACTCTTTGCAGAGTAGCTATTCTTCACTATCATTCTCTCTCTCATCCTGGTAATAACCGTACATTGCGTTTGATTTCCGATCGTTTCGTCTGGCGCGCGATGCGTAAGGAGGTCAAGCAAATTGTGCAAAATTGCTATGCATGTCAGAGTAGCAAAGTTGTGAAACATAATCGTGCAGCGCTACAGAGTTGTGCATTTGCTGGACACAAATTCGACTCTGTACACCTAGATTTGGTGGGTCCGTCGCCTTTGTCGCGTGGTCATTCTTATTTGTCAACAATAATTGATAGGTTCTCCAGATGGGTTGAGGCCGTGCCTCTTCCTGATACCCAAACTGAGACTGTAGCTCGCGCTTTCATGAGCAACTGGATTTCCAGATTTAAACAATTTAACAATTTAAACAATTTATTTACCACAGGAGATACAGAGGTAGAATGTTTCTTAAGTCTAATACAATGGTCAGAGTTGAGTATAGCTACCTGTGGGCCCGAATAGGTTCAGCGATTTCTAGGGCATCCTACCGTTACATTATTCTAGGGCGTACAATAATGTTTAACCTAATTCTCTTAGCCTAGTTTTTCATTAGACTGATCAACAGGATAATGAACTCGATATTGATGTTTAATTTTACAATATAGGTCATATGGACAATATTTAACAATATATTCGATAACGATTTGGGAGCAGACTGAAAATCGGCGATATTACTCATGGCAAATTGCATTATTAGGACCAGACATGTAGGAGGCAGGATTTGACTTGGTGATCTTACACGACTAGTATTCTGATAAGAAGTGAGACTCAAGATTTCTTTTAAATACCTTGTAAGAATTACTTTCACGGATCTCCGCAGGTATTGAGTTCCAGGTTTTAGTTCCAACGAATAGTATACTATGTTGCGAGCGGGCCTTTGAATAATAAGGAAGCATGAATTTACTTTTATTTCGTGTTAAATGGTCGTGATGACCAGTTTGCGCAGTTAATAACTGTTGAAGGCTATTGTCGCCATCATTAGCTAATGTTTTGCAGATGAAATTGCAGATGGAGATTTTATAGAGATCCGAGAGTTTAAGTATTTGTAAATTTTTGAATGAATCATTTGTGTGAGCATTATATTCTAGGTTCTTTACCGCTCTGATGGCTCTTTTTTTGCAGAGTAAAAATTATATTGGTTTTATTTTTATCAGTTCCATGCCATGCTTCTATTCCGTATTGCAGGTATAGTGAAATGAGCGTTCGATAAAGCATTAGTAAGGCTGTTTCAGGCAGGAAATTTTTAACTTTATTCAGGATTCCGATGGATTTTGATAATTTAGAACTAATATGAGTGATGTGCTCTTCGAAGGTCAGATGTTTATCTATTATGATGCCCAGAAATTTACATGAGTTGGTTTCTTTGATTTCACCTTCGCCAATTTTAATGGATGGTAGAGATATATTTTTCTTGTATGAGAACGTAATATAATTTGTTTTATCGATATTTAGGCTTATTTTATTAGCTTTAAGCCACAGTGAAACCTTATGGAGTTCATTATTTATTCTCTCCGCAATCGTAATGGGATTTTCGTTCGGAAGGACCGCAGAAAGCGTACTGTCTTCGGCAAAAAGTATGAATTTAAAAAATGATGTAGATTCAATAATATCATTGATAAAAATCAGAAAAAGGAGAGGCCCAAGAACAGATCCTTGTGGAACTCCATGGCTAATTTTCTGTGGGTCCGATTTTGCGTCGTCAATGACAACGTATTGCTTCCGATTTGTTAGGTATGATCTGAACCAATCATGGGCAACCCCACGAATGCCATAACAATGAAGTTTCGAGAGTAATATGTTATGGTCCACTCAATTGAATGCCTTTCGAAAGTCAAGAAATACAGAGAAGACAGTCTTTCCGTTATCTATATTAGAATGAAGGAATTGTAAATGATTTATTATTGCCTGTGTTGCTGATTTTTTACAGCGAAAGCCGTATTGTTTATCATAGAGAAATGATTTTTGTTCAAAATAAGAGTACACTTTTTTATACACAATTTTCTCGAATACCTTGCTAATAATTGGTAACATGGAGATAGGTCGATAATAGTTTACACAGTTTTTTTCACCATTTTTAAAGATAGGGGTTACTCTAGCAACTTTGAGGGAGTTCGGGAAAGTGCCTAGTTAGAGAGACTGGTTAATAATATTGGATATCAGCGGGGCCACAATATCAGCAATTATTTTAAGTATTTTAGTTGGAAACGTTTGTAACCCACTCGATTTATTTTTCATGTTGTTTATGCACGCAATTACATCGGAGGAGTTTGTAGGCGTGAAGAAAAAGGAGTTGTGTTCTCGAATATGATCCATAAATTCCAGGTGATCAGTAGGTTCACTTGGAATACCATTGGCTATAGTTTTCCCTACGTTTACAAAGAAGTTGTTGAAGATATTAGCAATTTCATTCTTCTCATGGTATTTTACATTATCTTGAGTGATATATCCAATTTTCTTTTTTTCGGCGTTATTCGGTTTATAACAAGAGTTAAGGAGGCGCCAAGTCTTTTTAACGTCAGCTTTGAATTGAGTAAACTTGAGGGTAAAGTAGCTCTTTTTTATGTTCTTTTCTGGTTTGTCACATAGTTTCTGAATCGGTTATATGTTTCTCTAGATATTCGCCCTTCGCAAAGGAGGGCTAGGTACGCTTGGCGTTTCTTTATATTTATCACGATGTCTCTAGTAATCCAGGGCTTTTGTTTATTTTTCAGGGTAACTGTACGAGTTACAATTGGGCAACACTGATTGTATGCGTTCATTATAGTTTCAGTCAACTTTACTACTGATTCATCAATGCTCCTTGCATTATTGTTTTGTTGGGTGATGTGCAATGTTGGCATTAAATCTTCTAGAACGATGCGCATTTCTTCCAAATTTGATTCGTTTATTTTACGATATGAGTAAGTTTCAGCCCGTGCTTTGGTGCACGCAAGATAGACATTTTTCTTAATAAGAAAAACTGGAAAATGATCTGATAAGTCAGAAGTAATTATTCCAGCAAGAAAATCACTTGGGTCTGTCATAAAGATATTGTCGAGCAGCGTGGCACATTCTGAGGTTATTCGTGTTGGCTTTGTGATTATCGGAAGGAAAGATTTAGAATGAAATGCATTCAAGAAATTAGAGATTGGTTCATAGCTTTCATGTTTCAGCAAATCATAGTTGAAGTCACCGCATATTATTTTGTCATTGTAGAAGGACCTGTTGAACTGAGAAATAATTCGATTAAGCTCATTAAGGAAGGATATAGGATAGGCTGCAGGCGGCCTATACACCGTTCCAAGCACAATTCGTTTGCCATCTCTAGACAGTTCTACGAATAATGATTCTATATGATCCTGATTCAGTGTTGCACTTGCTATGATTCTCGAATCCATGTGCTTAGAAATGTATGTACTGATGCCCCCGCCTCGCTTGTGTTTTCGTAGCGAATGGTAACTATGATAATTTTCAAATTTAATCATGTCTTTGGTCGAATCATCTAGCCAGCTTTCGGTGAAGCTAATCACATCTAAAGTATACTTAAGTTCAGTAATAGTGCATTGTATCTCTTCCAATTTTGGATAGAGTTACCTACAGTTCCAACACAGTAGCGAAAAATACTGTCGGGTTATTCGTATAGATTCGTTGAATTTTGATATATTAGTATATCTGCAGTTTTCAGAGTCGTTTAGGTTTGGAAATATTCTGTTCAAATGATTGAGATCCGGGTCGATTTTATCTAATATATCAGCGTGATCAGTCATTCAAAATTAGTAAACAGTAGGCAGTAAGTACTATTGTACAACTTAAAACGAAATACAGAGTCAAGATTAAAAGGATATATCTATCTAAAAACTAGCTTAGAAAGTATAGAAAAGAGTAAGAAATCTAGCGTGATTTCGTGGGTACACTCAATACTCAGCCAAGAGCGATTAATATTGGAGTTCAATATACAAAATTGATGCGTACAAATTGCTGAAGGCGTTGTTACAAAGTTCACATACAACAGGTAATAAGTTTAAAAAAAAAATAAAAATAAATAGAAAAAATTTAGCGACGATGATAATCTAATTAGCTAATATGTTTTACACATAATAATAGTTTGTTGGTTAAAAATTACATACAATTTACGAGGAAAGGTGAACAAGGTGGATATCAATATTCCATCATAATATTGGTAGGTACAAATTGCTGATGGTGTTGTTGTAATTTCCAATACAGTTGTCATAAATGTTCATATATATCTGTCTTAAGATTGTCAAAATTGAGGAAAAACTGCCGTATATATTTTTAGAGGTTGGAATTGATTCATGACATGAAGTTATGCAGTTTGAAGATCTAGTGTAAAGTTATAGAATTCTAGGCGTTATTGGCATGCGAGTATATAATTTGACACAGGTACATGTTTTGATACCTAATTGAGGTGAACACCCAAGACCTGATTAATGGCTGTAGGTTAAGAAGACGAGACTCTTGGAGTTTGTATAATCAGTACACACAGCAGGACACAAGTTTACATTACGAAGGGTAGTGGTGGAGTGGGCTCCAGCCAAGCCCGAGAACCATGAGCAGAGCTCCACAAGAACCATGAGCTCAGTTCTCAACGCATAGTGCTGTCTAAATACATTCTTACACAAGAGCACTGTAACATTATCAGTATTATACACATATACATTCAAGGTGCTACATGAAAGGTTTCAACACTCCTTCTCACATTGAATGTGTGTCAGATGAGACCATTCCTAACTTCGTTCTTAGTCTAGAGAACTTTTCTATCGGCAGGTTCTTGGTGAATATGTCGGCGAGCATTTCGTCGGTAGGGCAATACACTACGTCTATATCTTTGTTACTTACAAGATCCCGTACATAGTGAAACTTAATATCGATGTGCTTGCTCCTCCCATGATATTTGGGATTGTTGGCAAGACAGATAGCTGACTGGTTGTCTTCGTTTATAACCATTGGTTCCATAGTCTTAAAATTTAGATCACTGAGTAAGTGCTTTAACCAGACAGCCTCTTGAGCCGCACCGGCAAGAGCAACGTATTCGGCTTCTGCAGTTGAGAGGGCTACACATGTTTGTTTGTTAGATCTCCACGTAATTACCGAATTACTGAGGGTGAAACAGTAACCAGAGGTAGACTTTCGGTCATTTTTATCACCAGCCCAGTCAGCGTCTGAATAACCAATGCAAGTATCAGAACATTTGCAATACAAGAGACCTAGTTTAGAGGTGCCTCTCAGGTACCTGAATATTCTCTTAACACACATCCAATGCTGTTCAAGAGGTTTGGAGCTGTATTTAGCAACATTATTCACTGCGAATGCAATGTCAGGTCGAGTTCTGGTTGACAAATACAAAAGGCTACCTACAGCACTTTGATAAGTGGCAGGGTCAAATTCGACATCATTTGGGGAGCATATCGGATTTACGTTTACATCGGCGGGAGTTGCAACAGGTTTACAATTATCAAAGCCAAATTTTGACAACAGAGCCTCAGTGTAGGCAGTTTGATTCAAGAAGACATTGTTTTTAGATTGTACAACACTTACACCTAGGAAGTAACTCAGCACACCAAGGTCCTTCATTTTGTATTGGGTAGAAAGGCTCAACTTAATTTGATTTATTTCATCACCAGACTCAGAAGCAATTATTAGATCGTCTACATACACCGCCACAATACACAGTTTCTTATCTTGAACACGAGTGTATATACAAGCATCACTCTTAGATTGTACAAAACCCAATTTCTTCAAATAGCTATCTAGTGTAGTATTCCAACACTTAGGAGCTTGTTTTAGTCCGTAGAGCGATTTTTGTAGTTTACACACCAGATTTTCTTTGCCTTTGACAATAAAACCGTCAGGTTGAACCAGATATAGTTCTTCAATCAGTTCTCCATTAAGGAAGGCTGTTGCAACGTCCATGTGATGGACTTGCATGTTGCATTTGGCAGCCAAAGCTAGTACTGTCCTGACAGACTCAAATCGAACCACGGGACTGAAGGTCTCGTCGTAGTCAATGCCATATTTTTGTGAGTAGCCCTGAGCCACAAGGCGAGCTTTGTACGAGCAAATGCTTCCGTCGGGTCCGGTTTTTCTTTTAAAGATCCACTTTGATTTGATAGGTTTTTTGTCATTAGGACACTCTACAAGAGACCATACTCTGTTTTGATTTATAGACTCCATCTCATTCTCCATAGCTGTTTCCCATAGTTTTGCTTCTGGTCCACTGAGTGCTTCTTGAACACAAGATGGTATATCAAGCTCATTTTTCATTAAATACACCCATTCACCAAACCTATCAGGAGCCCGTCGATATCTGGCTGATTGTCTAGGCTGTCTATGCTCCACCCCTCCCTCAGAGTCGTCTGGTTCTGGATCCTGAGGAAGAAGAGTAAAATTACCATCATTTACTTCTGAAGGCTCCTTCTCAATTGGCATCTGCTGAGATTCATTGAACATAACGTCTCTACTCAAAAATATCCTTCTACTGTTTATGTCATACAGACGATATCCCTTGGATCCACTTCCATATCCTACAAGAACACACGGTTTAGATTTTGGATCAAGTTTTTCCCTCTCATCTTTGGGGACATGAGCGTACGCACTGCAGCCAAAGGTTTTGAGGTGCTGTACGTTGGGCTTGTGTCCATTAAGGGCCTGATAAGGGGTCATATCATTCAATGCACTAGCAGGGCTCCTATTTTTGACATACACGGCAGTTGATATAGCTTCACCCCAGAATGATTTTGGTAACTTTGAACCAGACAGCATAGCTCTGACAGAGTCAAGAAGAGTTCTATTCATTCTTTCTGCAACTCCATTTTGTTCAGGTGTCTTAGGCACAGTTTTTTCATGGATAATTCCTTCCCTTTTTAGGAATTGTTCAAAGTCATTAGAGATGTATTCCCCACCGTTATCGGAGCGCAGAATTTTAATTTTGTGATCATAGTGATTTTCTACCAAGGATTTGAACTCCTGAAACACTTTGAAAACATCACTCTTATGTTTGATAATGTACACCCAAGTATATCTGGAGTGGTCGTCTATGAAGGTTACAAAATACCTTCCACTCCCAAGTGATATGGGATTAAGCTGGCCACACACATCACTGTGGATAAGTTCTAAGGGTTGGCGTTTCCTTTTGTGATTTGCTTTGGGGAACGGAAGCCTATGATTTTTACCATCACAACAGTTTTCACAAAAAATGTTATCTCCACTCACAGAACAATCAAAACCCCTAACAAGATTCTTAGTGGCTAATTTCTTAAGATTATTGAATCCTAGATGACAAAATCGTTTATGCCACAGAATTTCATCAGAGGAAACGTTCATGCATTTAGCGGCTGAATTAAGGGTGCAATTAAGTTTATACAATTTTCCTACTTTACTGCCTAAGGCAATTAATTCATCGTCTTTATTTACAATCTTACATGAGCTTTCGTCAAAGTAAACTGAGTTTCCACTTTCTGTAATCTGAGGCACGGAAAGTAAATTGTAGGCTAAGCCAGGTACATACAAGACATTCTTAACAACACAGGTATCTACTCGACCTTTAGGCAACAACACCATAACTTCAACATCACCTACACCAACACCTTGCAAGTTTCTACCATCACCAACTTCAATGTTAATTGGACTAGATAGCTCATTCATACAAGAAAAATCATTCCTATTATTACACATATGTGCTGTTGCACCGGAATCAATTACCCAACAATTATTGATATTTATCACAGACAATGCACCGATATAATTTGTTTTACCTGCTACAAAATTGTTTTGGTTTTCTGTGTGGTTCCCATCTTCTTTCTTCAATTTTTCTTGATAGATCCAGCACTTGGTACGTAGGTGTCCCAATTTTCCGCATTCGAAGCATCGTGAGTTTTTCAATTTGGAGGTCACAAGGGATTTTTCACTGAAGTCTGAAGCACTTTGGTTTTTCAGTTTTGCTTCTTCATTCAGAAGACGCTCTGTCACAATATCCCATGACGGTAGTTTTTCATGAGCTTCCAGTGCAGTCACCAGTGTGGAGAAATGGTCGGGAAGTGACGACAACAAGATTATTACACGACTTTCTTCATCAACAGCGTCATCAATCACACTCAAGGACTCAAATATTTCGACAAATGCTTTGAGATGAGTTTGTAAGTCTTGGTCTTCTTTTAGTTTCATGTTGTAGAGTCTTTTGCGTAGTCTGAACTTGTTAGACCAAGTTTTCTTCTGGAATGTATCTTCAATCTTATGCCATAGTTGCACAGGGTCAGTAGGATCACCCAACAAATAAAGTTGACTTGTTTCGACACCAAGCACAATTGTTGCAAGTGCACTGTCACGTCTTTCTTCAAATTTTCTTCGAGCAGTCTCGTCCGTAGTCTGTGGCATGGTTTCCGTTCCTCGAACCAAGTTCCACAGTTTTTCCTTCATCAGAATCATCTTCATTTGCAGCTTCCACGTAGGATAATTTTTATCATTAAGAGCCGTGAGGCAGTTCTTTGCACTTTCACTTACGGAGCCTGCCATGTTTCTTTCTCTTTCACCGTTTCTGTCTCACACAGCACTAACAAATCACCAACTTCTGTTCTTGCTGTCCCGGGCTGTTTTTCGCTTCGGGACTTAAGATAACCTCACTTGATATTGCTTCATCGGAAGGTTTACAGTGCCCATAACCTAATGGCTGTAGGTTAAGAAGACGAGACTCTTGGAGTTTGTATAATCAGTACACACAGCAGGACACAAGTTTACATTACGAAGGGTAGTGGTGGAGTGGGCTCCAGCCAAGCCCGAGAACCATGAGCAGAGCTCCACAAGAACCATGAGCTCAGTTCTCAACGCATAGTGCTGTCTAAATACATTCTTACACAAGAGCACTGTAACATTATCAGTATTATACACATATACATTCAAGGTGCTACATGAAAGGTTTCAACACTGATTCGATGATTTATCCAGTTGCCGCATCAGGTATTGGTCGAGCTCTTCTGGCGTGTTAATCTGACGTCTCGAGTCCGGTTGTCCAGGGATGAATGCGAAGATGTTTCCATCTTGGGTCCTCGGGGTTCCGATTTTTTCCGGGAAATTTCTCTTGGCTTCTCTCAAGGTGTACATGATCTTGGCCCGTGAAGGTATTAGATATTCATTTATATAGAACGTTGGTTTATTTACTCGGCAGGCAGAGAGAATTTCACGTTTTTTGTTGTAATGTTTCAGTTCGAAAGCGATGTTTCTTCGATCCTCGTTTCCACTTAGTGGTTTTTGGGGTTCCCTTAAGTGTCACGCATGACCGGGGATCACAATTTACCTCCAAATTTTGGAGTGAGCTTAGCACCGCTTTAGGGTGTGAAAACATCAACACCACAGCGTATCATCCGCAGTCGAATGGACTCATTGAGAGAGTCCACAGAGATTTAAAAGCTGCATTGCGTTGCCTTAATTGCAGTCGCGATTGGACTGACAGACTTCCAGTAGTATTAGTGAGTATTAGGAATTTATATCGGCAGGATCAGCAGTGCACAGCAGCAGAGATGCTTTATGGGAAGACACTTCGTCTCCCGGGCGACATTGTTGACCCAAAACCGTTGCCTAAATTTTCATCTGCTGACCGTTCCGCATATGTAACCTGTCTCAAAGATTGCATGCGTCGGATCAAGTATGTTGCCCCGCGATTGCCTCAGACCAGGGACAAACTTGATCCTGCGTTGCAAGAGTGCACACATGTGTACGTCCGTAATGATAGCATCAAACCTACACTCACACGCCCTTATGATGGCCCATTCAAAATATTGAAAAAGACGCCCAAGTATTTCATCCTTGAAAGATCTGGTTCACCCGACCCTGTGAGCATAGATCGGTTAAAGGTCACGTACACTTCCGATAATAGTGTGATTTCTAACTCACCATTCTCTCCACAGAATTCCCTTTCCACTGAGACTCGATCATATCTACCATCTCAGCTTCCTCAGTTGGCTGCATTGTTGCCTAGTCAACTTGAGTGTAATCCTTTCTTTGTGCCCGTACATTCAAACCCTATCCCTAAGCCTATCGTAGACTCTAATTCTAGCCCTCTTACTGAAACAGCGACAAGTCTGGAGAGACCAGACGAGACCGCTGCAGTAACTCCTGTTCCTAGAACTCTTGCTGATCTAAATTTGCAGACCCGTTTGGTGAAACTTCCTCGCTCAGTAACATTTTCCAGCCGCCAAACCCGGCATGGTCACGTAGTTCGGACTCCTTCCCGCAACAAATGATTGCAGCGGGTGGACCTTTCGGTCTGCGCCTTGGGGGGTAATGTAGCATCAGCTACAAAAGAGTAAAATTATAAAATTTCTCATTCGCACGTAAATAGCTTAACTATTAGCATTAAAAATCTTACTCTAAATTATGATTAATAATTTTCTACTTATAATTAGTAATCTCTGAAATTTTTGTGTAAATGCATGTGACAATGTAGATAACACTCGACATTTTTCGAGAGAGAAGCCCCTGAATGGCAATACTGCGCAGTGGCGCGTCTCTTTCAAACCCACTCTCACTTTTGCGTCTCTCTAGTTTGGTGTTACAGCAGTTCTCGTAAGTAGACCTGTGTTAGAAAATATCGTGTTCTTTTTTCGTGTTCAGGTTAAGTATAATTTTAGTGTCCATTGTGCTAAGTATAAGTGATCGTGTCAGTCGTGATTTATAGATAACATGCAAATAGTCGTAGAGTTCGGAAATAACATTCGTAACGTAGTTCGTTCGTAATTCGTGTGTAACGTAGCGTAAATTTTGCGTCAGATGTTCATGGCAATTCGGTGTCAAGATTTCATTATCAACATTTAAATCATGTTCCTTTTTTATTCTTGCGGCAAAAATATATACTTGCATCTGCCATGGTGATATTGCTACTCGCGCACAAAAATACTTCGTGAACGCGTACGGTGCTATGCCGGCGTCCCGCGGAAGATGGCGAACGCGATAACTGCCGCGTCATGTCATTTCTACGTGCAAGAATTTCACCTCCTTATGTGTAAATATTATCCTGTGACTACAGGACATTCTTGCAGTTTTTTCTTTGTCAGTACGATTTGACATTAATGAATTTAGGACTGCCTTTTTATTTCTCGTGTGAACCTAGTTATTGTAAAGTACGAAAAAGTATTAATTCTTATTCTATGCATTTTAGCTATTTTTATATTTCCTTTCTGCTTCATGAATCATGTGTTATTAAGTCACATGTATTTTCCATAATTTCACAAAATGGAATCACCGATATTACTGCTCTGAAAAAATCACAAGTCTTACTGTCTTGCATATTCTTGCAAAAGTTTTAGCAGTGTGGATATTTCATTATATTCCGTAGATCTTGTGATTAATCGCATGTAGTTTCGGTAATGAATAACGATTGTCATTACCGGAAGTTCTTGTAAATCTCATGCTCTGATATTAAAGCAAAAGGCATTAGTGAAAAAGCTTGCCAGCTGCAAAAATCTATCCTATCTCCTGAGCTTGACAAAAAGAGAACCAATTCAAATAGCTCGTGTTGAATCTGTAGGAAGACTCAGTGTTTCTCCGTGATGGGAAAATTTATCTGCAGTGTAGGGAATGTCAGTTGTGGAATTTTTCCTTGATGCCTCTTCGAGAGCCTTTCATTCAGTGACCTCGATTATTGCAGATTCCTCGACGGCATCCCAAACACCACAACACTTCCTTGGGTCTTAACCGAGCTACACAAGTCGCATATTAACTTGGCAAATCTTATCTCTAACTCATTCATCGAGTTATACAACATAATTGCCTATGTGTGATATGAGACGTTTCTGAACTGTTGTCATCTCTAAACTGCCACCACTTGCCGGTCTTTCAGTCGCTAAAACTTATACACTGAACCTCCCCAAAAACACTCACTTTCACCTTGCCAACGTCATCGCTCACCGGACCTCACCATCGTTCGCAGGACTTCGCCGGCACGGAGTGCCCACCTAGACAAGCTCTTCCAGTCAAGCTCATCGCCAGTCCTCCCGGGTTTTCCTTCAATAAATACCCGAGCTGAGTCCCAAAGTGTCGTCATTATCCCTTTCTCGCAATTTTAAGAACCTAATCGAGTACGTTTACGTTGGTCGTTGAATACGGATACTAAAGTTTTAATCCATACCCCGCCAAACGTAACAGGACTCAGCTTTTGGATTTTTATTGGACAAAAAACCGGGAAGAACCGAGGTGTGCCGGACTTCTGAAGATCTTCTCTTAGGTGGGGGTAGTCCGTGCAGGCGAGTCCTCCGGCGAGTGATGATGTTGACAGGGTGTGAGTGTGTTTTTGTGGAGGTTTCTTTCAGATTGCGGCACTTTAACAATCCCGAGAAAATAGTTGGGCTTTAGGAATAGGCTTCAATTCTGCTTAATTTTAGCAGGTGAATGAGAAGCAATTGGAAACGTGATTGATGTTGAGATATCGATCGTTAGTTGTGGTCGGATTTTAAGATCGGTAAACGCTGACGACAAGAGTCCGTGGTTGGAGCAGTTACAATCTTAGCCAGTACTTTGATAATATACCAGGCTGAAAACAGCTCGAAAACCGAGGTGAATGCAAGGCAACTAACGAGGCCAAGTAAGAATCCGGCTCATGTCGGAAATGGATAACATAAGAGGTGTAACTCAATGGTTGAGTTAGAGGTAAAAAAGAACTCAATGTGAATGTAACTCGAGGCCCAGGGAATGTGTGCTGTGGCGTTTCTGACGTCGAGGAATAAGAACGCTCAACCACACAAGCTATCACGCGCGTAAGAATGACAGTCCGACAACCGCGTCAGTTGCGGTGTTGCCATCACAACGGCTTAAAACTCGAGACTGTCGATAGTTATATTTAATTTTATGCTTTTACACAAAAACTTCAAAGATTACTAATTATAAGTAGGAAATTATTAACAATAAAGTGAAGAAAGATTTTTAATGCCAATAATTATGCTATTTAAATGTTAATTAGAAATTTCTGAATTTACACATTTTGTAGCTAATGCTACGTTACCCCCCAAGGCGCAGACCGAAAGGTCCACCCGCTACAATCATTTGTAGCGGGAAGGAGTCCGAACTACACGACCAGCCGGGTCTGGCAGTCGGAAAATGTTACTGAGCGGGGGAGCTTGACCAAACGGGTCTGCAAATTTAGGTCAGCAAGAGTTCTAGGAACAGAAGTTACCGCAGCGGTCTCGTCTGGTTTCTCCAGACTGGTCGCAGTTTCACGAAAAGAGCTAGCATAAGAGTCTACGACAGGGTTTGAGATAGGGTTTGAAAATACAGGCACAAAGAAAGGGTTACACTCAAGTTGACTAGGCAAATATGCAGGCAACTGAGGAAACTGAGGTGGACGATATGATCGAGTTTCAGTGGAAAGAAGGTTCTGTGGAGAGAGTGAAGAGTTAGAAATCACACTATTATCAGAGGTGTAAGCGACCTTTAATCGGTCTATGCTCACAGAGTCGGGCGAACCGGATCTTTCAGGAATAAAATATTTTGGCGTCATCTTCAAACCCTTGAATGGCCCTTCATAAGGGCGGGTGAGTGTTGGCTTAATAGCATCTATGCGAACGTACACATGTGTGCAATGTTGCAATGCCGGACCTAGTTTATCTTTTGAGTGAGGCATTCGTGGAGCTACATACTTGATCTGACGCATGCAATCCTTGAGACAGGTTACATATGCGGACTGATCAGCAGATGAAAATTCAGGCAATGGTTTTGGATCTACAATGTCGCCAGGAAGGCGAAGTGTCTTCCCATACAACATTTCTGCAGCAGTGCGCTGTTGGTCTTGCCTATACAAATTTCGAATACTCAATAATACTACTGGAAGTCTGTCGGTCCAGTCGTGACTGCAATTAAGGCAACGCAATGCACTCTTTAAATCTCTGTGGATTCTCTCAATAAGTCCATTCGACTGCGGGTGATAAGCGGTGGTATTAATGTTTGCACACCCTAAGGCGGCGCTAAGCTCACTCCAGAATTTGGAGGTAAATTGTGATCCCCGGTCATGAGTGACACTTAGGGGAACCCCGAATCTGGAAATCCAATTACTCACGAATGCACAAGCTACAGTCTCAGTTTGGGTATCAGGAAGAGGGACGGCCTCAACCCACCTAGAGAACCTATCTATAATTGTTAACAAATAGGAATGACCACGCGATAAAGGCGAAGGACCCACCAAATCTAGGTGTACAGCATCAAATTTGTGTCCAGCAAATGCACAACTCTGTAACGCTGCACGGTTATGTTTCACAATTTTGCTACTCTGACATGCATGGCAGTTTTGCACAATTTGTTTGACCTCCTTACGCATCGCTGGCCAGACGAAACGATCGGAAATCAAACGCAATGTACGGTTAATACCAGGATGAGAGAGTGAGTGATAGTGAAGAATAGCTACTCTGCGGAGAGTCGCAGGCAGATACAAACGAGAAAGTCGCTCAGCATCACGGTACACGCCGTCAACCAAGGTTAATTTCAAAGAGGTTGCGTTAGTAGGTTTGAGAAGGTCCTGGAGTTCCGGATCCTCCTTCTTTGCATTTGATATATTGCCGAAAGTGATTTCACCACCGGGGTTGATAGAGTTAATCCTAGAAAGACAATCTGCCACTGTAATCTCTAAACCTTTTATAAAGCGGGTGTCAGTGGTGAACTGATTAATGAAAGACAGATGTCGAGCTTCTCTTGGTGAGTGACGCTCGGATGGCACTTTGATCGCTGAGGTCAAGGGTTTGTGATCTGTGTAGATCACGAACTCCCTTGCCTCTAGAGCATAACGAAAGTGTCTCACAGACAAGTAGATAGCAAGGAGTTCCCTACCGAACGCGCTGTAAGCACGCTCAGTGGGCGATAGCTTTTTGGAAAAGGAGGCAAGAGGAGAGATATTATTCCTTACTTTTTGTTGCAGCACAGCACCTACGGCAGTACTGGAGGCATCAACCACCAAACTGAAATCAGCGTTGGCGATTGGGTAGGATAATTCAGTCGCGGTAGCTAGCTTGTGCTTTATCTCATCAAAAGCTTTACGTGCCTCTTCCGTCCATTTTACCTCGGTAGATTTACCTTTTTTCTTTGGTTCTAGCAAATCTGACAAGGGAGCTAAAGTTTGCTCACAATTGCGTATAAAGCGGTGATAGAAGTTAACAGAACCTAGGAACCTTCTCAGTTCCTTCTGGGTCTGTGGAAAAGGGAAGTTTTTGATTACCTCTACCTTGGAAGGCAAGGGTTTTAGACCTAGGCTAGAGATTTCGTGACCTAAGTAAATCAGTGATGGCTTCCCGAGCTCACATTTTGCAGGGTTGACCAGGAGTCCGTTATCAGACAGTCTTTCAAACACGATCCTCAGATGGTCTTTATGTAGCTCCGGGGTTGCGGATGCCACCAAAATATCATCAAGATACACATAGGCAAAGATGAGATCCGAGAAAATCTCAGACATGTGTCTCTGGAAAGTTTGAGGTGCATTTCTCAGTCCCTACGGCATCTTTAAGAATTCATAGAGACCAAACGGAGGGATTACCGCGGTCTAAGGTATAGCACTTTCCTCAAGTGGAATTTGATGAAAGGCGCTCTGGAGGTCGATTTTTGAGAAAATTTGTGCTCCATCTAAATTTGCACTAAAATCGTGCAAGGAGGGGATGGGAAAACGGTCAGGCTGAGTAACAGCATTTAACCTGCGGAAATCTCCGCACGGTCTGAATTCACCGTTTGCTTTGGGCACTTGCAAAAGAGGGCTAGCCCAAGGGCTTTTGGAACTGCGGATGATGCCGCTGTCTAACATCCTAGCAAATTCTTTTTTGGCTAAGGCCAATCGATCAGGCGGTAAACGTCTAGCTCTAGAGTAAGCTGGTGGTCCAGTAGTCACTATGTGATGTTTCGTGCTAGTCTGCATATTTTTAGAAGCTGAATTTGAGTTCGTTAATGCAGGGTATTCTGCGAGAACCTGCTCGCAAATGCACTCTTTCTTGAAAGCAATAGAGAAGGAATGCAAGACATTAGCCCTAGTTATGCCACAAGCGGGAATTGAGATCTGTGTCTCCTCGTCCCTAATATTACGGTTTTTAACATCCACAATTATCCAGTACTTTGTCAAGAAATCAGCACCAATTATGGGCTCGTTTACTTCCGCTATGAGGAAGTTAAAAGTAAAGTTTCGCCGTAACCCCAGACTGCTCGTGAGTACTCTCTCCCCATAACATGCTATTTGCGTGCCATTTGCGGCACGTAGTGTCGCCAACAAATTATTATTGTTATTGTCTTTCGCCGTGGCTGGGATAATTGACACAGTTGAACCTGTGTCTATCAAAAATCGATACTTGGTAATGGGATCGAACAATGTCAATAGGCGAGTAGTCCGGGAGTTAGGCAACGGAGTACTCGCTACTATGCGTCGCTGTTCGCGTTTCCCGAAGTCATTTCGGCATAACGAGGACAGAATCGTGAACCGCACTTTCGTGCTTGGTCACCGAACTTCTCGTGGTACCAACATAAGTTAAGGCCCCGATACACTGGGTAAAAATCGCGGTGATAACCGCCAGCACGCCTCTCAATGTGCCTCCCATCCCTGCACACCAGCCAGTTGGCAGAGTGGCCAACGAGCTTTCAGCGATCCGAGCATGTCTGGATTAGGACGGTCGTCACTGCGAGGAGCAGTACCGTTTTGAACGTTGACGGGAGAGGTGCACAGCCATGTCTTGCTCCGCAATTGAGTAGACAAAACTCTAACGCTGAGTTCTATGGACGCATTTAAAAAATTCGACTGCTTGCAGAATGTGATGAGCAGCGCTTACAGAAGGCTAAAGCACAGCGCAACTGCGCTTTGGTTTAATCCTGCGCTCCATACGGCTGGTCGCAAACGCGCACCTACCCATACGACACGTTGAGGCAGACTGACGCCTTGCATTGCATTCCGCGGTGCTTCATCTTGCTTGCTGAGTGTATCATGTCGCCAGTTCTCACTTCAACTGGCGGACGGATCCACTACCGCAATTTCTCGAGTCATGAACACCAGTGTATCGGGGCCTTTACTGTTGGCATCGCGAGAGCGCGACCTAAAGCGGCGGTTTTGAGCTGACCTATCATAAGATCTACCTCTACCAAAGCGTTGAGGAAGAGGAGGAGGATAGTCATAGGCATGGTAGCGTGAGGAATTCCCTGAGCCTGGCTGAATATGAGCTACACTATGACCTAACTGGCAATTCTGGAAAGCTTGTTTCAACTCTGCGATCTCGCGTTGCATTGATTCCATTGAAACCGGAGGTGAGTTATTGGAAGTATTTGACGGGCTAAAACTAGCAGCTGATGCGTTCAAGGAAGTTACATGAGACGTTTGGAATATGTTAAGGTTCCGCATCACTGTTTCTGTGGCCTGAGCCATTGACTCAAGGCTTTCGTTCGGACCTATTAGTGATAAAAACGGCCTCACGGTAGTGGGCACTTTAGTCATGTATAATTCTTTGAAGAATCTCTCAGCTATGCCAACACCGGCAGCGAGTTTCTTAAGCTCCTTTACTAACGATGTTGGAGGGAAAGCAACGGAGATGCCTGGGATAGCTGAGGCATCAACAAGGGACCTAAACTTGTCCGCATCGGACATTTGTAATCTTGCGAGTATTTTGTCCTTCAAGATTGCATACGGGTTAACAGCAGGCGGGTTATTGATGAGTTCGTTAGAATCAGATCGCATATGCGTGGGAACAGCAGCTATTAATGCATAGAACATGTCCCTCTGGTTTGTAATATTATTATAAATGAATATTGCCTCGGTCTCTGTAAACCAAGTCGTGCTTTCTGCTGGTGTGAAAGGCGGAAGTTGTATAGGCTTGGTCTGGCCTGGATTTACAGCATTCTCTGTGTCAGACGTACTGGCAATTTTCGTTTTGAGTTTAAGCAGAAAAATTACTCTATAACGGCACGGAGTTTACGTAATCAACACCTAATAACTTCGGTATTAAAGTGTCGAAATGTTCGTGTTTACGTACACCTACTCAGTTGTTTCCAAATACAGACATGAAACGAGAAAGGAAAGGAAAAAGGAAAAAAAAATTTACGGTCGTCAGAATAAGCGTAAAGCACGGAAATATAGGGGAAAAAAATTTTTTCCTACCTACTGTGGCACATGAAACAAAAGACAGGAAACAGCATGAAAGAATATAAAATTTTAGAGCTGCTCAGAGAACATTAGCACGGCTATATCCATAGAAAAATTCTCAAGGACTACGACAATGGGAACTTATCATTACAATGATATGCCAACATTCTCCTCTCTCACGTTCTCTCAAACACTTCTCGAGTTGAATAGTTTTTAAACTTTGGAACTGGGGTCACCACTTTAATGTTTCGATGGGCGGGGTAGACTTTGCGGTAATACCCAACCACCAAAACCCTAATAATCTCGAGAGTTGGGTTTAAGATCATGATAACGAGAGGGGAATGACAACAATAGGGGACTCAGCTTTTGGATTTTTATTGGACGAAAAACCGGGAAGGACCGAGGTGTGCCGGACTTCTGAAGATCTTCTCTTAGATGGGGGTAGTCCGTGCAGGCGAGTCCTCCGGCGAGTGATGACGTTGACAGGGTGTGAGTGTGTTTTTGTGGAGGTTACTTTCAGATTGCGGCAATTTAACAATCCCGAGAAAATAGTTGGGCTTTAGGAATAGGCTTCAATTCTGCTTAATTTTATCAGGTGAATGAGAAGCAATTGGAAACGTGATTGATGTTGAGATATCGATCGTTAGTTGTGGTCGGATTTTAAGATCGTTAAACGCTGACGACAAGAGTCCGTGGCTGGAGCAGTTACAATCTTAGCCAGTACTTTGATAATATACCAGGCTGAAAACAGCTCGAAAACCGAGGTGAATGCAAGGCAACTAACGAGGCCAAGTAAGAATCCGGCTCATGTCGGAAATGGATAACATAAGTGGTGTAACTCAATGGTTGAGTTAGAGGAAAAAAAGAACTCAATGTGAATGTAACTCGAGGCCCAGGGAATGTGTGTTGTGGCGTTTCTGACGTCGAGGAATAAGAACGCTCAACCACACAAGCTAACACGCGCGTAGGAATGACAGTCCGACAACCGCGTCAGTTGCGGTGTTGCCATCACAACGGCTTAAAACTCGAGACTGTCGATAGTTATATTTAATTTTATGCTTTTACACAAAAACTTCAAAGATTACTAATTATAAGTAGGAAATTATTTATAATAAAGTGAAGTAAGATTTTTAATGCCAATAATTATGCTATTTAAATGTTAATTAAAAATCTCTGAATTTACACATTTTGTAGCTAATGCTACATACACTAGGAAACGAACTCTCTCAATCTACAAGATGGGACCCAAGAGGCAACGCAATAACAACAGCTGCGGCAACAATAACAGCGATGAGTTTCAGCCGAAGTTTGGCCAATATCCTGATGTGTCTAGCCTAACGAAAGATGGCAAAGAAGTGGTTTCTGTCATAAAATACTTCGACTCAGTGATGACAAATTTTAAGAGTGATATTGATAATATGAAAATTGAAATAAGTCACCTTAAAACACTAGTTGAAACAGTAGCGGGAAAAGAAGCAGAGCACAAGAGAACTCTCGAAGAACAGAATGAGAAAATAGATAGCTTAGCCTTCCGTCTCGACCAGTTGGAAAAAGTGATCAGCGCCGAGCCATTGACGACAAAAAATGTACTCTCGTCATTTCTGGAAAAGATCTACCGCAATCATACTCAAGAGAAACCTGCAAGGAAACCGTCTGTCATCTCCTGAAGGACAAGATCAACATTGAACTCTCCGACACTGGCATCACGTCAGCTACAAGAATGGGGAAAAACCAGTAACTGGGAACATAGATCAAAGAAACATTGCATATGAACTAAAACATTATAATAAAAAACGTGAAATTCTCAACGCCTGCCGAGAAAAGAAACCAAAATTCTTCTTCATAAATGAAAACCTCATACCTTCACGAGCTAACGCCATGTACATTCTGAGGTTGGCCAAAAGGAAATTTCCGGATAAAGTTGGAATCCCAAGAACACAGGATGGAAACATCTTCATATTTAACCCCGGAAACCCAGATTCAAGACGCCGCGAAATCAACACGCCAGATGACCTCGAGCAATACCTGATGCAACAACTAAATAAGTCATCGAAGCAGATCATGGGTGACTAGACTAGATGATCCCCTAAATTAGATATGTCAATTCCGCGTTAGTTTAACCTCAATTAGGTATCATGTCAGTTTAACCTCAATTTGATGTTAGTTTAACCTGAATCTATACAAATGTATAACAGATGTGTTTGTCAGTTGTGTGTGAACTTTTGAAACAACGCAATCAGCAATTTTTTACCTCCCAATGTTACTGTGAATTTTTTCTTTTTCACCACTAAAGTTATTATTTCGTGTAAACCATTTTAGCTGATTATATCATTGTCGTTATTATCTTTGAAACTTATTACCTGCTGTATGTGAACTTGTGAAAATGCCCTCATGCAGCAATCTGTTTACACCAATGTCGTGATGTTGAACTCCAATATTTTCGCTCATGGACTGAGTTTATGTGTACTCACGTAATCGCACTAGATTTTTTAGTTTCTATTCTCTCGTACTTCATAAGCTAGTTTTTTTAGACAGGAATATCCCTTAAAGCTTGACTCTGTATTTCGTTTTAAGTTTTATAGTACCTAATTCTTACTGTTTACTAATTTTAAATGACTGATCACCCTGAGATGTTCGAGGAAATCGACCCAGACCTCAATCATTTGAACAGAATATATCCAAACCTAAACGACTCTCAAGAGTGTAGGTATATTAATATATCAAAATTCAACGAAACTATACGAATAACTGACCGAGATTTCTCACTCCGGTGTTGGAACTGTAGGTCACTCTATCCAAAATTGGAAGAGATACAATGTACTATTACTGAACTTTAATATAACCTAGACGTGATTAGCTTCACCGAAAGCTGGCTAGATGACTCGACTAAAGACATAATGCGATTTGAAAATTATCAAAGTTACCATTAGCCAAGAAAATACCAGCGGGGCGGAGGCATCAGCACATATATATCTAACCACATAGACTCGAGAACAATAGCAATTGCAACAATGAATCAGGATCATATAGAATCACTCTTCGTAGAACTGTCTAGAGATGGTAAACGCATTGTGCTTGGAATGGTGTATAGGCCTCCTACAGCCTGTCCTATTTCCTTCCTGAATGAGCTGAATCGTATTATTTCTCAGTTCAACAGGCCCTTATACCATGACATAATAATATGCGGTGACTTCAATTATGATCTACTGAAACGTGAAAGCTATGAACCAATCTCTAATTTCCTAACAACCTTTCAGACTCAATCCTTCCTTCCGATAATTACAAAGCCTACACGAATTATTTCGGAGTGTAATAATTACGCTGCTTGACAATATCTTTATGACAGACCCAAGTGATTTTCTTGCTGGAATAATTACTTCTGACTTATCAGATCACTTCCCAGTTTTTTTTATTAAGGAAAATGTCTATATTGCTTGCACCAAGGCACGGGCTGAAACTTACTCATATCGTAAAATAAACGAATAAAATCTTGAAGAAATGCGCACCGTTCTAGAAGAATCAATGCATACATTGCACATCTCTCAACAAAACAATAATGCTACGAGCATTGATGAAGCAGTAGTAAAGTTGACTGAAACTATAATGACCGCATACAATCAGTGTTACCCAACTGTAACTCGTACAGTTACCCCGAAAAATAAACAAAAGCCCTGGATTACTAGAGACATCAAGAAAAATATAAAGAAACGTCAAGCGTACCTAGCCCTCCTTTACGAAGGGCGAATATCTAGAGAAGCATATAACCGATTCAGAAACTATGTAACAAACCAGATAAGAACATCAAAAAAGAACTACTTTACGCTCAAGTTTACTCAATTCAAAACTGACGTTAAAAAGACTTGGCATCTCCTTAACTCTTGCTGTAAACCGAATAATGCTGATAAAAAGAAAATTGAACATGTTATTCAAGATAATGTAAAATACCAAGAGAAGAAAGAAATTGCTAATCTCTTCAACAACTTCTTCGTAAACGTAGGGAAAACTATAGCTGAAGGTATTCCAATGAAGGCATCTACGGATGCTTTATTTCCAATCAAGCCTGATACATATCACCTTGTACATTGGATTTTCAAATGCCTTAGAACTAACGCCAGGACGCCATGACGCTTTCCCCCGGTCAAGACCGGTACCCATTTCAGACACCTGGGTAGAGTGGGGTATTGTGCTTGGAATTTTTCTCCTATACCCAACAGAGAAAATCGCCACTGCCATCGCCGAGTTTCGAACCCGGGTCCCGGCCGCACGGCGGCGGAACCTATAGCACACGGCTATCGCGAGCACCTACTCACCTACTAAGCACCTACTAAGTGAACCTACTGATCACCTGGAATTTATAGATCATATTCGAGAACCCAACTCCTTATTATTTACGCCTACAAACTCCTCTGATATAATTACGTGCATAAACAACATGAAAAATAAATCGAGTGGGTTACAAACGTTTCCGACTAAAGTACTTAAAGTTATTGCTGACATCGTAGCCCCGCTGATATCAAATATTATCAACCAGTCTCTCTTACTAGGAACTTTCCCGAACTCCCTCAAAGTTGCTAGAGTAACCCCTATCTTTAAGAGTGGTGAAAAAACCCGTGTAAACAATTCTCGACCTATCTCAGTACTACCAATTATTAGCAAAGTATTCGAAAAGATTGTATACAAAAAAGTGTACTCATATTTTGAATAAAAATCATTTCTTTACGATAAACAATACGGCTTTCTCTCTGAAAAATCAACAACACAGGCTATATTAAATCATTTACAATTCCTCTATTCTAATATAGATAAAGGAAAGCCTTTCTTCTCTGTATTTCTTGACTTTCGAAAAGCATTTGATTGTGTGGACCATAAAATACTACTCTCGAAACTACACTCTTATGGCATTCGAGGGATTGCCCATGATTGGTTCAGGTCATACCTAACAAATCGCAAGCAATACGTTGTTATTGACGACGCAAAATCAGACCCACATAAAATTAGCCATGGAGTTCCACAAGGATCTGTTCTTGGGCCTCTCATGTTTCTGATTTTTATCAATGATATTGTAAAATCTACATCATTCTTCAAATTCATACTTTTTGCCGATGACAGTACGCTTTCTGCGGTACTTCCGAACAAAAATTTTGCTATGATTGTGGAGAGTATAAATACTGAACTTCACAAGGTTTCATCGTGCCTCAAAGCTAATAAAATAAGCCTTATTATTGACAAAAATAAATTATATTACATTCTCATACAAGAAAGATGTATCTCTCCCATGCATTAAAATTGGCGAAGGTGAAATCGAAGAAACCGACTCATGTATGTTTCTGGGCATCATAATAGATAAACATCTGACCTTCACAGAGCACATCACTCATATTAGTTCTAAATTATCAAAATCCATCCGAATCCTAAATAAAGTTAAAAATTTTCTGCCTGAAACAGCTCTACAAATGCTCTACCGAACGCTCATTTCTCCATACTTGCAATACGGAATAGAAGCATGCCACGGAACTGATAAAAATATAACCAACAAAATTTTTACTCTGCAGAAAAGAGCTGTCAGAGCGGTGAAGAACCTAGAATATAATGCTCACACAAATGATTCTTTCGAAAATTTGAAAATACTTAAACTTTCGGATCTCTACAAAATCTCCATCTGTAATTTCATTTACAAAACATTAAGAAATGATGGCGACAATAGCCTAAGACAATTATTGTCTGCGCAAACTGGTCATCACGACCATTTAACCCGAAATAGAAGTAAATTCATGCTTCCTTATTATTCAAAGGCCCGGTCACAACAAAGTATCCTCTTCGTCGGAACCAAAACTTGGAACTCTATACCTGTAGAGATCCGTGAATGTAATTCGTACAAAGCATTCAAAAGACATCTTGAGCCTCACGTCCTATCAGAATACTAGTCGTGTGAGATCACCGTGTCAAAATCTTGCCTCCTACATGTAACTAACGATAATGTCATAATGTAACTTGCCTTGGGTACCATAACCAATCTTCTGTCTGCTCTTGAATCGTTTTATCAAACATACTGTTAAATGTAGCCGGTTTGACCTATATTGTAAAATACAGCATAAAATATGGAGTTAATTATCTCAATGATCAGTCTAATGCGAAACTAGTTTAAGTGAACTAGGTTAAACATTTTGTACACCCTAGAATAACGTGATGGTAGGATGCCCTAGAAGTCGCTGAACTTGTTCTGGCCCACAGGTAGCCATACTCAAATTTGACCATTGTACTAGACTTAAGAGAAATTCTACCTCTGTATCACCTGTGGTAAATAAATTGTTTAAATTGTTTAAGTTGTTTACTTGGTTACTTTCTTGGTCTTCAGACTCCTCACCAATTAAAGGTATTAGTGCCTGATATTTGAGCTTCTAGGATCTGGGGCTTTTCAAATTTCATTGGCAAGCTGGCTATCATTGAGGAAGTTGAGCAGCAGCTTTGAATCAAACTTGTCACTAAGGAGCGTTTTTAAGTTGAAGGTTACATCACTATTATTAGCCCATTCTTTAAGCGACATTCTTTGTCATCATGCATAGGACAATCTATTAAGACATGGCTTATGCTGATCTGACATCTACACCGTTGGCACTGGGGATGTGGAAGTTTCAAGAAAAGATGCTTATGCGTCAACTGAGTGGTGAGTATTCGAAGTCTTGAAAGGATTATTTGATGTCTTCTGGGTAGTGTAGTACTTACTGTTGGTTTTAATGTAGGTTTATGCCATGATAGTCTGTTGAGTTTAGGTCCCACTCATGTTGCCATTTTTAATTGAAGTGTTTCTTGCTAATAGGCTTAAGGTCTGGGTGAGCTAAGAAATTGGAGCTATTCGTCTTGAGTTTACATGCTGCTTTGGCCAGTTCATCTGCTTTTTCATTTCTTGGTATGCCTACATGACTTGGTACCCATTCTATTATTAGATTATTGGGTGGTAATTTATGCAATAGCTTCTTTATTTCATATGTTAGGTAGTGTTTAGAGGGGTAATAATAATAATAAAGGCATCTACGGATGCTTTATTTCCAATCAAGCCTGATACATATCACCTTGTAAATTGGATTTTTAAATGCCTTATAACCAACGCCAGGACGCCATGACGCTTTCCCCCGGTCAAGACCGGTACCCATTTCAGACACCTGGGTAGAGTGGGGTATTGTGCTTGGAATTTTTCTCCTATACCCAACAGAGAAAATCGCCACCGCCAGCGCCGAGTTTCGACTCCGGGTCTCTGCCGCACGGCGGCAGAACCTCTAGCACATGGCTATCGCGAGCACATAATAACCTAAGCTAACTCCCTATTACAAACGTAAACAGGTTGGGTCGTGAGGGGGAGCCATAGTTCATCTAGTGAAAATTATAAATAAAGGTTCCAACCCACCCATTAGGGCAACATCCATTTACATCAGCTCCAAGATGGCGGCGACCGTACCGGGGGGCTGATTCTTAGCTGATTCAAGGCCTGGATAGAACTGTAGGAGTCGGTGAACGGAATAAATTCTCCTTGTTTGTCTTCTATGAACTTTATAGCATAAAAATTGCAGTAAGTTCAGCTGTGAATATTGAAGTGCCATTTGATAACCTTGCCAAGATTGACATTCTCAGAAAATATGCCAATTCCCACTTTATTGTCTAGAATTGAGCCATCTGTGTATATTTCTCTTTTATTGGGATAGGACTCCTGCAGGAGCCGAAATAGGAGTGTCCAATGGCTATGGGACAGCGTGTCCTTTTGTTGCAGTGTAAGGCTGTGTTGGCAGCGTATCTCAGACATGTCATATTTGTCTTTTGTTGCTATGCATGACATGTTCTTTGTTTCTATGTTAAGTTCTTTTAGTAGATGGTATATACGTCCAGAAATAGGAAGTGGGTCAGGACTATTTTCTATTACAAAAAAGGATAATAATCGTGTATAAGAGTTCTCACCGGGTGCTCTGGAATGTTTAGTATTCTTACAGCATATTGGCACAGTTGACTTTTTCGAGAGTACTTGAGAGGCATTAGGTTTGCCTCTACTTCAAGGTTGCTGACTCTGGTACATCTCAGAGCCCCCAGCATCATCCTGGCAGCTGCATACTGCAACCTATCTAGCAGCTTGAGATGTGTTCCACAAGCCCAAGCTGTGTCTAATAAGAAGCGGGAATACTCTAGCTTTGGCAAAATAAGTGCGGTATATATTTTCTTGAGAATTGCGTACATTGCTGACCATTTAGTGTTTGCGAGTATACGAAGAAATCTGATGTCTTTTTGACATTTGTTTGCTGCTTCTTTTATGTGTGGGCCCCACATCAGTTGCACTTCCAGTGTGACTCACAGGAATTTAAGTTTCTTTACTTGTTCAATTTTTGAGCTCATATATCTTAAAGGGTGTGGGGATTTGATACGTTTTCTGGTGAAGATCATGTATTTTGTTTTTTTCTGCCGATATTTGGAATCCCCAGCGTTGTGACCAGCCAAGTATAATATCTAATGCCTCCTGCATAATATCATATGCCTGGTGTATATCAGTGTGTTCAAGCCAAAGTGCTCCATCATCTGCATATAGGGATGTTTGTATTTATGGGTTCATATCTTGAAAGATGTCGTTAATCATAATATTGAACAGGGTAGGACTAATTACTGATCCCTGAGGTACTCCTGCCTCTAACTTGACTGGCTCGGATAGCGTAGAGTTGACTCGGACTTTGATGATACGATTGATGATGAACGATTTTACTATTTCAGGTAGGTTCCCTTCAAGTCCCAGTAATTCGAGTTTTTTGGTGAGCCCATGATGCCATACAGAGTCAAATGCTTGCTTAATATCTACAAAAATGGCGATCCTGAAATCCCGAGTGATGAGTGATTTCCGTACGGAGTTTTCTAGTCGGGAGAGTGCATCCAATGTTGAATGCCCTGCTCTGAATCCACTTTGTGTTTTACTGATGTGTTTTTTGTTTTCAAGGTATGCAAGAAGTCTCCAGTTGACAATTTTTTCAAAGAATTTGCATAATAGGTTGGTGAGAGCAACAGGCCTATAAGACTTTGGTTCTGTTGGAGTTTTTCCAGGCTTCAGTATGGGGCATATGATAGCTTCTTTCCATTGATTTGGTATCGTGGATGTCCAGATATTATTGTAAAAGTTCAGTATGTTTGTCTTCTGAGTGTTATTCATGTTTTTAATGAAATCCAGTGAAATCATGTCTGGACCAGGAGTTTTAGTTTTTGAACTGTCTACAGCTCTGTTGAACTCTGTAAGGGTGAGAGGGCGATTGTAGTACTGAGAAGTTAAGCTAAAAAAAGGAGATGTTGGTAGATTCGCAGATTTGCCTGTGATCATTAAATATTGGGTAATTAGATTCATTTTTACTATTCTGAGCATATTGCTGAACTGAAGTGTCAGCAATTTCTTTGGTACATGCAATGATTTGATCATGAGAATCTTTAAAAATTATTTGACTTTTATTTCGACTACCTTTCATAGCTCTGATCTTTTGCCATACAACATTAGTGGGACTTTTATGATTTAGGCCCGTTACAAACTCTCTCCAGTAATTTGTTTTTTCCTCCAGCACCGTTTTTCTAAAAAATGCTCGGGCCCTTTTGAAGGCTATCCACTTTTCTATATTTCCTCTATGGTTTTTATACCTGTTGTATTCCTTGTCGTAATTTTTGTGGGCCACTTTACATTTCTCGTTCTACCAGCAGTTGCTTTTTCTTTGTGTAGTACCGCTGGAGCTCATTTTGACTGTCTCTTTTGTCGCGTTAATTATTGCTTCAGTAATGATACTGCAGGCCTCTTCAACTGTTTTATCAGACCAGTCAGGAAATTTTAACGCTGCTTCAAAGTTTGGCCAATTTGCAGGTTTTAGTAACCATCGCTTAGGACCCTCTACTCTTGGGACTTCAATGTTTGTTTCAATCCATATTGGAAAATGGTCACTAGTGGCAGTATCTGGGTGGGTTTTCCGTGTTAGTATGGGGTACAGATCCTCTGAAACAATTGTCAAGTCTATATGTGTGTATGTTCCTGTTGAAGATAAGAAAGTTGGGGAGGAATTGTTGAGTAACACTAGGTGATTGTCCGCTATCCAAGTTTCAATCGCTTGTCCCCTTTTATCAGTGAAATCTAAGCCCCATGAATAGCTATGTGCATTTGAGTCCATAAGAATGATGCAGGAACCTATTATTAGGTTGTTAATCTCTTCTAGGTTATGCTGCAGGAAAGTCTGATCAAGATAGGGAGGGAAATATGCATTTATTATGCTAATAGGTTTCTTTTTAACAAAAACTTTACATGCAACTATTTCCAGTAAACTTCTCGAAATTACATGAATGGGTGGAATGTTGTTGTGAACAAAAGTTAGTACCCCACCCCCTCGGCCTTCTGTGCGTTCTTTTCTGTATGGGACATTGTATCCTCTTAATTTAACTTGGCTATTTTGTTTTAGGTGAGTTTCCTGGAGACATACAATTCCAGGCTGCTGTTCATCTGCCATTACCTGTAAAAAAGGAAGTTTTGGATAAAAACCTCTGAGGTTCCATTGTAATATAGTTAAGTCCATTGTGAATTAATTAGAGAGGTGAAATTCAGCTTTGTAAGTGTTTCCGTGATTATTTCCTCAGCATTTAGTACATTCCCAAGCTCAGTCAGGCACTCAATTTTCTCTGTAATAGAATTTGCTACTAATAGTTTAATGATGACTGGGAGTAACTGTAAGATAGATTTTCTGAAGAGAATCTCCATACTTACATTTGGCATGTCTGTGTTATTTCCACCAATGTTTTTACCTTGATCAGGATTTTGCATAACTATTTGAGTTTGAGTAGTACCTTGTGAGGCTGGATTATAGGAGCATTTGAGCTACTTCTTAGGATCCTATGGCTGTATCCTGTATATTCTGTGTTCTGTGAATGTTGATTTGCTTTTATTGCGCGGGCGTTTTCTATGTGGTGCTCTTGGTTTACATTTTTCTTTTTTGTTTCTGAATTTACTCTATCTACAGGCTGTATGGTTTTTCTTGGTGAATGAGTGGCTGCAGCATATGAAACCACAGGTGTTTCTCTGGTGTTACCAGGAGTGTTGGTTTGTGCTAATGATGGGAAGGTATACTGGGATTGTATATCTGGAAAATTTTCCTCAAAAATCTCTTGTACTGGATTAGTTTGTTCCTCGAAGTACACAATTCTACGGGCTTCATTGAAGGAGATACGATCACTAGCTCGGAGTTTGCACACTTCATGCTCTTTGATGTAGATGGGACATTCTTTTGAGGTTGCTGTATGGTTTCCTTTAGAGTTTGGGCAGTGATAGCTGTTTGAGTTACAATTTTATTCTTCATGATCGAAGGAGGAGCCCTTTCTACAAATCTTCTTGTTGCGGCAAACAGAAGCTGTGTGTGTTGAAACCATTATTGTAGCACCTTGAATGTATATGTGTATAATACTGATAATGTTACAGTGCTCTTGTGTTAGAATGTGTTTAAACAGTACTCTACGTTGAGAACTGAGCTCATGGTTCTCATGCTTGGCTGGAGCCCACTCCACCGCTATCGTTCGTGATGTAAACTTACTGTGTCCTGCTGTGTGTTACTGACAACATATAAATCCCAAGTGTCTCACTTTACTTACCCTAACCAAACTTAATAGTGTGTCCCCATTTCCAGCATTTTATGCAGCGTATTGGGCTCGGATAATAAGGGTCTACCTTATAGTTACAGTACCCTGCCTGGATCTCTACTGGACATGTCGGTCCTAGAAATGTGAAAACAAAAATTGGCGAGTGTGCTCGTTTAGGATCCATATACATTTTTCTTATTCCAACAACCCCAGACGGAGCAAGTTGGTCAAGCAAGTCATCCAGTGAATCATAGAGAAATTTAGGAGCATAAATTTGCCACATGATGTGGATGCTCCCCAGGCAATCTGGGTTTTAACAGGTACATTGCCAAATGTTTGAGTGTTCAGCAGAGTTTTGATTTGTTCCAGAGTTTTGGTTTTGATGATTAGGCTTCCTGTTCTTTTGTAATCTACTTTCTCAACAGGTCCACAAATCTTGTTTAATAATTCCTGTACCTTGAATGGGTTGAGTTTTGTAAGGTTAATGTGCTCATCAGTTGAAGAGATTATAATGTGCCTTGTGGATTGTGGCATCTTATTAGCATTTTCAGAAAGATTCAGATTGATTTTGGCTGATTTCCTTTATACAGTAGACTTTTTTGTCATCTGTTGCAGTTCTTCTTGATTATTAGGGATTTTGTCTTTACTTGCATTGAAGGAATTTTCATTTGATATAACTCTTGAGGGATTTGATATCATTGATAGGGATAGTTCCTCAATGGAAGTGTTTGATATGTCATGAGTGTTTCTTTTTTTATTGCTGTTGATTTCAAGGGTAGCGTCTGGACTTTTGTCGAGTGTTCTCTTGACTGCATTTGAATCTGCTGCTTGCATTTGATTTTCCTGCAATTTTTTGGAGGGTGGGAATCCTCTGTCTCAGCTTGAACTGGTTGGGACACAGTTATTGGGGTTGGGATCCTAACCTTAAGATTTTTTTGGTAGAGGCTGTACCTCCATGTTTTCCTCTGACAGGTTGTGTGTGTGAGTGGGGTTTTTCTCTCTCTTTTTTTTGGGGAGCCTCCAGCTGCTTTAGAATTTTTCCCATTGGTTGGCATTGCACTTTCTAGTCTGCACAATACCTTCTGCAAAGTTTTGGATATGTTTTCTATTTGAGACACTTCTAAGGTTTTTTTTTTGAATGAAGAAACAGAGTTCAAGTTAATAGTGTGTCCCCATCTCCAGCATTTTACGATACTGTGGATCCATGTACATTGATGAATTCTAAGATGCTCAGAACTTGCCCGAGCTATGGGGTAAGGGCCCTAGCATGTTAGTCAATTGCCCTCAACCACTGCCACAGTATTCAGTTATCAATCATAAATACTAATAATTTCGTTGATGAATTCTATGAATTCTAAGATGCTCAGAACTTGCCCGAGCTATGGGGTAAGGGCCTCAGCAGGTTAGTCAATTGCCCTCAACGACTGCCACAGTATTCAGTTATCAATCCTAAACACTAATAATTTCGTAAATAAAGTAACTTGCCAGTTTTAAGCCAGTAATTATCGTATTTAGCCACCACGTTCTGTCCGCTCAAAAATCCCCACTCGGACATATCATCGAAACAGGTCTTGGGTGATCACCTCAATTAGGTATCAAAACATGTAACTGTGTCAAATTATATACTCGTATGTTAATAACGCCTATAATTCGATAACTTTACACTATAACTTCACACTGCATAACTTCTTGTCATGAATCAGTTCCAACCTCTAAAGGTATATACGTCAGTTTTACCACAATTTTGACAATTGTATGACAGATATTTTTGAACATTTACGACAGCTGTATGTGAACTTGCAACAACACCATTAGCAATTTGTACCTACCAATGTTATAATGGAATATTGATATCCACCTTGTTCGCTTTTCCTCATAAATTGTATATAATTTTTTTGCCAATAAAATTATTATTATGTGTAAACCATATTAGCTGATAGATTATCATTGTCGCTAAAATTTTTGGACACTTATTACCTGTTGTATGTGAACTTTGTAACAACGCCTTCAGCAATTTGTACGCATCAATATTGTATCTTGAACTCCAATATTATTCGCTCATGGGCTGAGTATTGTGTGTACTCACGAAATCACGCTAGATTTTTTACTCTTTTCTATACTTTCTGAGCTAGTTTTTAGATAGGAATATCCTTTTAATCGTGACTCTGTATGTCGCGTCTTACAAGACGCGAATTTTGAAAAATCTTGCGGCAACATTCAGCGGAAATCTGTACTGGTCCGCAAGACTGACGCAACGTTCTGTTTGACCCAATGGAAAATGTATGAAAGAAACAGAATTACTGAGGATGAATGGCAGAGTGCATGGAATGAGTACAAGGACCAGCAGAAGGAAGTAAGGAGAATGATTAATGAGGCTAGAGTTAAAGAGGAGAGACACCAAATTGAAAATCTAAGAAAGAAAGGTCCGGATGGAATAAAAGATTGGTATAAGTTTATACAAGGTAATGATAGAGGTAGTGAAGTTCAAGTTGATGAATTAGTAGTCAATGGTTGCAGTGTGCAAGATAGGATGCAAATGGTGAAAACAGTTGAATAATACTCGGAGGACATTGGTGGAATGAATGAGCAGGTTACAGATGACGAACCCGTAAATTTTTTGATTGATGAACGTGAACTGCTTATGGAAGACGAAATCACTTGTGAAGAGATTGTAAGTTTTTTGAAGAAAGTGAACAATGGAAAGGCATGTGGCCCTGATAAGATCCCATATGAGTTCTATAAATGTGGAGGAGAGAGTGTAGTCAGTATGTTGAAATGTTTATATGATGAGATATAGAAGAGTGAAAGAGTACCGGATGACTGGAACAAGTGTAATGTAGTACTGTTGCATAAGGGTGGACATAAGAGTATGAAGGAACTTAAAAATTACAGACCAATTGCACTGGGTGACACTGTATGTACGATATTTTGTGGTATTTTGAATGAGAGAATGAAAAACTTAGTTCAGGAATTAGGAGTCCTAGGTGAAGAACAGAATGGATTTAGGCAAGATAGACGAGGGGAGGATAATCTGTTTGTAGTGAGTGAAATAATTGAGCGAATAAGGAAGGATGATAAGAAGGTATATTTAGCATTCCTGGATATTGAAAAGGCGTATGACAGAGTGGATCGGGTTAGGCTCTTTGAAGTTTTGAGAAAAGTTGGGTTTAGCAGAAAAATAGTAAAAATTGTACAAAGTCTGTATTGTATGAGAACACAAGCGCAATATACAGGTTAGGAAATTTGGAAACAGGGCAAGTGAGGAGTGTTAGAGGAGTGAGACAGGGCTGTACTCTGTCTCCCCTGTTGTTTGGATTGTACACAGAAGAATTAGCAGTTCGACTGAGAAGGAGTGGCTTAGGACTGAAAGTTGGTAATGAGAGACTGAGCTGTTTGTTGTATGCTGATGATGTGGTTGTGGTTAGTGAATGTGGACATGAACTGCAAAGGATGCTTGACATTGTGAATGGATATAGTACAGATTTCAAGATGAACTTTGGTGCCGACAAAAATAAGGTTATGGTTGTAAATAGTGATGAGACTGATAAAGACAGACTGTGGAATATTGGAGAAATCAGAATAGGTAGAACAAAAGAATACAAATATCTAGGTTGTATGATGAGTGAAGATGGATGCACTAGAACTAAGGGTGAAAAAGTGGCATAAGCTATGCAGTGGAGTGGACGGTTAAGTAGTGTGGCCAGATACAGAGCAAACAAGTATGAATGTGTGAGAGGAATATGGAAGTATGTTGCTGTACCTAGTGTCATGTATGGGATGAGTGCTCTTGCCTGGAATGGAAGTGATCTTGAAAAGCTGGATGTAATACAAAATAAGATAGGATGGTTTGCATTGGGTGCTCCGAAATGGACAGCTACAGAAGCCATTAGAGGTGACCTTGGGTGGAGCATATTTTCAGAAAGAATGATGAAAGCAGTGCTGAATCACAAGGTGAGAATTGAAAGAATGCAGAAAAGCAGATGGGTAAAGAGAATTTTTGAATGGAATCTGAGTGTAAGCTATTGGGAGAAAGTGTGTTGGGGGCATGCAACGAAACTTAGTATGCAAAAGATTATTCATGTTAGAATTGGGAGACCTGTAGATGACTGGAGTTTAATAAATGCTGGAGGTGTAGGGCCTGAGTGGGACTGCAAGAGGTGGAACAAAGAGATTGAGAGGCAAACAAAAGAGTATGGATTGAATAAGTGGAAGCTTAGCATGATGCGGAAGCCTACACTTGACTGGTATATGAAAAAAGAAGCACCTAAGTTTGAGATGTTCTATGATGGTAGTTTTGGAAGTCAACTCTTGTTTGCTGTGAGATGTAAGTCATTGAGTGTGAACAGACGTACATGGAGGTGGAATGAGAATAATGACAGATTATGTCGGCAGTGTATTAGTGGAGTGGAGGAAACAATTGAGCATTTTGTGCTGGAATGTAGTAAGTATGAGCAGGAGAGAGAAAGTTTCATGAATGTGGTGCTTGAGCAGTATGGAGAGAATGAGTGGTATGCCAGATGTGCTGAAGATGATTGCGGTATGAGCTGTCTTGCTGGACTGGATCAGGAGTGTAATTTGAGTATCATTGAAGCTATGAAAATGTTTCTTGTGCATGCCTGGAGTAAGAGACAGTGACTGGAATGAGCCAGTCAGGTAGAGTGGTCAGTAATGACCCAATATGCCTGGGGTTGGTGTTTGGCACACTGGTTATCCCAGTGATGCCGTCCAATGGCAGCTTGTGACAAGGATTGGTAGATCCTGAGTAGTTTAGTGGACAAGTCTGGTACCAGGCGCTGAACTCTTTGTGTGAAAATTGTGGAGGGAATTCTAGGCCGTTACAAAGGCCCCGACGCTGTCGGCCCTCAAGTTCAAGTTCAAGTTCAAGTCCAAGTGCTCGAGGAGAGAGTTTCTCCCCGGATAATCTTAAGTTTCTCTGTGCTTAGCGGTGTGATTACGTGTTAGAAAACCACTAATTTTACTTCTTTGTGTTCTAGAACTTGCTATACTTGTTGCTTCGCCACCATGTATTGTGTACTCTCCGTGGTACAGTGGTTAAGGGATCAGCTTTGTATGTTGGAGACGAGGGTTCGTATCCCGGCGATGGCGCGGAGATTTTCCCCGTTGGGTATAAGGGAAAGCTCAAGCACAATACTCCACTCAACCCAGGTGTCGGAAATGGGTACCGGCTTTACGGGGGAACCGTCATGGTGTCGTATATATAGTGTTAGTTAGAAGACATTTGGAAAACCAATGCTTAAGATCAAATGTATCAGGCTTGATTGGAAATAAAGCATCCAAAAGATGCCGATGTTTGCTTTGTTTGTTTGTTTGTGTGTTTGATAGTGGTGAAGAGCCGGTTCCTAGAGCATTCAATGATGCTGCTGGCAACCGGCGAAGCACCTATATCGAGTTAGACTAGCCCTTTCTTTTAATTCTGATGTTCCCTCCAGCAAGGATGCTGTATTGTGATGCTAGGAATTTAACAATTCAGATTGTGTAAACTAAGGTAGTCATCACTAAGACGAAAGTGCCTGTGAGAAGTGTCTCGCGGAGATTTGCGGATTTTGATCTTCACTACGTCAACGCGAGTGAACGGACATCAAGGGACGCTAAAGACACGAGGTTTCTTCAGTTTTATTTCAAGCCCCGTTGACTCCGTGAACTGCACAAACAAGTATATTTCAGGTTCGGCACAATACGCGGGATACCCGCATGATAAGAAAACTCCTAGTTCAAGAATATAGACGACTGACTAATTAAGGTATATAATACCGCATAATAAGAAAACTCCTGGTTCAAATATAGATGAGAAGTAGCTGACTAAGGTACGAAGAGCAACTCATGCGCAAATCAATACATGGAAAGGGAGCAACAATTGTTAGGCCAAACGCAGAACACAATGAGACAACTATTAGAACATCTGAGGAAAAATATTAAAGAAGGTTTTATTTTCTAAATAGGAAATACATTTTTATGCTTTGTTTTGAGCACACAGTAATGCAAAAATCCTATTTTATAAACATACACATGGAAGATTTTTCTTAAGCTTCCCATTATAGTTTCTAAACTATTAAATATGTGCACTGTGGTCAAAGGAAGACAGTACACTCGCACACACTAATTTTAGTTGACGGGACTCGGCTTTAAATTTTTCTAACGGTTTACACAAATTAAATGCTACAGTAGTACTGGTTTACCTCGGTGAGACAACCTGACAACACCCCAATATACTCAAAAACAATGGGGGAAGGTCCCTCACACGTTAGAATAGCCCTTCTATTTCAACCTACAGAGCTGAATGACTATCTTATTTTTTCTTCACTCTACCTGGGGAGGGGGAAAAAGTTTAAAAGGATTAGGTCTCTGATGCAGGGGCAACGCTAAAACAGCAACAGCAGACTAGTACTACGGCCTATTCAGCCGCAGAATAATCAGAGCTTAAAGTCAATGTACATGAATACAGCAGATCAACTATTGTCAAGAAATGGCTATCTCATTGATCAGCCTAATCCTGAAAGGGGTTGAAATGAGTCGGCCAATATTAATTACCTAATTTAAATACATGTGAACTGCCCCTAGGGCAACAAGTACACGTTGGCCAACGTCCCCCTGAGAACACAAAATCACATGGGCGAGTGGTCGCATAAATTTCTGGGTATATTCCCAGTCTACTTTTGAAAGTGCTTTAACTCTCGGTTTCTACCTTACTGACTGTCGCAACTTGCCCAGCATAGCTCATGGGTGAGGAGCCAACAAGATATTGACAAAAAAAATATATTTTATTTCTTAGTAAAAATTTGAGTATGCACGGTCAAGCTGAGAAGTTGCTAGTACCCACCAGCTGTTCACCTACTATGTTTTTTATACTTAAACACGTCATTTGTGATGTGTTAAACTGAAGTTCAATATTCAACTCAAAATTCAGAGTCAAAATCAATGAGCAAATTTGTAAAAATCACACATTCACTGGGCCTGCTAAATACCTTAGTTTGCACAATCTGAATTCTTAAATTCCCAGCATCACAATGCAGCACACTGGATAGAGGAAGCACTAGAAATTCACAAAATCATAACGGCTAGTCTGACTCAATGTAGGTCGTTCGCCGGCTGCCAGAAGCATCATTGAATGCTCTAGGAACCGGCTGTTCCCCGCTATCTAGCACAACAACAACACATAAGAATGAAGTAGACTAAATTGGAGTTATAAATCCTACGGGCAGTATTTCTAACACACACAATTTGCACTAATGACACAGAACAAGAAGAACTTGGTGAGGGAACCTTCCCACTCTACGGCTACAGCCAGGCAATGATGCCGCGTTGGGCTTCCGGGCCAGCGCGGCTGACAGCGGCGATGTTGCCACAGATCGTGTCGGAATTTGCGTCTTGTAAGATGCGACACTCCCCCTCTGGTGGAGGGATCCACTAATTACTGCCTTCGGGGGAGGGGGGGGCGCTGGATAAGGGCCAGTTCAATGGCGGGGCGCTCCACTCGACGGAGCTCATCGCAGTCGCCTCGCCCCGCGAGACGCGTCAGTGATGTCTTCAGCGACAGGTGGGTGGCGTTCCACCTGCTGCACGGTCGTTGCTCGTAGAGGGGGCCCCTCTGCCGCCCAACCAACGTCGCGCTCTCCGTCTCTGGCGGGTGGTGTACCTCTGGAGGGGTCCTGGTGTTGTCCCCTGGTCATTTTCGACGCTGCTCCGCATTCCTCGAACGTCGGCAAGTGCGTCGTGCTCGTCCCGATGCTTCGGGTTGCGATGGCAGCGGGTCGCGTAGACGGTACTGAGAGGTTGGCTAAGGGAGGATGGAGATGGGTACTTGGCGTTTCCTGGAGGGTCGGGGGCTGCGGGGCTGCCTCCCCTTTTGCTTGGATCATTCTGTCGAGCTCTCTCATCAACAGATGTGCGCTCAGCGTAGTGCACGTTGTACTTTCTCTTCAGATCACCAGGGTACGGCGGCTCCCGTTTCTGTCTCTTCTTGGACTTCGGTGATAAGCTGTCTTGATCACACAGGGCGGACATTCCATCGTCGGTTGCTGACTTGTTGATGAATCTCGTCGTTGGCGGGGCTTCCGCTCGATTCTCGTCCTCCACCCTTATGTTTTTCATCTTTTCAGAGTCTCTGCGGTCGTCGTGGGGCCGCGGCTTAGAGGTTTCATCGCTGTACTGCTGGGTGATAGCGTAATTTCCCAAAAACGGTTGAAGGCACGTCTCCGGGTCACGGGTTTCGAGAGTAGCTTCGGCTGCAATTTTTGCGACCGTGTAGGAGTGCTCTCCTGCAGGGCTGGCTTCGTCGTTCACCTTGCCAACCACTGCCCAGCCTAAGGCAGTGTGGTGGACAAACGGAGCCTTATGGCGGTGTTTGTCGGAGTGGCTGTAGAGTAGGTCTCCACAGTCCGTCCCTAGGAGCACCGCGACTTCTACGTGTTTGTCCAAGGGCAAGAAATGATGGGCGAAGTGAGATATCTCCGGGGTTCTTGCGACGCGTTTGTAGGTCGCGACTGCTTGCTTTCTGTCGGGGATGGAGTTGCATTCCAACATCGGTGGAAACCCGAATGTTTGGCCTTCAGACACTCCCCTTATTTTCAGCCCTGACACGTGTCTGCCGTATCGAACGGCGGATTGATCGGTCAGCGTCTCCAGCCCGTAGTGAGACTTAGGAGTTGTCACGCGAAGGGCGTTCAACAACTTGGGAGAGCAGAACGAAGTGTTGCTCTGTTCGTCTAGTACGACGTAGGCGCGGCACGACCGACCCGTGTTCTCGTCGATAACGTCTGCCAGAACGACTTTGCTGCATGCACCCTTCTCGGCTGTGGGCACGCAAGAGGCCAGGGCCACGGCTCTCAAACTTTCCCCGAGTTCACTCTGAGCCCTGTCGTCGCTCGGTTCTCGACTGGGTCTCTCCTGACGAGTGGTTTCGCTCGAATTTCCTGCTGCTCGCCTGTTGATGTGAGCAGTTGTGCTGTGATTGTTGGCTCCGCAGTCGTCGCACTTCACAACTTCATTGCAGTGCTTGGCCCAGTGAGTGCCTAGGCAGCGGTAGCACAATTTGTACTCGCGGATGAAATCCTTCTTCATTTGAGGTGCCATTTTTCTCACCGCTTGGCACGAGCTTGTCTCGTGCTGTGCGCTCTGGTGGAAAACACAACTGCTGGGTTGATTCTCGGACGATGTGAAGAGGACTCGCAGGGCCCTTGGTTTAAGGTGGGCTGGGGCTGGGGTGTCGCGTCGAGTGCTCATCCAGTTGAGGTTCGAGGCTCCGAAAGTGTCGCATTGGGTATCTGCGATCATCTTGATGAACTCGCAGAACCTGGCGAAATCGGGTAGCGATCCAGATAATCTTCTGTGCCTAGTTCTCTCGCTTCTCCAGGCATCTAGTACAAAGATGGGCAGTCTCTCTACGACGGGGGATAGCCCTACGTCGGTGTTCAGGAAGGATAATCGTGGGGTGTATTGCATCGTATGATGAATCGCTAGACAGGCGTCGCTGAACTTCCGCAGCTTGGGACCGACCATGCGGTCGCCCATCGACCCTTTGATGTCCGATGTTTGCACGAGACGTTCGATCAGGCTGTCAGCTACCCTGTCGCTAGAGCCAAAGCGAGTCTTCAATTGGTCGACGATGTGGGTGAGCAGGGCCGCTGTGTCCAGGTAGGTAGCAGCCATTATGTCTTCAATCAGGCTCCTCGGTTCTCCACAGGTGTAACTTGTGAGGATCTCAATGGCGTCGATGGGCTCCACGGCGAGCCTTTCCATCCTTCTCTTGAGGGCATCGAACCATCTGTGGAACAGATGAGCCTCTCCCGCGTAAGGCTGGCTGGGCCCCCTATTTAAGTCTTCGATCATCGAGAGCCTCATAGCGCCGTCGATCTGTGGTGCCTAGAAAAATTCTAAATATATTGTAATGAATTATATATTAAAACTAAAGTGTCGGTTGCAATTCAAATTTCATTTAATCGACACCAAAAAAATAAATATTTCACAAGCGCATCACGCATCGAAATCCTAAAGGCTCTATGGCAACATTTTGCCAAGGCCGATCGTCAGGCTGTAGACACCAGCCCATTTATTCAGCCGCGCTTGCACGATGTAGACGCGCCGTGTTCCCCACATAAACCGTCTGGGTGAGTGTCTATTTTCTGGCTGTGTTAATGTCAGTTATTGTGTTGATGAAATAACTACTACTTTGCGTGCCTTGTGTTCTGTGTTAAATTTAGGTTCTTATAATACATCAAGAATTTCAGAACCGATCTTAAGATAAAATAATCTGATTATTGCTTTAAATAATTAGTGATTACTAGTGTCACAAAAGACATTACTTTGAATTTTGATAATGAACTAAAGATGATGTGCGTCCATAGTCGTTATAGTCATTTTCTTAAAATCCTTTGTGCCTAGAGGCAGTAAAATAATTGCATTAGGCGTGTCAACGTGCAAGAAATATCATGTTTTACAAGTGTATTAACGTAGACCATGTTTACAGGTCTACTCCAAGTTGCTCCCTTTTTCATTTATCACCTTACTTACACCCTACACGCACATTACTCCCGTCTTACCTTACCTTATATCGTCGTTACGTTAAAGTTGCAGGGTCTAATATCATCTTAATGTCCCGAGGCTCATCTCACTTTTTCCTTTTACCGATTGCCTCATTCAATTTGTTTTATTCAAGTTACCCTTTGTTAACAACCGTCATTTGGTTATATAACACCGACCTAAGTAACGACGCCTTTTGAATCGTTACTACGTGCTACGGAGTCAGATCAATAAATTATATCAAAAATTGTACACAGTGTCTCCGTGAAGTGAGGACGTACTTTGTCTTTGCTCGGAAACAAAGTGCCCAATTGGTTAATGAACATGCATTTCTAACCAAAAAGAGTGCCCACTCAGACCATGAGAATCCGAGAGTAAATTTCATCTAACCAAAATCCAAAAAATCGAACAAAAAGTGCGATATCCCCTCAAAACAGCACTCAACCCTTGCTTCTTTTTCGCAAGTGTCTCCTTTCTCCCAAGATGGCGGAAAGATAGGCAAACAAGAAGAACAATGAGGGTACGCTGGAGCTTGACTGTCCAGACATACAAAACCTGTCAAAATAGAATAAGCAAATGGTCTCCATCATAATTGATCACTTTAACTCAGTAATGGAAAAATTTCAAAGCGAAATTAGTGACTTGAAAACGATGATTGAAACACTAACGAAAAAAGAATCAAATCAAAAGTCAGTGATTGAAGAGCAAAATAAAAAGATAGATAGGCTAGTCTCCCGTCTAGAGCGATTCGAAAGGAAAGAAGAACAGGAAGAGTTAGAAAACAGAAAATGCACTCTGGTTATCACAGGGGAACTACCGCAATCACATTCTGATGAAGACTGTAAACAGACTGTGCGGGAGCTCCTGAAGGACCAAATCAACGTCAACCTTAGTAACTCTGACATCACTACAGCGAATAGACTGGGAAAAAAACCTGCCCCTGGAAACGTTGATAGGAGAAACATTACCTTTGAGCTACGACAATACGAAAAGAAACAAGAAGTTTTGTCAGCCTGCCGTGTGACCAAGCCGAAATTCTACGTAAACGAATACCTCATCCCTTCGCGAGCTAATATTATGTACACTCTGAGATTGGCCAAACGAAAATTTCCGGACAAAATAGGTCTCGCAAGAACTCTGGATGGCAATATCAGCGTCTACTCTCCTGGGATACCTGGACAAGAAACTCCGAGACCTCAAACCATCAACACACCTGAATCACTTGACCAGTACTTACTACAACATGTCGGCAAGTCCTCAGAAGAAATTACTCGTAATTAGAGACTTACGTACTTAATTTAATAGCATTTTGATCTCTGTCCACATGATTTCTTTTTGTTTTCTGATAGAATCGCCTTTGCCTCTTCAAGGCAACCACGCAGAACTTGCAACTTTGTTTTACTGCTCACCAAATTGTTTTTTTTATCTACTTCTTTTTCTCATTTTTCGTAGAAGGCTCATACCGAATTTTCTACTCTGATTTAAATTATATGCTACCACATGTCTCAAAATCTGAAAATAACCTAGATACTCAAGATCTTTATATCAATTAAATAACTTCGCTGTCACTTCGATTCTAATCCATTTCGTCCTTTGCTACATCGTATGTGTTATATGCAGATACCACTGGTATGACAGCCTTGTAACTACACTATTCGCAATTTATGATCTCTAATGCTCCAACTCATGGACTGAGTTAGCGCTCTCCTTATGAAATCATACTAGATTTTAGACAATTAGGACTAATAATCTCTGTGTGTTTTAGTTTCTCTCTATTTCTTAAATTTTACTATAAGTAGGAATGTCTTTAGTTTTAACTTGACCCTGTAGTCTGTATCATCTTCTTTATTTTTTACGCCACATTTTACTTACTGTTTCTTAATCTTTATGACTGACCATGTTGATATATTCGATGATATTGATCCAGATCTCAATCATTTGAATAGATTGCATCCAAACCTAAATGAAACTGGGAATTTTAAGTACCTAAATATTAAAGAATTCAATGAATCGATGAGAAAAACCTGTAACGATCTCTCAGTATTATGTTGGAACTGTAGGTCCATTTATCCGAAAATAGGTGAAATATCTTGTACTATCACTGAGCTAAACAGCAATTTTGATGTTCTCAGTTTCACCGAAAGTTGGCTAGATGACTCAACTAAAGACCTAATTCAAATTCAGAACTATAATAGCCATCATTTACTCCGTAGCAACAAACGTGGTGGTGGCATCAGTACGTACATATCTAAGCACATATCATCGAAAATCATTATAAGTGCAACAATGAATCGTGAACATATTGAGACTCTATTTATAGAACTAACGAAAAATGGTAAACGGATTGTACTTGGGACTGTATATAGGCCCCCAACGGCTTGCAACATTTCTTTCCTGAACGAGCTTCAAAGCATAATATCTCAGTTTAACAAATCTCTATACAATGACATAATAATTTGCGGGGATTTCAACTACGATCTTCTTCAATATGAAAGCTGTGAACAAATCTCAAACTTCATAAATGTTTTTCAGTCTAACTCCTTCCTTCCAATCATCACGAAACCTACGCGTATTACATCTGAATCTGCCACGCTGCTCGATAATATTTTTATGTTAGATCCGACTGATTTTCTTACAGGAATAATAATTTCTGACTTATCTGACCATTTCCCGGTGTTTCTCATCAAGAAAAATGTCTATAGTCCCTGCAACAGCCCACATGCTGAGACTTTTTCATATCGTTGTATAAACGAATATAACTTGGGAACAATGCGAACTGTTCTAGAAGAATTAATGCCATCATTGGACATCTATGAACTAGACAATAATGCGATTAACAATGACCAAGCAATACTAAATCTAACTGAAACTATAACGACCGCATATAACCAGTGTTGTCCAATAATCACCCGCACAATTACGCCGAAAAATAGACAAAAGCCTTGGATTACTGAAGATATCGTGATCAATATAAAGAAACGTCAAGCATACTTAGCCTTACTATACGAAGGACGAATCTCTAGATTAACGTATAACAGATTCAGGAATCATGTGACAAATCAAATACGAACATCGAAACAAAACTACTTTACGCGCAAATTTACTCAATACAAAACTGATATTAAAAAAACTTGGCGCCTGCTTAATTCATGCTATAGACCGAATAATAACGCTAAAAAAAACAATTGAGTCCATAGTTCACGAAAATGTAAAATATCATGATAAACAAGATATTGCAACAGTGTTTAACAACTTTTTATAAATATAGGGAAAAATATAGCCGATAGTGTCGTTAATGAACCTACAGACCACTTGCAATACATGGACCATGTCCGTGAACACAACTCTTTCTTTTTCACCCGAACTAATCCCTCCGATGTAATTACGTGCATAAACAACTTGAAAAATAAATCAAATGGATTAAATACATTTTCAGCTAAAATTGTTAAGTCTATTGCTGATATAATAGCACCGTGCATATCTAATATTATCAACCATTCACTTTCTCAAGGTATCTTTCCCCACTCTCTCAAAACTGCCAGAGTCACGCCTATTTTTAAAAATGGTGATAAAAACTTCGTTAATAATTATAGACCTATCTCTGTTTTACCAATTATGAGCAAAATATTTGAAAAAATTGTGTATAAAAAAGTGTATTCGTATTTTGAACAAAAATCTTTTCTCTATGACAGACAATAAGGTTTTCGTTCTACGAAATCAACGACACAAGCTGTATTAAATAATTTACAGTACCTTTACTCTAATATAGATGAAGGAAAGCTTGTTTTCTCCGTTTTTCTTGACATTCGAAAATCATTCGACTGTGTGGACCGTAAGATATTACTCTCGAAATTACACTGTTATGGCATTCGTGGAATTGCCCATGATTGGTTCAAATCATACCTAACAAATCGGAAGCAATACGTTGTCGTTGACGACGCGAAATCGGACCCACAGACAATTAGCCATGGAGTTCCACAAGGATCTGTCCTTGGGCCTCTCCTATTTCTGATATTTATAAATGATATTATCAAATCAACATCATTTTTCAAATTCATACTTTTTGCCGATGACAGCACGCTTTCTACGGTCCTTCCGAGCCAAAATCCCGCTATGATTGCGGAAAGTATAAATAATGAACTCCATAAAGTTTCATTATGGCTTAAAGGTAATAAAATAAGCCTCAACATCGATAAAACAAAATATATTATATTCTCATACAAGAAAAGCATATCTCTCCCACACATAAAAACTGGCGAAGGTGAAATCGAAGAAACCAACTCATGCAAGTTTCTGGGCATCATAATAGATAAACATCTGACCTTTAATGAGCACATCGCTCATATTAGTTCTAAATTATCGATATCCATCGGAATCCTGAATGAAGTTAAAAATTACCTGCCTGAAACAGCTTTACGAATGCTCTACCGAACGCTCACTTCACCATACTTGCAGTACGGAATAGAGGCATTGCACGGAACTGATAAAAATAAAACCAATAAAATTTTTTCTCTGCAAAAAAGAGCTACCAGAGCGGTAAAGAATCTAGAATATAATGCTCACACAAATGATTCATTCAAAAATTTACAAATACTTAAACTTTCAGATCTCTACAAAATCTCCATTTGTAATTTCATTTACAAAACATTAAGAAATGATGGCGACAATAGCCTGAAACTATTATTAAGTGCGCAGACTGGTCATCACGACCATTTAACCCGAAATAGAAGTAAATTCATGCTTCCTTATTATTCAAAGGCCCGGTCGCAACACAGTATCCTCTTCGTTGGAACTAAAACTTGGAACTCAATACCTGCGGAGATCCGTGACAGTAATTATTACAAGGTATTCAAAAGAAATCTCGAGACTCACTTCCTATCGGAGTATTAGTCGTGTAAGATCACCAAGTCAAATCTTGTCTCCTACATGACTGTTTCCAATAATGATATTTGCCATGGGTAATATGTGATATATAATTTGCCTTCAGTCTGCTGTTAAATCTTTTATCGAATATAATGTTAAATATAGTCCATATAACCTATATTGTAAAATGAAATATCTGATATCGAGTAAATTATCTCACTGATCAGCCAAATGCGAAACTCGGTTAAGTGATTTAGGTTAAACATTATTGTACACCTTAGAATAATGTTGATGGTAGGATGCCCCAGAAGTCGCTGAACTTATTCGGGCCCACAGGTAGCTATATTCAAACTTGTCCATTGTACTAGACTTAAGAAACATTCTACCTCTGTATCTCCTGTGGTAAATAAATTGTTTGTTTAAATTGTTTAAATATTTGTGAACGACTTATTACTGTTCCCCTCCTAGTCGTTATACCCAACGACAAATTCGAGGGAGGTTTCAACAGAACTTTGAAACCTTCTACAGATCACTGGTGACCTTGTTTCAAAAATCACGGCAGGTGAGCTGGTGGAAGCCTTGGGCTGGAATGATGGTGCGGAAGGGTTCATTGGGGGCACGCGAGTAGCGTCGCTGGGTAAAACGTTCGTAACCGCCGCCGCGCCCCCTGTGGGCCCCATAACGCGGTGTTGTAACGCCTGGTCGACCCAGGCTCCTGTGCGAGCGTCTTTGCACTCGGTGTCTTCCTCGCCAAAGGGCTGATCGTTTTCCGTACGGTTCCCATTCCTCAATTTTGACCTCTCGATGGTGATTTGTGCCAACAGCACCAATGGATCTTCCGTGAAGTCAATAAGCATTTGCTTATTGCCTTGGCTAAGGGACCCGCGGCGCTCGGACTCACCGTCCTTGTGACGAGAGCTGGCGCTGAAGGCTCTGGCTATGATCGCTCTTACTGTCTTGGCTCTGGCTTTGATAGCTCGAGCTTTGGTGACTCTGGCTATGATGGCTGGAGCTGGCCTGGTCTTTGCCCTGATGTTTGGAGCCGTGTTTGCTCTGACTCTTAGCCGAGGGAGGTTTTGAGGACCCGCCTCGCTGATATGCAGCGCCTTGCTGCTGGTTTCTGTGTGAGATCTTTTTTGACTTTGAGCTTCTGTGCTCGAAAGGTTTCTTCGCCACACTCCGTGACGAACTCCCCAAGAGCTCCTCGTTCCTGTGATCTATTGAATTGGCTAACGCTTTTCTGCGCTCTCTAGCGCGTGTCAATGAGTCTCGGATGACCGTCGCTTCTGCTGTGGCCCCTGAGTTCTCGAGAGCCGTGACTAACTGATTAACGAGTTGTTTCATAGTCTTGGCCTTTTTTCGGATTCCAGCGTACACCTGTTCGACCTCGCTGAAAGTCCTGAGCTCTCGTGGTGCTGCACCATTCAGGAGACTGTTCAGGGCTGCCAACGCAACGTTGAATTGGTCTTCCAACTGGGGAAGACTGGATGTAGTCGTCCGTCCGAGGGAGTTCATCTCTGTATTCACCACAGGCTTCTGAGAATCTGCTGTGGGTGCCTCTTCTTTTGGAGGACTTTTTCATTGTGAAACACCTCCCGCTGATGTTTTTCACTGTCTCGCGGAGATTTGCGGATTTTGATCTTCACTACGTCAACGCGAGTGAACGGACATCAAGGGACGCTAAAGACACGAGGTTTCTTCAGTTTTATTTCAAGCCCCGTTGACTCCGTGAACTGCACAAACATGTATATATCAGGTTCGGCACAATACGAGGGACCGCATGATAAGAAAACTCCTAGTTGAAGAATATAGACGACTGACTAATTAAGGTATATAATACCGCATAATAAGAAAACTCCTAGTTCAAATATAGATGAGAAGTAGCTGACTAAGGTACGAAGAGGAACTCATGCGCAAATCAATACATGGAAACGGATCAACAATTGTCAGGCCAAACGCATAACACAATGAGATAACTATTAGAACATCTGAGGCAAAATATTAAAGAAGGTTTTATTTTCTAAATAGGACATACATTTTTATGCTTTGTTTTTCGCACACAGTAATGCAAAAATCCAATTTTATAAACATACACATTTAAGATTTTTCTTTAGCGTCCCATTACAGTTTCTAAACTATTATATATGTGCACTGTGGTCAAAGGAAGACAATACACTCGCACACACTAATTTTAGTTGCCGGGACTCGGCTTTAAATTAGTTCTAACGGTTTACACAAATTAAATGCTACAGTAGTACTGGTTTTCCTCGGTGAGACAACCTGACAACACCCCAATATACTCACAAACCATGGGGGAAGGTCCCTCACACGTCGGAATAGCCTTTCTATTTCAACCTACAGAGCTGAATGACTATATTTTTTTCTTTACTCTACCTGGGGATGGGGAAAAAGTTTAAAAGGGTTAGGTCTCTGATGCAGGGGCAACGCTAAAACTGTAACAGCAGACTAGTACCACGGCCGATTCAGCCGCAGATTAATCAGAGCTTAAAGTCAATGTACATGAATACAGCAGATCAGTTATTGTCAAAAAACGGCTATCTCATTGATCAGCCTAATCCTGGAAGGGGTTGAAATGAGTCGGTAAATTTAAATAACCTTATTTAAATACATGTAAACTGCCCCTAGGCAACAAGTACACGTTGGCCAACGTCACAAAGAGAACACAAAATCATATGGGCGAGTGGTCGCATAAATTTCTAGGTATATTCCCAGTCTACTTTTGAAAGTGCTTTAACTCTCGGTTTCTACCTTATTGATACATAGCTCATGGGTGAGGAGCCAACAAGATATTGACAAAAAAATGTATTTTATTTCTTTGTAAAAATTTGAGCTATGCACGGTCAAGCTGAAAAGTTGCTAGAACCCACCAGCCATTCACCTCCTATGTTTTTTATACATAAACACGTCATTTGTGATGGGTTAAACTGAAGTTCAATATTCAACTGGAACTGGAATTCTTGGTAACACGAATCGACTCGTGGGCTACCCAGACTCTTGAGACTGGCGTGATAGTTCATTGTCATTAGGATATAATACTTAGTTCTAGCATTATTTAGTTGCTCTTCGTACCTTAGTCAGCTACTTATCTATATTTTTGAACTGGGAGTTTTCTTATCATGCGGTTATTCCTCGTATTGTGCCGAACCTGAAATTATCCTTGTTGTGCAGTTCACGGAGTCAACGGGGCTTGAAATAAAACTAAGAAACCTCGTGTCTTTGGCGTCCCTTGATGTCCGTTCACTCACGTTAACGTAGTGAAGATTAAAATCCACAAATCAACGCGAGACAGTGAAAAACATCAGCGGGAGGAGTTCCACAACGAAGAAGTCCTCCAAAAGAAGAGGTCCCACAGCAGAACCTTAGAAGCCCGTGGTGAATACTCAAGGTCACAGAGATGAACGCCCTCGGGTTCTCGACCACACCCAGACTTCCCTAGCTGGAAGACCAATTCAACGTTGCGTTAGCAGCCCTGAACAGTCTCCTGAATGGTGCAGCACCACGAGAGCTCAGGACTTCCGGCGAGGTCGAACAGGTGTACGCTGGAATCCGAACAAAGGCCAAGGCTGTAAAACAACTCGGTAATCAGTTAGTCACGGCTCTCGAGAACTCAGGGGCCACAGCAGAAGCGACGGTCATCCGAGACTCAATGACACGCGCTAGAGCTCGCAGAAAAGCGTTAGCCAATTCAATTGATCACAGAAACGAGGAGCTCTTGAAGAGTTCTTCACGGAGTGTGGCGAAGAAACCTTCCGAGCGCAAGAGCTCGAAGTCGAAGAAAACCTCGTCCAAGAACCAGCAGCAGGACAAGCCCTCAACGTCACTATTGGCTGAGAGCCAGAGCAAACACGGTTCCAATCGTCAGGGCAACGACCTAGCCAGTTCCAGTTATCGCAGCCAGAGTCATCAACGCTCAAGCTATCAGAGCCCAGACAGTGAGAGCGACCACAGCCAGAGCCTTCCAAGCGCCAGCCTCCAATACGAGGACAGCGAGTCTGAGCGCCACGGGTCCCCTGGCCAAGGCAACAAGAAAATGCTTATTGACCTCACGGAAGACCCATCAGTGGTGTTGGCACAATTCACCATTGTGAGGTCGAAATTGAGGAGTGGGAACCGTGTGGAAGTCGATCCACCCATGGGCGAAGGGGACACCGAACACAAGGATGCACGGATCGGAGCCTGTGTCGACCAAGCTTTCCAACACCGCGTCATGGAGCCCGCAGGGGGCGCGACGGTGGTTACGAACGCTCTACCCCGCGACACTACTCTCGTACCTCCGACGAACCCCTCCGCACCAGCATTCCAGCCTAGGGCTTCCACCAGCTCACCTGCCGTGGTTTTTGAAACAAGGCCACCAGTGATCGACGGAGCTATGAGGCTCTCGATGAGCGAAGACCTAAAAAGGGGTCAAGCCAACCTTACGCGGGAGAGGCTCATCTGTTCCACAGATGGTTCGATGCCCTCAAGAGAAGGATGGAAAGGCTCGCCGTGGGGCCCATTGACGCCATTGAGATCCTCAGAAGTCACACCTGTGGAGAACCGAGGAGCCTGATAGAAGACATAATGGCTGCCACCTACCTGGACACAGCGGCCCTGCTCACCCACATCGTCGACCAATTGAAGACTCGCTTTGGCTCTAGCGACAGGGTAGCTGACAGCCTGATCGAACGTCTCGCGCAAACGTCGGACATCAAAGGGTCGAAGGGCGACCGCACGGTCGGTCCCAAGCTGCGGAAGTTTAGCGACGCCTGTCTAGCGATTTATCATACTATGCAATACACCCCAGGATTATCCTTCCTGAACACCGACGTAGTGCTATCCCCCATCGTAGAGAGACAGCCCTTCTTTGTACTAGACGCCTGAAGAAGCGAGAGAACTAGGCACAGAAGATTATCTGGATCGCTACCAGATTTCACGAGGTTCTGCGAGTTCATCAAGACGCTGTCAGATACCCAATGCGACAGGTTTGGGGCATCGAACCTCAACTGGGTGAGTACTCCACGCGACACCCCGGCCCCCGCTCGCCCCAATCCAAGAGCCCCGCGAGTCCTCTTCACATCCTCGGAGAATCAACCCGGCAGCTGTGTTCTGCACCAGAGTGCACAGCACGCGACAAGCTCGTGCCAAGCGGTAAGAAAAATGGAACCACAGAAAAAGAAGGACTTCATACACAAGCTATGCTACAGCTGTCTAGGCACTCACTGGGCAAAGCATTGCAAAGAAGTCGTGAAGTGCGATGATTGCGGAGCCGACAATCACAGCACAACAGCTCACCTCAACCGAACAAAGGCCGGGAACCCCAGTATGGCCATCAGCAGGGCACGCTCCAAACATGACCCGAGCTACAAACAAATCCAGAGCGAAGTTGGAGAGAATCCGAAAGCCAGGGCACTGAATTCTCGTTCGGCTACGACCGGAGGCAGAGCATGCAGCAAAACTGTCCTGGCCGACGTTTTCGACGAGAGATCGGGCCGGATGTGTCGCATCTACCCATACTCGACGAGCAGAGTACGACCTGTTTCTGTTCTTCCAAGCTGCTAGACACTTTTCGGGTGACAGGTCCCAAGTCGTACTACACACTAGAGACCTTGTCCGATCAATCTGTTGTTCGACAGGGTAGATGCGTATCCGGATTGAAGATCAAGGGGGGTTTCCGAAAGCAAAGTCTTCGAACTCCCGCCAATGTTCGAGTGCGACATCATTCCCGACACCAAGAGAGAAGTGGTGACTAAAGAACGTGTGGAAAGGACCCCGGAAATAGCTCACTTTGCCCTTCGCTTCCTCACCCTCGACGACAGAGCAGAAGTTGCGGTGTTTCTCAGGACGGACAGCGGGGACATACTGTACAGCCACGCTAACCAACATCGTCAAAGTGCTCCATTTGTCCGTCACACAGCCTTGGGTTGGGCCGTGGCTGGCAAAGTGAACGATAGCGCCGGCCCCTCACTCAGACAAAGTTGCACAATCCTAAAGATAGCAGCTGAAACCACTCATGAACATCTCAGCGCCAGGATGTGTTTCGGGCCGTCTCCCGAAAAAGACATGTTCGTCCAACAACCCGACGACGAGATGCCTGGTCTGTCTCACGACGACCGCAAGTTCTTGAAAGCGTTGGAGGAAATAAAGGTAAATGATGAAGGCCACCTTGAAGCGCCACTGCCGCTAAGATCGCTCGCGCGACGCTGCCCGACAACAGAGTGGCAGTGTTTCGTCGTCAAGAGAATACGCTGAAGAGGCGAACGAAGGAGCCGTCGAAATTACAGCAGTGTCTGGACGCCATGAAGAAAAATCTTGACTCGCAGATACCTGTAGGCGAAAGGAACCGACAGGGCGGCCTCACCTGGTACATCCCCATCTTCCCAGTGGTTCAAGAGAAGAAATTCAAGGTGAGGCTCGTCTTCGACAGCGCCGCCAAGTATTAAGGGACTAGCCTCAATACGTGCCTGCTGTCAGGACCAGACTACAACAACCGTCTGCGAGATGTGCTAACAAGATTTCGGGAGCCCAAGATCGCCTTCGTAGCCGACGTTGAGAGCATGTTCTACGCCTTCCACGTACCGCCGAGTCACAAGAATCTAATGAGATTCTACTGGCGGGCCGACAACGACCCTCAGAAGCCCCTCGTGCCACATCGAGCGCGCGTGCACGTATTTGGTAACACCAGCAGTCCCGCCGTAGCCACGATGGACCTTCACCGCGCTGCCAAAAACCGCCAGCGAATTGCAGCCCGAAGATATAGAACACCTCGAAGCAGCGCAAGATTATGTAACGTCGCACTTTTACTGCGACGACGGACTTGGAACTGCACCAGACCTCACCAAAGCTATAGGAATCTTGCGAACGCCTAAATATCTCCTGTCGCGGTACCACATCAGACTGCACAAGATCATGTCTAACTCCATGGAGGTCCTCAAGGCCTTCCCCACGAGTGAGAGAGCGACTGAAGACGACATCGACCTGATTACAGCCCCCAACAATAGCACACTCGGCGTGTCGTGGAACATTGCCAGCGACTGCTTTGTGCTGAAAGTGAACATACCAGACTGCCCTCACACGAAGCGAGGACTGCTATCTGCAATCAATTCGATCTACGATCCTATCGGCTTCGCTAGCCCAGTCACACTCGACGGACGACTCATCCTACGAAACCTGCTCTCCGAAACCGGCCGAGCATCCGGTGGTAAGACGTTGGATTGGGACGAGCTCATTCCGAGCTGCATAGTTCAGTCGTGGCTGCGCTGGCTCCAGAGCCTTCAATGCCTGCACGAACTCTCGATTCCAAGGTGCTTCATTCCGCCGGAATCGAATGAGGACGACACCCAAACCTTGCACATTTTCTCGCACGCCTCGCACGAGGCAATCGGAAACGTGACGTACCTGCGTACGACCACCAACAACGGCCAAGGTCACGTCGCGTTCGTACACGGAGAAAGCCGTGTGGCTCCAAGAGCTGCCACCTCGAACCTTAGGCTAGAGCTGTGCGCGGCAGTGGGAGCAGTGTTGTCAAGCCTGCAAACGATACAGGAGCTGAAAAGGAAACCCGCTCAGGTATACTTCTATTCGGACAGCAAGGTTGTGCTGGGTTACATCAGAAACAACTCTGCGAGATTCAGTCGGTATGTTCAGAAAAAGGTGGACATCATCCGTCAGAGTAGCGACCCGTCGCAATGGAGCTACGTCGACACCACATCGAATCCCGCCGACCTAGCCTCGAGACCGACAGACCCTTTGAGACTAATGCAGACGGAATGGCTCAAGAGTCCGGCATTTCTAATCAGCGACGTCGTCTCCCCTTCCTCCACCTCGGCTTACCCGACGGACCCCGAGGAACTCCCCGAGGTTGAAAAAAGGGACGACGCACAAGTTCTTCGATCGACGGGGAACGTCGCTGAACTGCTATTCGCCAAGCTCTTCTCAAAATTCAGTTCATGGTCAGCCGTCCTGAGGATCGCCACCAGAGTAGTAGCCCTGTCGCAAAAGCTACTCAACAGAGTCCTCCTTCGAAGAGCCAACCAGAACAGCCACATCGCCGTTGCCGACCCTCAGGCCTTGGCCCACAACGTTCTGGTCCTGGAAGCCCAGAAGTCCGCCTTCTCAGATCTTTTCAACCGGATGCGCCAAGGGGGAAGTATAGCCCCTCGACACAAACTTTCCAGCCTCGCACCCTTTGTCGATCAAAGCGGGCTGATCAGAGTGGGAGGTAGACTTACCATCTCAGACTTCCCAGAAGATATCAAGCACCCCTTGCTGCTCCCTTTTAACCACCCCATCAGTACCGCTGTCATGATGCACTACCATCAGAAGACAAAGCATCAAGGCAGGCACGTGACGCACGCTTCCATTCGAGAAGCCGGGTATCACATCGAGAACGGCCGGAGAGCGATACAGAAGCTGCTGCGGAACTGCGTCATTTGTCAGCGACTAAGAGCCTCTTTCTTGACCCCGTAAATGGCTGAACTACCGAAGGAAAGCTCCGAGACCGCGCCGCCCTTCACCTTCGTGGGTTTCGACGTTTTTGGTCACTGGATGATAAACAACGGGCCATCCACAAGAAGAATCTCCCCCCTTAGAAAGTGCCAGGCTCTGCTTTTCACTTGCCTCGCCTCTCGTGCAGTTCGTATCGAGATGCTGCCATCCCTCAACACTCCTACCTTCATCAACGGCTTCAGGAGGTTCATAGCGGTGCGAGGTCCCTGCTCAGTCCTGCGATCCGACAGAGGCACCAACTTCATCGGAGCCAAGAACCTAGCCGAAGAAGTCAACGTCCAGCAGGCCAGTCGGGCTCTATTGGACCTGGGCGTGCGTTGGGAGATGAACCCGCCGCATGCCCTCATTTCGGCGGAGTATAGGAGCGCAAGATAGGTCAAATCCGAAGGTGTTTAGAAGCAGTCTTCCTGCACGCCGGTCAACACCCTCTGTCCTTCGACGAATTACACACCCTACTGCAGGAAGCGGCAGCTATCGTGAAAGGGCAGCTATCGTGCAGGAAGCGGCAGCTATCTTGTGGGAGACGTCCTTCGACCCCAACGTACCGCTGCCAGTGACCCTAAACATGCTCCTGACGCAGAAGACCAGCACGCCACAGCACGACAGGCCTGCGCTCGCTCGACACGACCCCGCTTACGGGAAGCTGCCACGGAAAAAGGTGCAGTACCTGGCAGATCAGTTTTGGCTCAGGTGGAGGAGAGGCTACATCTACGAACTGCAACAGCGCAGTAAATGGAGGGCCGTAAACCCACCGCAAAAGAAAGGGGACATCGTCCTAGTGAGGGAGAAGGTGGCTAGGAGAACAACCTGGCCGACTGGCGTCATCGAAGAGACCCTCCCCAGTCATGATGGGTCGCTGAGGACAGCCACTGTGCGGCTCGCGCGACGAAATGACAACGATAGGGTCCATCGGGTGGTGCGTCCCGCCACTGAATTGGTCCTCATCCAGCTCTCCCCCCACCCCCCCCCCCCCCCCGACGGCAGTAATTAGCTGGATCCCTCCAGCCCGGGGTGGGAGGGGGGGGGGGGGGGGTAGTATCGCGTCTTACAAGACGCGAATTTTGAAAAATCTTGAGGCAATATTCGGCGGAAATCTGTACTGGTCCGCAAGACTGACGCAACGTTCTGTTTGACCCAAGTGCTCGTGGAGAGAGTTTCTCCCCGGATAATCTTGAGTTTCTGTGTGCTTAGCAGTGTGATTACGTGTTAGAAAACCACTAATTTTAATTCTTTGTGTTCTCGAACTAGCTATACTTGTTGCTCCGCCACCATGTATTGTGTGTTTAATAGTGGTGAACAGCCAGTTCCTAGAGCATTCAATGATGCTGCTCGCAACCGGCGAAGCACCTATATTGAGTTAGACTAGCCCTTTCTTTTAATTCTGATGTTCCCTCCAGCTAGGATGCTGTATTGTGATGCTAGGAATTTAACAATTCAGATTGTGTAAACTAAGGTAGTCAGCACTAAGACGAAAGTGCCTGTGAGAAGTTGTTGCTTTAACACGTTCATTGCGGTATGGCCCACCGGTGAGTCGTAGTTATGTTTTTCCTGCTGCGAAGCGACCCATCGATGGGTTGTTTTACAAATTCTAATAGCCTTTCTAAATTAACGGTATTCAGCATGCCCGGTGAATGTGGGATCTTCACAAATTTGCTCATTGATTTTGACTCTGAATTTGAGTTGAATATTGAACTTCAGTTTAACCCAGCACAACTGACGTGTTTAAGTATAAAAACATAGGATGTGAACAGCTGGTCGGTACTAGCAACTTCACAACTTGACCATGCATAGCTCAAATATTTACTAAGAAATAAAATACATTTTTTTTGTCAATATCTTGTTGGCTCCTCACCCATGCGCTGTGCTGGGCAAGTTGCGCCAGTCAGTAAGGTAGAAGCCTCGAGTTAAAGCACTTTCAAAAGTAGACTGGGATTATACCTAAAAATTTATGCGACCACTCGCCCAAGTGATTTTGTGTTCTCAGGGTGACGTTGGCCAACGTGTACTTGTTGCCCTAGGGACAGTTCACATGTATTTAAATTAGGTAATTTAAATTTGCTGACTCATTTCAACCCCTTTCAGTATTAGGCTGATCAATGAGATAGCCTTTTTTTGACAAAAGGTAATTATAGCTGATCTGCTGTATTCATGCACATTAACTTTAAGCACTGATTATTCTGCGGCTGAATAGGCCGTAGTGCTAGTCTGCTGTTACTATTTTAGCGTTGTCCCTGCATCAGAGACCTAACCCTTTTAAACTTTTTCTTCCTCCCCAGGTAGAGTAAAGAAAACTAAGATAGTCCTTCATTTCTGTAGGTTGAAATAGGAAGGCTATTCCAACGTGTGAGGGACCTTCCCCCATTGTTTGTGAGTATACTGGGGTGTTGTCAGGTTGTCTCACCGAGGTTTTAAACCAGAACTACTGTAGCATTTAATTTGTGTAAGCCGTTAGAACTGATTTTAATGCCGAGTCCCTGATTTAAAATTAGTGTGTGCAAGTGTACTGTCCTCCTTTGACCACAGTGCACATAATTAATAGTTTAGAAATTATAATATTACAATAATAATAATAATTACAATAATGAAGGCATCTACGGATGCTTTATTTTCAATCAAGCCTGATACACATCACCTTGTACATTGGATTTTCAAATGCCTTATAACTAACGCCAGGATGCCATGACACTTTCCCCCGGTCGAGACCGGTACCCATTTCAGACACCTGGGTGGAGTAGGGTATTGTGCTTGGAATTTTTCTCCTATACCCAACAGAGAAAATCGCCACTGCCTGCGCCGAGATTCGATCCCGGGTCCTTGCCGCACGGCGGCAGAACCTATACCACATGGCTATGGCGGCACGTATGGGAAGCTATAGGAAAACCTTCCATGTGTATGTTATAAAATTGGATTTTTGCATTACTGTGTGCTCAAAACAAAGTATAAAAATGTATTTCCTATTTAGAAAGTCAAACCTTCTTTAATATTCTGCCTCAGATATTCCAATAGTTGTCTCATTGTGTTATGCGTTTGGCCTGACAATTATTGATCCCTTTCCATGTATTGATTTGCGCATGAGTTGCCATGAGTTGCTCTGAGCTGTCCTTATTGCCATTCTCTGGAACTGAAATTCTTGCTAACATGAATCGACTCGTGAGCTACCCAGACTCTTGAGACTGGCGTGATAGTTCATTGTCATTAGGATATCATACTTAGTTCTAGCATTATTTAGTTGCTCTTCGAACCTTAGTCAGCTACTTGTCATCTATATTTTTGAACTAGGAGTTTTCTTATCATGCGGTTATTCCTCGTATTGTGCCGAACCTGAAATTATCCTTGTTGTGCAGTTCACGGAGTCAACGGGGCTTGAAATAAAACTGAAGAAACCTCGTGTCTTTGGCGTCCCTTGATGTCCGTTCACTCGCGTTGACGTAGTGAAGATTAAAACCCACAAATCAACGCGTGACACTGTATTTCGTTTCAAGTTATACAATAATACTTACTGCCTACTGTTTGCTAATTTTGAATGACTGATCACGATGATATATTAGATGAAATCGACCCAGATCTCAATCATTTGAACAGAATATTTCCAAACCTAAACGACTCTGAAAACTGCAGATATACAAATATATCAAAATTCAACGAATCTAAACGAATAACCCGGCAGGATTTTTCGCTACTGTGTTGGAACTGTAGGTCACTCTATCCAAAATTGGAAGAGATACAATGCACTATTACTGAACTCACGTATAACCTAGATGTGATTAGCTTCACCGAAAACTGGCTTGATGACTCGACCAAAGACATGATTAAATTTGAAAATTGTCATAGTTACCATTCGCTACGAAAAAACAAGCGAGGCGGGGGCATCAGTACATTCATTTCTAAGCACATAGATTCGAGAATCATGGCGAGTGCAACACTGAATCAGGATCATATAGAATCATTATTCGTATAACTGTCTAGAGATGGCAAACGAATTGTGCTTGGAACGGTGTATAGGCCTCCTACAGCCTGTCCTATATCCTTCCTTAATGAACTTAATCGCATCATTTCTCAGTTCAACGGGTCCTTCTACAATGACCTAATAATATGCGGTGACTTCAACTATTATTTACTGAAACATGAAAGCTATGAACCAATCGCTAATTTCCTAAATGCATTTCATTCTAAATCTTTCCTTCCGATCATCACAAAACCTACACGAACAACCTCAGAATGTGCTACGCTGCTTGACAATATCTTTATGACAGACCCAACTGATTTTCTTTTTGGAATAATTACTTCTGACTTATCAGATCATTTTCCAGTTTTTCTTGTTAAGAAATATGTTTATATTGCTTGCACCAAAGCACGGGCAGAAACTTACTCATATCGTAAAATAAACGAATCAAATTTAAAAGAAATGCGCACCGTTCTAGAAGAATCAATGCCGACATTGCACATCTCCCAACCAAACAATAATGCAAGGATCATTGATGAAGCAGTAGTAAAGTTGACCGAAACTATAATGACCGCATACAATCAGTGTTGCCCAATTGTAACTCGTACAGTTACCCCGAAAAATAAACATGAGCCCTGGATTACCAGAGACATCGTGATAAATATAAAGAAACGTCAAGCGTACCTAGCCCTCCTTTGCGAAGGGCGAATATCTAGAGAAACATATAACCGATTCAGAAACTATGTGACAAACCAGATAAGAACATCATAAAAGAGCTACTTTACCCTCAAGCTTACTCAATTCAAAGCTGTCGTTAAAAAGACTTGGCGCCTCCTTAACTCTTGTTATAAACCGAATAACGCCGATAAAAAGAAAATTGAATATTACATTCAAGATAATGTAAAATACCACGAGAAGAATGAAATTACTAATTTCTTTAACAACTTCTTTGTAAACGTAGGGAAAACTATAGCCAATGGTATTCCACGTGAACCTACTGATCACCTGGAATTTATGGATCATATTCGATAACACAACTCCTTTTCTTTGTGCCTGCAAACTACTCCGATGTAATTGTGTGCATAAACAACATGAAAAATAAATCGAGTGGGTTACAAACGTTTCCAACTAAAATACTTGAAATTATTGCTGATATTGTGGCCCCGCTGATATCCAATATTATTAACCAGTCTCTCTTGCTAGGCACTTTCCCGCACTCCCTCTAAGTTGCTAGAGTAATCCCTATCTTTAAAAATGGTGAAAAAACCTGTGTAAATAATTATTGACCTATCTTCGTGTTACCAATAATTAGCAAGGTATTCGAGAAAATTGTGTGTAAAAAAGTGTACTCTTATTTTGAACAAAAATCATTTCTATATGAAAAACAATACGGCTTTCGCTGTAATAAATCAACAACCAAGGCAATAATAAATCATTTAAAATTCCTTTATTCTAATATAGATAACGGAAAGACTTTCTTCTCTGTATTTCTTGACTTTCGAAAAGCATTCGATTGTGTGGACCATAACATATTACTCTCGAAACTACACTGTTATGGCATTCGTGGGGTTGCCCATGATTGGTTCAGATCATACCTAACAAATCGGAATAAATACGTTGTCATTGACGACGCAAAATCGGACCCACAGAAAATTAGCCATGGAGTTCCACAAGGATCTGTTCTAGAGCCTCTCCTTTGTCTGATTTTTATCAATGATATTATTGAATCTACATCATTTTTTAAATTCATACTTTTTGCCGATGACAGTTCGCTTTCTGCAGTCCTTTCGAACCAAAATCCCACTACGATTGCGGAGAGTACAAATAATGAACTCCATAAGGTTTCACTGTGGCTTAATGCTAATAAAATAAGCCTTAATATCGGTAAAACAAATCATATTACATTCTCATACAAGAAAAATATATCTCTTCCATGCATTCAAATTGGCGAAGGTGAAATCGAAGAAACCAACTCATGTAAATTTCTGGGCATCACAATAGATAAACATCTGAACTTCAAAGAACACATCGCTCATATTAGTTCTAAAATATCAAAATCCATCGGAATCCTGAATAAAGTTAAAAGTTTCCTGCCTGAAACAGCCTTACTAATGCTTTATCGAACTCTCATTTCACCATACTTGCAATGCGGAATAGAAGCATGGCATGGAACTGATAAAAATAAAACCAATTTAATTTTTACTCTTCAAAAAAGAGCTGTCAGAGCGGTAAAGAACCTAGAATATAATGCTCACAGAAATGATTCATTCAAAAATTTACAAATACTTAAACTCTCGGATCTCTACAAAATCTCCATCTGCAATTTCATCTACAAAACATTAACTAATGATGGCGTCAATAGCCTACAACAATTATTAACTGCGCAAACTGGTCATGACGACCATTTAACGCGAAATAGAAGTAAATTCATGCTTCCCTATTATTCAAAGGCCCGCTCGCAACACAGTATACTATTCGTTGGAACTAAAACTTGGAACTCAATACCTGCGGAGATCCGTGAAAGTAATTCTTACAAGGTATTCAAAAGAAATCTTGAGTCTCACTTCTTATCAGAATACTAGTCGTGTAAGATCACCAAGTCAAATCCTGCCTCCTACATGTCTGGTCCTAATAATGTAATTTGCCATGAGTAATATCGCTGATTTTCAGTCTGCTCTTAAATCGTTATCGAATATACTGTTAAATATAGTCCGTATGACCTATATTGTGTAAAATTAAACATCAATCTCGAGTTCATTATCTTGTTCATCAGTCTAATGCGAAACTAGGCTAAGTGAATCAGGTTAAACATTATTGTACACCCTAGAATAATGTAATGGTAGAATGCCCTAGAAGTCACTGAACTTATTCGGGCCCACAGGTAGCTATACTCAAATTTGACCATTGTATTAGACTTAGGAAACATTCTACCTCTGTATCACCTGTGGTAAATAAATTGTTTAAATTGTTTAAAATATTCCTTACGTGGACTGGTAAAAGTTTATCAATATCATCTGGTGTACAACAAGTGATTGACTAACAAATTTTTCATGAGCGATTGACTCACATTTTAAAAAGCCAAATTTGATGTGCAATTTTTCAGGTGGTCAATTTTTTTTCGTGACTCCATTTTGTAAACAAAGATACACGCACATTTGGCCTTATTTCATTTAATTATTCATGATGGAAAGAAAAACGTTATTTGTAGATTTCAGCTCTTTAAATTTGCTTGATCTCTTCTTTTTTATGTACCTGTGGTGCTCAGTAAATAAACCTACTATTGTGCTAATAAATTATTGGTTTCAAAACTCTATAGCTTCTGCTCGCCATAGCCGTGTGTCTATAGGACCTGCCTCCGTGCGGGCAAACGAGGGTTCGAGTCCCGGCGCTGGATGGCGATTTTCTCTGTTGGGTATAGGGGAAAAATTCCAAACACAATACCCCACTCTACCCAGGTGTCTGAAACGGGTACTGGTCTTGACCGGGGGAAAGCGTCATGGCGTCCTGGTGTTAATTATAAGGCATTTTAAAATCCAATGTACAAGATGATATTACGTATCAAATTAGGTTAGGGTCGATGATGATGATGAGTGGTCTGATAATGGCCTTAGTGTCGAAACGTTCGTTCTTAACAAAAATGTCTTTTAAATCGATAGTCTGTGCTATTACCTTCATTTTAAAACCAGGTGATATGTGTCAGGCTTGAAAATGTAAATAAAGCATCCGTAGATGCCGCTGTTCTGTTCTGCTCGTCTGACAATATATGGCCCTTCGCATCCAGAGATACCCAATATCCACTTTCGGTTATGCTCCACATTCGGTTAAATCCCACATCCTGTCCTACATCTCTATGTAGTGTTTTGCCATATTTGCAGCCCACTCAAAAGCAACTTAATTCCCTTCACTAACAGAATTGCTACAGTTTCCTACGCCGGAGATTGCGTAGCTAAATTGTGTTTGCGTATATTTTAAAATTATGTGGTTGGATAGAACTTATGAATCTGTTCTTTAAAATGTTATGCAGATAAATTCTGTCAAATGCCAGCAAACTGAATTCCCGAATGGTAATTTTATGTCGCTGAACGATGTTATTGTGTTGAATGTACAGGAGTGCCCAATTTCGATCTCCCTAGCAAACTCATGCTTGATCTCATTCTTTCTCCCTAAAAACAGGTTAAAGAGGTTAATTTGAGCTCGCTGTAATTTCTCACCTATTGCACCTAAAAAGATAAATTTAGTCTCGATTTAATTAAACTAACACTTTTCCTCAGCCTGTTGAGTTACTCATAAATTTCTTTTCTGTCTTGAAGGGGTGGAAGCAGAGCTCCCAAATGCCTCTCCTATACGATCTTTTCTTCTAACGATACATCATTTTGAGCCCGCTCTAATATTTTACCTACTGCATATAAAAAACTGAATTTAGTCTCAACTTAAAGCTAACACTTTTCACTAGCCTAAGTGAGAATTTCTTTTCTGTCTAGGAGGGGTAAGAGTGGAGTTTGTCTTACGTCTCATCGCCTTTTTCCTAGCCTAGCTTAAGACAGGTTAAACTCGGCCGGTTCCCGAGTAGTCACCCCAGCCGATCGGAGGGTTCCGCTCTCAATGGGTAAAGAACGGAGTGAGACCCCCTTCCCAGCACCCTGAAGTTTAAAAAGAAACAGCAACCTATTAGAGATGGAGTCACACATCATAGCCGGAGAGTATAACAAAGCATGACTTAAGCAATATATGGAGGTGAAAGTAAGTTTCATCCATGAGAATGGACGACATTCCTAGAATGTTTTAGGTTTACGCAATTTGCGTAATAGTATCGTTTTAAATATGATGAGAAGATCTCAACTGAACACGAGTCGAACTCGACACGAGAACGTAAGAAGATTACTTCGATAAAATACAAGTTGCCGTATGAATTTTTTATGGGTTCCCACATAGTTTGTAGGACAATTACAATTGCTCGTAAGGCCTCCCAATGAATGGTCAAAGCTAGCAGCGCCCACTACCTCTCCAACCAACCTCCGTCGTAAGTCGTCTCACGAGGAGTCCCGAAGTGGTTCCCGCGTGCTGAGAAGGCCCTATCACAGCGCAGACCGAATAGATTTAGCTCATTGCGCTGGGTGGCTGGCTCCACGAAGATCAACGTTTAGAAAACGTATAACGTAAGAGCGGCAGGTGTAACCTTACCACCGTAGCTGCAGATGTAGCTGTGACCTCAACAGTAGCCGTAGCAGCAGATGTAGCCGTGACCTCAACAGTAGCCGTAGCAGCAGATGTAGCCGTGACCTTAACAGAGTCGTAGCAGCAGATGTAGCCGTGACCTCAACAATAGCCGTAGCAGATGTACCCGTCACCTAAACAGTAGCACAAAGACGGTACCGTGTCACAGAACAGAACACAACATGGCACTGCACCAGATTGCAAATGTCGCCACTCGATAAAATGCACAGCCAGAGACACGGCTTTCTAACTGTGCCCGCTGCCTCTTATCCAGCCCCTTCCACTGACGCGCAGTCGTACGCATTGAACATAAAAGGTTCTGCTGAGCTATGAACATAAAAGGCTTAATGCAGACGATCATATCATGAGCACCCTTAACAAGTTGAAGTGCCATTGAGATTACAGCAATGCCAACGTCTGGGATGAACAATACGAGCAATTGAAATTTATGCGGGGGAAAATTCTCCGTTTTCTACGCCTTTCCGTTTTATGGCTGGTGTATTACGCTTCTTACTGAGCTTTTCGTACGAAGCTGCGCTGCAGGATGTTGTTTTTTTAGATGGGGCCACTTTCCGAGTAGTTTAAACAATTTAAACAATTTATTTACCACAGGAGATACAGATGTAGAATGTTTCTTAAGTCTAATACAATGGTCAGAGTTGAGTATAGCTACCTGTGGGCCCGAATAAGTTCAGCGACTTCTAGGGCATCCTACCATTTCATTATTCTAGGGCGTACAATAATGTTTAACCTAATTCACTTAGCCTAGTTTCGCATTAGACTGATCAACAGGATAATGAACTCGATATTGATGTTTAATTTTACAATATAGGTCATATGGATGATATTTAACAGTATATTCGATAACGATTTGGGAGCAGACTGAAAATCGGCGATATTACTCATGGCAAATTGCATTATTAGGACCAGACATGTAGGAGGCAGGATTTGACTTGGTGATCTTACACGACTAGTATTCTGATAAGAAGTGAGACTCAAGATTTCTTTTAAATACCTTGTAAGAATTACTTTTACGGATCTCCGCAGGTATTGAGTTCCAGGTTTTAGTTCCAACGATTAGTATACTATGTTGCGAGCGGGCCTTTGAATAATAAGGAAGCATGAATTTACTTTTATTTCGTGTTAAATGGTCGTGATGACCAGTTTGCGCAGTTAATAACTGTTGAAGGCTATTGTCGCCATCATTAGCTAATGTTTTGTAGATGAAATTGCAGATGGAGATTTTGTAGAGATCAGAGAGTTTAAGTATTTGTAAATTTTTGAATGAATCATTTGTGTGAGCATTATATTCTAGGTTCTTTACCGCTCTGATGGCTCTTTTTTGCAGAGTAAAAATTATATTGGTTTTATTTTTATCAGTTCCATGCCATGCTTCTATTCCGCATTGCAGGTATGGTGAAATGAGCGTTCGATAAAGCATTAGTAAGGCTGTTTCAGGCAGGAAATTTTTAACTTTATTCAGGATTCCGATGGATTTTGATAATTTAGAACTAATATGAGTGATGTGCTCTTTGAAGGTCAGATGTTTATCTATTATGATGCCCAGAAATTTACATGAATTGGTTTCTTTGATTTCACCTTCGCCAATTTTAATGGATGGTATAGATATATTTTTCTTGTATGAGAACGTAATATAATTTGTTTTATCGATTTTGAGGCTTATTTTATTAGCTTTAAGCCACAGTGAAACCTTATGGAGTTCATTATTTATACTCTCCGCAATCGTAGTGGGATTTTCGTTCGGAAGGACCGCAGAAAGCGTACTGTCATCGGCAAAAAGTATGAATTTAAAAAATGATGTAGATTTAATAATATCATTGATAAAAATCAGAAAAAGGAGAGGCCCAAGAACAGATCCTTGTGGAACTCCATGGCTAATTTTCTGTGGGTCCGATTTTGCGTCGTCAATGACAACGTATTGCTTCCGATTTGTTAGGTATGATCTGAACCAATCATGGGCAACCCCACGAATGCCATAACAATGAAGTTTCGAGAGTAATATGTTATGGTCCACACAATCGAATGCTTTTCGAAAGTCAAGAAATACAGAGAAGACAGTCTTTCCGTTATCTATATTAGAATGAAGGAATTGTAAATGATTTAATATTGCCTGTGTTGTTGATTTTTTACAGCGAAAGCCGTATTGTTTATCATAGAGAAATGATTTTTGTTCAAAATAAGAGTACACTTTTTTATACACAATTTTCTCGAATACCTTGCTAATAATTGGTAACATGGAGATAGGTCGATAATTGTTTACACAGGTTTTTTCACCATTTTTAAAGATAGGGGTTACTCTAGCAACTTTGAGGGAGTTCGGGAAAGTGCCTAGTAAGAGAGACTGGTTAACAATATTGGATATCAGCGGGGCCACAATATCAGCAATTATTTTAAGTATTTTAGTTGGAAACGTTTGTAACCCACTCGATTTATTTTTCATGTTGTTTTTGCACGCAATTACATCGGAGGAGTTTGTAGGCGTAAAGAAAAAGGAGTTGTGTTCTCGAATATGATCCATAAATTCCAGGTGATCAGTAGGTTCACTTGGAATACCATTGGCTATAGTTTTCCCTACGTTTACAAAGAAGTTGTTGAAGAGATTAGCAATTTCATTCTTCTCATGGTATTTTACATTATCTTGAGTGATATATCCAATTTTCTTTTTATCGGCGTTATTCGGTTTATAACAAGAGTTAAGGAGGCGCCAAGTCTTTTTAACGTCAGCTTTAAATTGAGTAAACTTGAGGGTAAAGTAGCTCTTTTTTGATGTTCTTATCTGGTTTGTCTCATAGTTTCTGAATCGGTTATATGTTGAGCGAGTTCTATATGGACACATTGCAAAGTTGATTGATAGGAATAAAATTTAAATTTTTTCACGGAGTTGAAGTTGCGTGATTAACTCTCAACGAGAAGGATAGCCATTGAAAGATGAGTGAGGACATGCTGCTCGTGAAGATTCGATAAATGAAAGACACCGCCATTAAAGATAGATGAAAAGAAACTGCCAATGGGAAAGCGAGCGGAGGCAGGGTGTAGGCGCGAAGAGGCGAAAGGTAGGTGGAACAAGGGGGTGAGCGGGAGAGAGGAGGCAGGATGCTGGCGGTCGGCAAAGCTTGCGTCGCTTGCTGTCCTTGCTTGGGGAAGAAAAAGAGAAAAGGAAAGAAAAAAGCACCTCACCTTTTCCATCAGAAGATTGCTATGGTGAGCTATTCAAGAAACATCGTATTGCTAAAGTTTACCTCACACTGTGAAATTATGTTTTGTCTGTGAACACAGGCTTATATTTGTTTGAAAACATGGGCTTACCATGTTTAACATGAGAAATTATTTTCGAAGCTGCTAGGTCAATTTTTTTTAGTTTTTTTTTATAAATTTAAAAGTTCCATTACAATTAAACGAAGAAAAAGAAGTTTTTACCCTTTTCACATTTTAAATCACCAATTAACCTAATTTTTCTTTCAAGATAAAAATGTAAGCCAATTTGGTGAATCAGAAATTGATAGTGTACGTTCGAAATTTTTCAGCATTGATGCTTTATTGAAACAGAAAAATATTTCAAAAAATATGGTCCCCGTACTTTATTTTCCCAAAGATGCAAGGTTGCCAGAGTACAATGTCTATTTTGTTGCGACGCAGGAGACAACGATACTTGTTGTTCCACGTTAGGAGGGGAGGTGATTTAGAGGGGTGGAGCGGGGGTTGAGGGGACGTGGGTGAGGGTGATTTTGCTTACGGTTCACCTCAGCGCGAGGGCAGCAACACAGCTTTACAAGTTTACACATCGCGCCGCTCTGATTTGCTTGTTAAAGTGATCAGAACTGGATCAATTTGAAACTGAAATTCGCTTTCACCATTTAGTAAGGTAGAGAGCACATTCACGGGCACATAATTCATTATTAATGAGTTTCGTGGAATTTTTTTTCCCTCATATTCTGAGCAATTTAGCTGTGTTGACTTGAAGCGTGCGTTCACGACCGACGGCACGCTGAAACGAGTTCAAAGTAATCTAAAATTGAATCCGCATTGACGCGTTTTATTCTTAAAATGAAAAGCAAAGCGAAAATCGCTGAACGAATTGACATTTTATTATTACAAATAGTAAAGTCTAAATGAATAAAATCGAACGTTTCGAACTAAACAGTTCATCTTCAGCAAAGAAAAGAATTCTGCAACAAAACAAAACGGAAATGAGTACATTGAAATTATACTTTGCAAAAGATACTACAACATATACAGAAAAATAGTCGAAGATCTAAAACTAAAATATAGAACAAAACAAAATTAAAAAACCTAAACTAATGACCATGTATTTGCAACGAGAAGAGGAAAAGCACTTTGAGTATCATTTAGAGGGGGTCTGAGCTTAAAAATGTATAGCGACTCGAGGATGCGTAAATCAATCATATGAGGGGCACCTGCAAGGATTTCAAAATTATTTACGGAAACAGGGACGTTACAGTTTTCCGCATGGGATCGAACAGAGGACAGTGGAGGAGAACCAAGTAGAGGACCTGTTCTACAGCTGCGCCCAGTGTGCTCGGCTACTCTGGACATAAGAGTACGACAGGTGGAACCTATGTACTGTGATTCACAACGTGAACAACTAAACTGGTAAACCACAGAGGAGCACACAGTAGTGGGCAGCTTATCCTTGAAGCGGAAAAGGGAACCGATTGTGAAATTGTTGACTAGTATAGAATGAATTTTTATTTGTGGAAAAAACTTGCTGATTAGGAGTTGAACCTCCTGATTCAACTTAATAGATTGATGACCAAAGAAGGGAAGCTTCAAGAAAAACTTCTGTTGATCACATGATTGGAGTGCCGGCGTTTGATCATAAATTTTAGACAAAAATTTACCATTGTGTTTATCGTTAGTAAACAAAGGAAAACCATTCGTAAGAAAAATTGTCGTAAAAGGTCAAATTCTTGATATAAAATTCGGAAGAACAAATTTTAAACGCTCTATGGATGAGAGTTCGAATGCCGCAGAGTTTAAAACGGGTCACACAGAAACTAAAATAACTAGCATCTAAGCCCGAGAAAGTGCCTTTCCTATAAACAGAACATTGGATAGTATTATCAATTCTGCTAACATTGACGTCCAGAAACGGTAACGGCTGTTCGTATCATCTTCCCTGGTAAATTTAATATTCTTATGACGAGAATTCAAATAGTTGAGAAAGAGGTCCGCATGAGATCTTTCTTTGAATAGAACAAATGTATCGTCTACATAACTTTTGTAAAAAACAGGTTTAAAAAGATTAGGACAGTCATTTTAAATATGCATCGGTAATTTCAAAAGAAGTGATCACGTAACCCCTCTCCTAAATAAACTCGGCTGGATTCCTATCCAAGAAAGGCTCCTCATGCAGAAGGCCCAATACGTATTCTCCTCGTTATATCTTCCTCAGAGCAATGCTGAGAGAGTGCGTTTCCATCCACCCACTGTAACCAATCAAAAACCGAATAGAAACAATAATGTCTTAGTCAACTATCGTTCATCTCACTAAGGGCAGAAGGCTCTGTCCATATCAGGCGCCTTACTGTGGAACAAACTTCCACCGCGTATTAAAGTCCCTCAAAGACCGAGAGAATTTAAAGCCAAAATAACTCTTCATCTTGTGTCTCAAGAATAATTCTTAGTTACAGAACATACAAAATAAGTACTGTCGAATCTCATTTGCCTGGTATCTCCATTGCTCAAAAATCTCCCTCGCTTATTGTTTTATAATACAAGATATCACACAACAGTTTTAAAGTATGCGTAGGTATTGTGATTTGATCGCCTATACGCTGCCATTTGCAAACATGCTTACTTGAATATGTATGTACGTATATAGGTGTATGTGGGCATATGGGTGTGCATATGTGCACGTACACCTGTGTGCACTAGAGTAGATAAACCGGTCGAAGGTTGCATTTTATGTCATTTCTCTCCATTTCTGTGCAAGCATCAAACTAGACCGTCATGGTACCTATGTGTGTGTGTGTGTTTATCAATATTTGCAGACATTCTGCACCATATTACAAAGATAATGTGATTTTTTTTTCTAATATGAAATTGTAAAGCATCCATGTAAAAAAAGCAATAAATTCGTTGTGCGATCATCCATTTATACTGCAGTATTATTATGCTTATAGTTACATGCTTATTATAATGTGATACCTATGTTTGTTTATCAATTGCCGACAATTTGCGCCATATTTCAAAGATAATGTGATTTTTTTTTCTAATATGAAACCTTTATAGGACATTAATGTTTTCTTTCTTATTCACGTCCCACAATCGTTTTCATGTTTCAGACTTAGGTAGACTGTTTTGTGCCACTATTTTTAGTACGAAATTTGATAAAATTCATGCCATAATAAAAAATATTTTCTCCGTTTCCCTCGATTGGAATTTCTGGTTTATACTGACTGGTTTACGCTGATATTCGCGCACATGCTTACTTGTATATATGTGTACGTGTGCACGCTATGCGTATGACACTAAATAGAATGCGTATGTATTGCCTCGATGCATAGAAATGCATTTGTGTATCCTTACGAGTTTGGTGTAAGTATATGCGTGCATGTGTATGTGTATATATTTACATGTATATGTGCACGCATGTGTGCTAGACTGACAACTAGCATTTCATAGAGATAATGGTCTTTTTTCTGTTCACTCTCAACTTGTAACATTACCTAACTCGTCATCTCTTTATTATTGTAAAGCATTCATGTAAAAACTATACATTTGTTGTGCGATCATCCATTTTTTGTTTAAATAAAACGCTTATTAACTAATGACCGATATGTTAAAATTGTTGGATTAGAAATACAAAACTTATAATCTTCTTGGTCCTCATGCTTATGTGTACGTGTATACATGTATATGTATGTGTGTATGTACGAGTATGCATGTATATATATGTATGAGTATATATATATATATATATAAGTATATATATATATGGATGTATATTTATATATATATTTTTTTCATGCTTCCTTAAAATGACACTTTTGAACATTGGCCGCAACAAGCGATTCATGCATTATTTCCTGGCGTCAAGAATTGCGAAGTTTTATGTCATGTACATGTAAACTGTCAAGTGTTTTCACCTCACAATGAAAATGCATCGTCCATGAAATTGTGTTGTCTCTTATAATTATCATTACATGTATTATCAAATGTAGATTAAGCAAGATTAGGAGTACATTGCCCTCAATCATTTCTTTTCGATTAGTGACACGAGTTTTACAATACTTGTGTGTGTGTATCATCTAAGTGTATTAATTGTAAGAGATTTTAAAAACCAATGATGGTACTTTTGTACCATCTATATTGGAAATATGCTGTTTTTCTTTCTTTTTTTTTCTTAACCAGCTTTCCTCATGATGGCACATAAAAATATTGGCGAAAGTTGGACCGAGAGGTAAACCCATGCCCAATCCGTCTACCTGCGGGTAATATTTGTTGTTGAAGATGAAAAAGCAATTCAAACAGCCAGTTCTAACAGTTTCTGCATAATCTTACGGGAAAACCCCATGAATACCGAACATTTTGAGAATAATTTGGCTAAACAGATTTCAATGGTCGCAATCAACGGAACATTTGTAAACAAATTATCTACGTCAAACGAAGCCTTGAACAGGTCATCAGTGTTATCAAAGTCTGATAAGCTTTCTACGAAAGATCTTGAGTTGTCCACGGTATAAGAATTCGTAGCAAGGGGTTTTAAGATTGGAACAAAAAATTTAGCTAGGTTAAAACTCGGGGTGTTAAACGCTGCAAAAATTGGCCTAAACTGAAATTTAGTGGAGAAATCTGGTTTATGCATTTTGGGGAGAACCTACAAAGTACCGGGTCCTGAGCCCGTCGCACGGAGTTTGGTGTAATCCTCTTTAGAAAGACAACCCTCATTCTTTAAACGCAGTAAAAATTTATTTACTTTATCCTCGATGCGCATAGAAAATTTCTGTATTGGCTATGTAATTTCTTAAAATTTTCGATCCCCTGACAAAAGAGTCCCTCGATAGGAATACTAGTTAATGCTGACTAGTTTAGGCTGATATTTGCACACATGCTTACTTATGTACATGTGTACGTGTGCACGCCATGCATGTGAGCGTATGTGGGTGTATTTGTCACTACCTAACACATCTTACTTAGAGATTCATTGAGCTGCAAAAGCTCACCTCTCGTGTCTGTCAAGATACGGTGGGCTGGTATGTTTACCGTTAGATTATGCATGGGAATCAACAACACAGGCGTTTCAGTGATATTAAGGCTCAACGCACTTTGGGTGTGATATTTATGAGTTTGTGTTTGTGCTGAGCAAGGGCCGATCAGTGTCTTGGAATCGTTCATAAATACATTCATCAATGGTTACATTGTTTTGCAACAGACTATGGACACAGTCGGTTGAGGTGAGGACCTGCAAAGGCTCAAGACTTCACATAGGGTCATGCTTTCCAGCACAACACACTCAGTTAAGTCATAGAAAGTCATCATGTGAGTCCTAGAATATGCTACAAAGGGTGGGATTCCGCTAAGAATCATGTAACCATCTTCGTATGACATGGGTGTTACATGAAGTTTAACCAGAGTATTTCTCATCGGGAGCCACACAAGGTAAATCTATCACAAAATAGTCGGGCTCTCTCGTGGGCCAAGCCTTTGCCACACGGAGCGCCCGGTCATAGTTCCCTCGTATCTCTCCGGGGGTGTGCGGATATACACATTGTAGCTTCGTTTCCATTTGCCTAATGTATCCTACATACGTTTCCAAGTCGATTACTGGGAGTACCTTACCACTGTTTAGTGTGGACCGCTCCTGAACGCTCTGACCCAGTAATTCGGTTAGATACACGACACATGTCTCAATCTCTGCTAAGACAGTGGTGTATACATGATACTGCATGAGGCAGTGGACCTCTTCAGTATTTTGTTTCAAGTCATTGAGTATACTCCCCAGTGTTACAACAGTATGATTTACGAGTTCAACCACCTGAGCCTGCTGGGAACGCAGGAGGTCAACCTCATGAGAGACGTAAGCGGAAGGGTTTTCTAATTCCTTAAGGTCTTCCTCCGTACCTACCACGCCCCTTAAGGACGAATAGCCCCTTGAGGACGCTACCCCCTATGTTCAGTAAGCCGCGCTTCCGGCGTAGCTTGGAATAATTTGTGGCACTAAGACCAGACAACCTCCGAAATGTGAATACTGGATCCCTAGGGTCCCAATCGAACTCGTTTCATTGTTGCACTCTGACCCCAGACAAGTTTCCGTACTGGGCGCTGAGGAGTTCTGGAAAAGGGAGAAAATCTGCCAACCATTTACGTACAAATATATATATTTCTTCTGTGATCACCCGTATATGATAAAAACGGCGATTATCAACCAATGATCTTTTCATTGTGATATTTCATAGGAAATTGTAAGCTGAAACACATACTGAAAAATTAGTTATGAACCTCCTTTAGTCATTATCCTATATTTCAGTACATCGCACAGCATTTTTGTACAACGCATATGTATTATGATTGTCTCGATGCATAAGTATGTATTTGTGTACGTGTGTGTGTGTTAGGTGTTTGTATGTATATGGGTATGTATGTGCATGTATATGTGTACATATGTACATGTCTACATGCATATATGTATGTACTAAGCAAGCAACTAGCATTTGAACTAGAGATACCGGTCGTGTTTCTGTTCACTCTCAGCTTGCTACATCACCCATCTCGTCATCTCTTTATTATCAACTCAACTATCAAGCATTCACGTAAAAAATATAAATTTGTTGTGTGATCACCCATTTATATTGAAATAAGATGCTTATCAACTAATGATCCCAATGTGAAAATGTTATAATTCGAAAAACAAAACTTGTCGTTTTCGTGGTCCTCATGCTTGTATTTTTTATTTTTTTATGATTGCTCGAAATGACATTTATGAAAATCTCACGAAACAAGACATTTTAAAAAGACACTTTTAATTTTAAAATAAATTTGCAGCGTGAGTACAAACTGAATAAATCAGACAGTACGCGTCGAAAATTATATAAAGATCATGAGAAGATCCTACGAAGGAAAGTTAAGGAAGCAAAACGGGACTACTTCCACAAAGAACTCTTGGCGGCAAAACAAAACCCAAAAAGAACTTGGGAAATCATTAGAGAAGTTGCTCAGTATAAAAACTCGGAGTGCAAAAGCACTTTCGACAACCCCTCAAAAATGGCTAATGACTTTAATACTTTCTTCTCAAAAGTTGGCGAAGATGTTTTCAATGAAGTATCCAGGACAGTTTCAGACACACCTACAGGAGCAAATCCGAGCGATGTATCATCCCCAAATAGTAGAAACAAATGGAGACCAAAGCCGGTTAGCGTCATAGAGTTACGAAAAATCTTATACTCACTAAAGAATACCAAAGCGACTGGACATGATGGCATAAGCCTCCAACATATGAAAGACAGCTTCCCTGTCACAGCACCCCTCATTCGTTTGATAATAAATACATCTATAGCCACAAACAAGTTTCCCGACCAATGGAAATTATCCATTATTAAGCCATTACATAAATCTGGTGATATCGACATAGCGTCAAACTACAGACCAATCAGTCTCCTGCCTGTTATGTCCAAAATATTAGAAAAAGTAATAACAAACCAGCTCTCGTCTTACATAGACGAGTCACATCTACTGCATCGCAATCAATATGCTTACAGAAGGAATACCAGTACTCAGGACGCCCTGTTAAACATAACAGAAAAAATTTACAATGATATTGACCAAAAAAAATTAACTCTCATACTATTGCTTGATCTCTCCAAAGCTTTCGACAGTGTTGAGCATAAGAAACTTCTACAAAAAATTTCAAACCTCAGAATTGACACTCAATGGTTTGAAAGCTACCTACTAAACCGCTCTCATGCAGTGTGCTTGAATAACAAAATGTCATCATTCATACCAAACAATTTTGGCGTTCCTCAAGGTTCAATCATCGGCCCGCTCTTATTTTCAATTTTCATCAATGATTTCCCCACCATGCCGGCAAACACAAAAATCTCAATGTATGCTGATGACGTACAAATTGCCATGACAAGCTCAACAGCAGATTTAAAAGAAACACAAGCCAACGCTGAAAACCTTCTGAGGAACCTTAAATTGTGGTATGACCATAATGGCCTCAAACTTAACGCAAGTAAAACGCAATGCATTATTTTTGGATCACAGAATGCGACTAAAAATTTACCACCATTCAAGCTAACATTTGGAGACGATACAATTGAACCAGTAGAGACGGTAAAAAATCTGGGTGTTTGGTTTGACAAAAATATGACTTTCAATTCACACGTCGAAACAATGTGCAACAAAATAAACGGAACCTTAATGTTCTTTCATCGCATTAAGAACACACTTGACGAAAAATCTAGATTGTTAGTGATTCAGTCTTTAGTTTTATCGCGCCTGGACTACTGCAGTCTTGTATGGGGAAATTTACCTCAATATCGTCAGGAAGAGTTGCAAAAATGTCTAAACTTCGCCGCCAAAGTGGTGTGCAAAGGAAATTTCAATAAATACGATCATGTCACCCCTCTTTTAAGAAAACTCGACTGGATCCCAATACCGAACAGATTCATGATCCAAAAAGCTCGACGAGTGTTCTCCTCTCTGTACCTCCCCCAAAGTAATGCAGAGGTGGTAAAATTTTTTCCATCTAATATCCCAAACAAAAAACCAAATCGGAGGAATGATGTTTTAGTCAGTTACCGTTCATCTAACGTGGGACAAAAAGCTCTCTCAGTTTCTGGAGCTTTTTTGTGGAACAAGCTTCCCCAGCATATCAAAAACTCTAAAACTGTAAAAGAATTTAGAGTAAATGTGTCACGTCATTTTGCATCTCTATAGACCTGCAGCATTTCGGTGTGAATTTCCCATTTACCAGAAATTTTAATTTTCCTGAAATTTCTGTTAGAAAATTAGACACTATTTCATTGTACGTTTGCTAAGCCATTCGTGCATTCATCTTAACTATTTCTGTCGACAATAATGAGCACCCCAGCCGTGAGTTCAATACAGCAGAATGAACGTTTTTTCCATAATTAGGAGTATTTCCTCATCTTTATTTTGTTATTTTTTCTTCTCTGTGTTAATATTTAACATCCGTATGGAAAACATACTCTGAAATACATTTTGTGTACACCAATATACAGGTTTATAAATGTGAGGATTGTGCAAAGTTTATAATGAATTAAATTTTGGCTAACGTTGTCTCGTTATTTCAAAATCATTCTCGAAGATGTTTTCAATCGATTTCGGCTGAGCTGGGGGGAGGGGTTAATTTAAGCATTTTCATTTAGTCTTTTAATATTTTTCCGTGCGTTCAGTGCACACCAGCACTAAACTTTGAAATCGAAAAAAACTGTTAATTTCTGTTATCAAAATTATCACTTTGGACCATTGCTTAATCTACCTATATGTGCCAAATTTTGTAAATATTCTCCACTCAAATGTGATATCCGGCCACAATATTACTCCATTTTATCCCATGTACCCATGTCTGTATAATGCTGAAGAGTTGTGTTGTTTCTTGACTGTAACCTGAGTTTTCTTAAAAATTTCTATGAAGAAACTAAAAACCAGTTCATTTTACGTTTTCCGAAGTCTTCTTTTCCTTTTAGTTATTTTTTTTCGAATAATTTCTTAGGATTACAATGAGCTCAACTGTCATTATCGGTGTAATAGATGGTAGGTTGTTTCTATCCTCTTATTTTATATTTGTATTTTTTTCTTATATTTCATTCTCAATAAGTACATATATTAATATGTGTGTGTACGTATATAGGTATATATATATCTACATAAATAGATATACATGTTTCTATTTCATTTCTTTACACAAAAACCATCCGGTTAATAAATTTTATTGCACTAGCGAAATGATTCAAAAATAGATCTCCCATTTACACCAGAGGACGTCTCTGTGAATCGGATAAATGACAAATACAATTAATGAAATTAATCGTAATTTGAGCGTATGAATCGTGGTAAAATTTTCTTTCTGTCCGTATGTTGTACAAGCAAATTTTGATGTTGAGTATATGTTTGTTTGCGCATTTCTGCCAAAATTTTGTAGATATTTATCAATCATGAGTGGTAACTGGCCTACACTATATCTCCATTTTATCCCATGTACCCATGTCCGCATGATGTTGCAGAGAATATCGAGAAGATATGATATATGATATGATATATTGTAGATATATGTTTTTTTTGTTGTTGTTCCTCAGTGGTAACTTGAGTTTTCTTAAAATTTCCTTTAGGAAATTAAAAAACCATTCCATTTATACGTTTTTCGAAGTCCTTTTCTATTCCTTATCTTTCCTCAGGTTATTTCTTACGATTCATCAGAGTTTGGGCTGTCATTTTAAATATTGAAAGAGTAAGATTATTTTTCATGTCTATTAGCATTTTTCTTATATTCGTTTTCAATACGTATATATATGAATATGTGTGTTGGTGTGTGCGTATGTACGTGTGCGCACGCAAACATGAATGTTTATGTATCAGTGTAATCATGCACAAGTTTCGCACACATGTACATATATCGGTTTCTATTTCTACTTTTTGCATAAAAAGCAAAACCTCAAGACACAGTACATTTTACCTAAAGCTCTGCGATCAGTTAACACTGCACCAAATTTCAGAAATAAACAAATTGATTGCGCTTGCTTTATGATTTATAAATCGATCTATCACGACCCCGAAGGGCATTTCTGTGAACAGAAGAAATTAAAAAGTATAAACAGACAAAGGAAATAAAGCACTCGTGCAAAAATTATCTCTATATTTGTATGCCGAACAAGCCATGCATTTCAATTTTGAGTGTAAGTTTGTTTACGCATTCCTATAGATGTGCGTGCTGTGTTGCGCGATGTTCTTTACAAATTATTTCGAGACTATCTTTTTCTCAATACTTGATTGTCATTTACGGTGTTGTTTCAATCTAGTATGGTGTAGCGTTTTTTTTTTGTATTTTCCCTACTTCGATGATCTTATAAATAATTCGAAAAATACTAAAGAATTCTTTGAAACTGCCAAGTTCTTAGTTGAAATTATCGAAGTAGGAAAAAGGCAAGAAGCGCTGTACCGGAATCTCTAGGAATATAAAATATCCAAGAGATAATATTTCTCGTTTCTCACTCAACTACCCTTGACAGAGTTAAACTATTAGCACGACCCGTATGGTTTGTCTATTAGTACGCCACGTATATTTTTTCTATTAATATGCCTCGTATGGTCTATCTATCTGTACACCTATGATAGTATTGTCTAATATTACATCTCGTATAGTTTGTCTATTATTATGCCTCGTACGGCTTATCTATTTGTACACCTCGTATGGTTTGTCAATTAGTATTCCTCGTATGGAACTTTGTTAGACTATTAGCACACCACGTGTGGTTTGTCTATTATAGTACGCCTCGTATATTATGTCTACTAATATGCCTCGTATGGTCTATCTATTTGTGCACCTCTGACAGTTTATCTATTAGCTCATCTCATATAGTTTGTCGATTATTATGCCTCGTATGGCTTATCTATTTTTACACCTCGGATGGTTTGTCGATTAATACTCCTCGTATGGATTTTTTGTTTTAGGACGTCTTATATTAAGGAACTTTTAAAAGCCAATATGTTGGCATATGTATCTCATGTGACAACTTGGAAATAAACGGTTTTGTTTAATATCATTTTCTGATGTCAAGACGTTTGACGTCCTCAGGAGGTACTACTTTTGTAAGAAGACGTCCCATAAGGAAGTGATACGAACTATCTGTTTCTTAACTATCCGTACCTGCACTACCCCTAGGTTGTTTTTTACAACCTCCTTAATCTGAAGCACTATAGACTCAAAGTGGGCACCCAGAACGTTAAGTGTTGTGGGATGTGCAAATCCCGAGACCCAAGGTCTCAAAGCCGAGCTCCCAGAGCTCGGATCGGCCTCCAAACCTCCCCTGCAGCCGACACCAGACACACACCTGAGCTCGTGTGTCAGAGGACACACCCAGTGTGAACACACGCTGCCGTGAAACGAACACACTTCACGGCAGAATGGAAGCACACACTAGCTCCAAGCTAGAGTGGTGTGTCTGAGCAACACTCAGATACACAGGCACACAACACGACTGCAGGTCCTACCTGCTTGTGTCTCAGCAAAGAAAAAGAGAAAACACAACACAAGTATCTCGCAAGGATACGTCATGAGCGAAAAACCGGGAGCTCAAGCACGCACAACCGCACTCGCCAGCAACAGACGCACTAATCCCAAAGCCGGCGCACAGACCGACGCTCCACACGTCAGGAAGTAGATCCCAAAAAATACCTCCTGCCACTCAAACGGAGCAGCTTACGACGTCAAAAACGTCGCATGTGTAATTCTAAACAGAGTAAACACATTGGAACACCAAAGCGTCCGTGAACACAAAATACGATGCGTACACAAGCAACCCGCCGACGGGTGCCGCCCTGTGATTGGCCGCGCGTAGGAATACACGCCTGGCGTAGCAATACACCACATTGAGGTTTTCCTTAACGAAAGCTCTTAGTGTTACCTTTAATTTTAACAACAAATGCCCTCTTGCCGATCTGAGGTTAGGGTATGGTTCCACCACAACGCCGACGTGCGATATGGCTTCGCCACCCAACTGCGGAGTGCCCGATTCTTTGTCCGCCTGCGCCAGGACAAGTACGCCCAGCAGGCGTCGGTCCTTTAGATTACATACATAGCGTAGGATTTTACCATACTAAATACAACAACACAACGAAAGGGTGTTCCAGCATTCACCGAATACTCGTTTTCATAACATCCGTCAAATCCTTGATTACCTTGAATATTATGTTAAATTTATTTAAAAAATGAATTTAATAATAATTTTTCTTTAATATCATTTTAAATAAATAAATATAAGAGTAAATACCTCATCCCCTCTTCTGAGGAAATTGGTCCACCAATACTACATCTCGCAAACTCGCTGAAATGATGGAACAACCTGCACACCAAGGAAGTATAGCAGCGGTGGTAGCTTGGAACACAGAAAACAAAAATAGAAACAAAAGAATAGATGTCACCACACCAGCAACAAGCAAGACCGAGAGCTCAACACGAGCAGCACGGCACGTTATCACCAGCCGGAAATGCAAGGCACACAGGCGCTGCGAGGCAGCGACACTGACTACAGCTTACTAAAGCCCGTGCCACACCTTGCATTATGTCAATGCTACTTGTGACTGTATTGGCGTCGCAGAACAACCGCTGCGGCTTAACGAGCTTTTGGATGAGCGCGTGACAACGCGCGGCAGTCAGTTGCATTGAAGCTTTGAGAGGAGGAGGACGTCAGACGACAATGTGCTATGCAAAGCAGCTGCGCTCGGATTACCGCGGAACGCGCTAGCGAGACAACAGTGAGCGCTTGAGCGAGACAACCGTGCTCAATGCCTGCTTGGCTTGCACTGGCTCTGCTGTGCGGTGTCGTCTTGCTACATGAATCAAGGTGGCTGAACTTTTGCTCATGTGGCTGCCCGAGCGGTGAGAGAGCTCTGGGCAACTCTTCGGTGCGGCATGGAGCACTCGAAGTTGCAAGGTGTGGCACGGGCTTAATACTGCAACTCAGTCTAGCTTACACCTAAAACTTGCTTAAACGAAAAACGCAATAAAAAAACGATCCATTCAAACGTTATCCCTAAGTGAACTGAATGACATGAAATGAGGAATGACGAAATTAATTTCAGGGATAAGAGATTCAGGTAAAGTGGGAAAAGAAGAAAAAACGAACGAAAAAACGAATAATGTCTAAGACGGCACCGGTCAGGCTCGGCCGACGGTTACGTTTGACAGAGATAGTCCCAAGTATACATACCGAAAGGGTAGTGCAGCACCCATGATGCTGCAGCAGAAGTTAACACAGAATGCGTAGTGGTAAAGAAAAGGTGCTTGCAGGCACACCCGATATCTTGGGACGAATGCACTCAGACCGAAAAGACAGGCATTTATAGCAAATAGAACTAGGGCACCGGACGGTATATGACGTCACTTGTGGGACGCACAGAACGTCCAACGGACGCGAGAAGAAAAACATTCCAAAATGAAATAAAACGCGATGCGTATTCATGGTTCACCTCAACGGATAACATCCGTCGAAAGACGCAAGACCCTTATGACTAACGCAAGCACACGACCCACATTTAACTTTCGTATTCGGTTCATCACTCATGCAAACAGTCTTGCACACTTAAGGGGTGTTTACACTAGGGGACATTTCGGCCTTGAGGCGCGACTCGTGTAGACGAGGCTCACCACAGAGGTTCGTATTTGTGTGTGTGTGTTCGAAATTCCGGATTCGCTTTGCTCGAATCCGTGCAGCGCCGCATATGTGAGAGGCGCAGCTCTAGACCGGTCAGTGTCATGGAGCTAGGATATATGGAGGGAGCATAGCGCACTCCGATCGGGCTCAATTTGGCTGCAAAAGTTGAGAGACTCGGGCAGTGTGAATGCCCGACACGTCACAATTCTGAGCCAACCACAGACGCTTGGCTGAAGTTGGCTCCTCTCACCTCCTCTACCACTCCCCTCCCATTTTCCGAAGCAAGATTAGTACCACAACACAAGTCATAGGGTGAGTTGTGCGTGCAAGTAGCTCCAATTTGTTATAATCAATGCCTGTAATCTTCATAGTTTTCAACTCTCAATGTACCTTTGCTAGAAATTTTGATATTATTAAGTGTCCTCAAGTGAGGAAACCAATTTATTATCTTTCGGAGTCTTAGAATCCCAAATTAATGATTAGAGATTAACTCAACAGCTGGAAGAGCATTCAGCGAGCGCGTCCGCACTCTCGCGTAGTCAGTAGGTAACTGGCTTCCGTGCTGACGTCACACTTGCGAGACGGCTATTGGTTACCACAGACAGAGGTGAAATCTCAAAAACTGGTTCTCTTCACAGACGGCTATGCTCCCTCCATATATCCTAGCCACAGATCATATACTAGAAGATCCGCAACTTATCACTAAGAGAGTTTCAGCCCTGTCGACAATGACGTAGGTGCCAATGGGCCAATGACGGAGCCGATAAATTGTTACGTGGCTCTTGTTTGAATCTGAAGTCGTTAGTCGGCTGTGAGCCTGCGACAGAGGTGCATCGAAAATTGCAGCAGAAACGGCTCCTTACGTACGCGTAAAAAATGCTCAGTGGAAAATTGTGCTACTTATTTATAGCAGGTTTTTTTTATCACTCAAACATCTTGATTTATTCATTATCGTATTGTTTCGACTAATATGAGAATCTGGTGTTTGATGGTTTGAAATAGTGATGAACTCTTTCCGAAAAACTTAATATACGGCATCGACGTTTTATCTCATTTAAACCTGAGTTTAATTTAAATGCACCCTAGTTTTTAAACATAAATTGTAAATACGTTCATGAATGCACATTCACGTTTATGTATAGTGAAGGACAATATAAAAAAGTTTCATCAATATAATCGAAATGTACTGCTTCGGCTTTCACTATCCTTATTACGCCAAGAAACGTTTCATAACTTTTCATAGTAAACCCTGCTGGAGACGCAGCCAATTGAAAGCCATGGCACCAATGACGTCATGGCTGCTAGAAGCTGATTGGTTGGCGTGCGTGAGTACGTTTGTGTAGACCGGGCTTGCGGTCCACCGTAGTTTTGAACTTCTTCTTTTGTAGCTGTTCTGTGTCCTAGCTCCATGGTCAGTGTGCAGTTGGTAGTCATCAAGTGAGGTAGCGCCTCTGCGGCCTCTCGCTCACCCGTTATGGCTGACTCAACACTGCCGCGAGAAACTACACTGCTTTTAATTGAAATGTACTAAGCCCATCAATACCTTTGGCAGACTAAAAGCTACGAATATAAGGAGGCTGCTTTCCATTTTATTTTAATGAAAATGAACGAATATAGTAACATTTCACTCATGCTAATAAAAAAGAGATTACGTAGCTTTATGATGCAGCAACAATATTCACACAAGCTCGTCTACAGCAATCCATATTTCATAGCAGTAGGCCACATTGACTGGTTTTGTGCTGCATGGCTGCCACTTTTGTTTGACCAAAAAAATCTAGTGGGACCTCAAAAAACATCGAGAAACATCTAGGTTTAAAAATATAACATCCAAAAATATATCTAGAAATAAATTAATTATCTACTATAATAAATTAGTTGAACAATAACATATAAGGATATTTATATCAGAAATTGCTTTATATTAGGCAATTTATCTTTATATGAATTATCTAGTATCCTGGTATTTACCCTAATAAAGCTTGGTATCCAAATATTCTTCAATTCCACACGTGTTGCGAGTAGAAAGGTCAGTCTCTATTGCATTGCTAATTATCAATGCTCAGATTCCTACTTATCAACAATTGTTTTAAGGCTTTCACACCGCTATTTTCATCACTTTTAATAATTTTGCAATTGCTAAGTAAGTTGATTCTACTTTATTAGATGCATTACTTAAGAATATAACTGATGCACCAAGTAGTTTCATGATAGAAATATCATTGCTTCCATCCAACAATAAACTGAACTCATTGTTACCAATATCATTGGTCAGTCTTTCGTCAAAATGAGGCCACAATACATTCTTGATAATGTATGTGCATTTTATTCCATGATTTTTTGATATCATCACTAGTTTTGCAATTGGAGATTGTGTGCTTTAGCTTATGAACCGTGAAATAGCCGTCTTGGTGTCGTTCATAATCTGAACAAAACATCATCAGAATATGGTTGCTTCACTATTCAGACAATTTGCTTAAGTAAATTAACAAATATAATATGAATGAAGTAGTAACCAACCATTATGTTGAATTCTTAATTCGAATTTACAGTTATCTATCATATACATAGCTTAATTGTAACTCTAGCTAGAAAATTTCTAGCATGCTGAAAAAACTATATAGGTTTTATAGCTAATATCTAGGTTCGAAATTTTACATCTAGGCTTCAGCAAAAACATCTAGATCTAGCTATATAATATATAGAGTGGCAGCCCTGTTGAGCAGCGCGCGTTCCGTGGCTCGCTCCAATGGTATCTAGTCTAAACGCGCACGGCTATTGTGAAGCTCCACACGAGGCGTCTACACGTGAGCCTGCAGCAAAATGTAGACCAGTGTAAACGGCCCTTAAAACATCATGCATCACACTCACTCCGGTATCCTAACGAATGTTCTAGAAACTTTCCCTCATCTCCTATAGTAATTACGATGTACTCTATCCTTAAATCGATCAGAGCTTCTGAGCGAGAACTTACATTACCTAAATGTATCCGTATTCTCCAATGTATCGACTTACTACATAATATCATGCGTTGATATAAAATTATTACTCTGGGTTTCCTGAAGAAAAACATTGTGATGATGAAATGACATTTTAACTGAGGATAATAGGGGAGAAGACAAAAAATTCCGAATAGAAAATGAAACGTAAATAGAGTCGTGAATGATGTGCGTGATGAAAAGGATCGCATTTAATTAACAAAACGTATCAAAACAGATTACATGGAAGCTCGTTAAACAATGCATCAATTACAACATCTTAAACTAAACCACAAGGTAACGCAAAAAGAATATAATCGAACAAAACACAAACGCCAAGGAAAATTAAAACATGGCGGATACATAACAGAAATAAAACATGGCGAATATACGACATGAAGAGGCGCAATAGGCAAGAATTTGTGTGGAGCTATGCAGAGTTCTCAAGTTCCAAAATATTTGTCTATATGGCTCAACCAAACCTTTTTAGTGATTGGGGCTTCTAGTTCGTACTGGTGAGTCCTAGTACGTTGTTTGACAATGTATGGACCGTCAAATCTACTAGCTAATTTATTGTACTCGGTCTCGTGAGGTACGTGCCTAATATAACAGCGCTGACCCGGAACTAATTCTCGGAAGCTTCTGTTTTTATTTGCCTGCTTTAAATATTCATCGGCACTGCTATCCAGAACATCTGGCAGATATTCCCTCATTTGTTTGAATTGTTTAGTCATTACCCGAAGGTAATCATCACAGTCGTAAATCGGTTCTCGACACGCCTTGTTGAAAATTGAGATTGGGTGCGATTTATCAAATCCTAGTAAACAAAAATGACTATTGTCTTTCAATACTCTATAGTAACTCGTATTGATGGCACTCTGCAATTCTGGCAGAAATTCATCCCAGAGGTCACATTGATTTGCTTCAACATAATTTTTCAGCGATCGGACTATTTTTTGATTAATTCTCTCGACACCTCCTTGTGAGGCGGGGATGTAAGGTGACCCCGTTATGTGGTTTATTTTATAATTAGTACATAGTGAATGAATTACCTGGTTCGCAAATTCTCGACCGTTATCGCTACGTAAGGTTTTCGGGCACGAGAAATGGTTGAGCACATTGTGACGTAGTGCATGCGCAACTGTTTCAGCTCTTTTGTCTGGAATTGCCACCAAAATGACAAATCGTGTTAATTGGTCAGTGGCCACTAAAATATAACGGGACGCGTTCGAGGTTGTAGGGAGTGGACCTAAAAGATCTATAACACAGACACCGAAAGGTTTATCCGGAAGGGGGTACTTTCGAACTGGCACTTTTCGTGTGATACGACCATTTTTACGGTAACAACTGTCACATTGAACAATAGTATTTAGAACCGCTTGCTCCTCGTCGGGGTGGAAAAATTCCTGCTGGAATGTGACCAGTGTTCTATCATGTCCGTAATGAGACATTTTTGGGGATGAATGACAACTCATAATCGTGTCCGACAAATAGATCGTTGGTACACAAAGTGTGACCTTGACAGATTTTTTTCCTGTCTTGTATAATTCTCGTTTATAATGAAGATCATTTTCCAAGAAAAAACGGGAGAGATTTTTCGGACGATTTTTTACCGATCCCACATTTGTATTGGGTTCGAGCATCATTCGAATTCGTGCAAATTCTTTGCAATTTGTTTGTTCGTATACTAGCTCCTGTTCTGTTTTCTAGGGAAGAGTTCCCCATTTTAACATGTCTGAGACATTTTAAAGGGCTAAAATACGGTCTTCAAAATCTTCCTCGATGTTAGTTAACGTCTCTGTATCATTAATATTAAAAGGAGTACGACTGAGCGTATCAGCAATGACATTTAATTTACCTGGGATGTATCGTGAGGTTACCGAATACTCCTGGGCATGAATAGACTATCGACTTAACGTCGGATCTGCGGGAAGGGTTCGATGGAACATTGAAATGAGGGGTCTATGATCTGTCAAAATTGTCACATCATATCCTAAAATTATCAGACGATATTTCTTCAATGCAAAGATAACAGCAAAGGCTTTGCGTTTCGTGGTACTATAACGTCGTTCGGTGGGAGTTAATGACTTAGAAGCATATCCAACAGGTTTCTGAAAATCATTTTCGTCGGGCTGCACTAAAGCTGCGCCCACTGCGTATGCACTTGCGTCGGTTACGATATAGAAAGGTTTCGTGTAATCTGGAAATTGCAAAATTGGTTCTTGTATCAGCTTATCTTTAAGCGTTTGAAACGCGGTTTCCTGAGCGTTCTCCCACTTGAACGGTTCGGATTCTTTCAGCAAGTCCGAAAGGGGTACCGCGATGCTTGCAAAGTTCATGATAAATCGTCTATAATATGAAACAAAACCAAGGAAACGCTTCAAATCTGTCCTATTCTTGGGTCTCGGGTAATTCCTGATTAAGGGACTTTTTTCTTTGAGGATCGTCACTCCTTTACTAGAGAGAAAGTGGCCCAAATATTCGATTTCGGACTTCATCAGCTTAGTCTTTTTTAAATTTATAGTCAATCCTGCATTCTGAATTTCTCCCAACACGTCATCCAGATGACGTAAGTGATCCTCTTCATTCCTACTGTAGACGATAATATCGTCGAGATAGCACAGAGAGGAAATTCCGATGACTCGGTGTAAAACCTGCGTCATTAGTGCTTGAAAGAAAGCGGGAGCATTTCTAAGTCCAAAGCATCTGCGATTGAACTGGTACGATCCGGTCCGCGTCGTGAAAGCTGTAAACGGGCGGCCGATTTCTTGATGGGCACCTGCCAGTAGGCGGACTGAAGGTCTATGGTGGAGAATATCCTACTTCCCACCATTTGATCTAATACTTCTTGAATGTCTGGTAATGGAAACCTCAAGGGCAACGTGTGCTCATTAAGGTGTCGTAAATCAACAACCGGCCTACCTGTACCATCCGACCTACGGACCATGATTATCGGAGAGTTATGACAAGATCTGGCTTTTGAGATTACTCCCTTTTTCAACATGTCTTCTACAGCACCATCGATTTCTTCCTGTTGACTGTGAGGAACACGATATTGTCTAGTGCAAAGGATTTTCGTAGGATCCCGTAATTGGATATCCATCTCAGCAAGGTGGGTTAGGCCAAGCGGTTCGCATTTCAACGCAATGGCTTTCCTATTCTTATTCAAAACCGCTAATAATTATAATTTGTCGCGAGAGGGACCGATCACATCCGTGTTTATATCCTCTTTTGTTAGATTTCGTAGTATTTGCCCGTCCCGTGAAATGTGTCGCGGGTTATGAGCTTCGTGCTTGGGAACTTCATTTAAATTTTGTACAGTTTCCAGGTCTACTGGTTCCAACGTGGTAAGATAAGTATATCGTTTAATCACGTAAGGATATTAATACAAATTCACTAATCGGATCGGTATCTATTCTCTAGACGCGATTGTCAACGATTCAGCCACCAGTAGGTGTTCGGTTATCGCCGTTCGTTCTGTGAAATACGCTCCATTTGGTAGATTTTTTTTCGAACGTTGAAAGTCACTTCCTCCAGAGGAGGAATTGTAGTGTCTCTACACTGAAAGAAATAATGGCCCTATTTTGAAACACCCAGGTGCATCTGACGTTTGTCCCAAAACCGAGACACGCAGAGGCATCATCAATGAGACACCCAAGATTAGGATGCATACCAGTGTATCCAGACTCGATTTAGAGACGCTCTAGTGTCTCACTAAAAGTGCTTCAGTGTCTCATCGATGAGACACTTGGGCTTGAGTTTGATGCATTTACAAGTGATGTCTCAAACGAAACTCCACGGATATTAAGCTGTAGAATTACACTGTCAAGCAAGGTTGGCGCTTCCAGCGCTATGAAGAAACTTGGATACGCTTACGTATTCTTTAGCTAAGCGATAGCTACTGCTAGTGACATCAATATTAGGTCTAACCGCTGAAGAGCTGCGGTGGGAACTACATTCGCCTCCAGCAGTTAGCCTTTTCATGCTATCAGCAATACTTCTCGTTCAGCTGAGAGCGATGGCGAATAAGCGGTAACTTCCCCTCAAGAGTTCATTCAGAGTCTATGAGAGAAGTTATATACGTAAAAAAAGTTTAATTTGATCCGTGTTACATTTACTGAACACTTAAATAACTGAAGTCAATTTGAGGGGTGACTAAGCTGTTACATTATCATCGCCAATAAAAGATAGGCAGCATTTTGAGACACTTCAAACTCATCGAGGTGTCGCACTTCCGATGAGACATCTACTCTGTTTCTGAGACGTTCTGGCTATCTTTGAGACACCTGAAAAGCCTTGAGATACTTAAAGAGGCAAAAATTTCTTTCAGTGTACCCGCGTGTAATCTAATTTCTTGTATTGGTAACGTTCTAGCATCGTCACTTTCTAAAGTATTTTGTTCAAGTTCACACCTCGCACGAGTGAGGTTATTGACCGCTGAGCCTATCTCTCTGGCATTACCTGAGCTTGCCTCCGGTCGGTACGATAACGTGGCACGGCATGCTTTACGTTTAGGGAATCCGTGTCATGTTTACGACATAGCGTATCACTCGGCGGGCTTTCCCTATCTTTCGGCTGTTGTTTTGTCCCGATGTTTGTCGAAAACATCGCACGAACATCCTGAGTTTGTTTTCGAATGGGTCCAACCAATTTTAATGGCTGGTTTTCGAACATTACTTTGCCCTGTGCGAAATTGATGGTGGCTTTACATTCTTTTAAAAGATCTGTTAATATTAAAATTTCACCAGGAATGTGGTTATTATTCCCCACAACGAGGGCCGTGACCCATTTTTTCATTCCGTTGGGTAGCTTAATCAAAAGCCCTGCCCTACCATTTATGTCTAGATGCTCTCCTGATGCGTTCGATACACGTACTGCACTAGGTTCTAAAGGAGATTTAACCCATTTCCTCTTAATTAAAAAGACGGTTGCCCCGGTATCGATTAACCCAGGCAATCGTCTCCCATCTATAACTAATTCTATCATGGAGACGCGCATCAACTGATCTGTCTTTGTTGCTTGATTACTTATCAAATTAACTACTTGATTCGGCGATTTTATTGCATGTATCGTACACTGAGTTTTCGGGGACACAAGAATTTTATCCGATCATTTTATTTCGAGTTCTCTTGGTCGGATCGGTTTAGTGCAACGAGGACACTTGAGCGATTGACGTTTATTATTACCGTTAGTTAGGTTCTCAGAATCACCAGTCAGACTCTCTGAGTTTTTAGTGACCGGATGCGTCTTCTCTTCGGCTTTCATTACTACGGGCTCCTGTGTCTGTAACTCAGAACTTCCCACTACTTTGGGCTTCTTTTAGAACTCAGAAATTTCAATAAACGTTAACCCAACGTTAACGCTATTGCAATCTACGGAAATTTGAATTTCGCTTGGATTAATTTAACTTTGGCTTGGATCAAATGGAGTTTGACTTGAATTAAACTGAACTTGACTTGAATTAATTTGAAGTAGGCTTGGATTATTCAAACTTGACTTGGATTAATTCGAATTTGACTTGGATTAATTTGAAGTGAAAAGGTGTAGTCTGAAGACGAGACCAAATTGTCACTTACTTGAGTTTTATCTTATGGAAAGTCGCGCAGCATCATTTAGGATGGCAGCAATCGAAACTGTAGCAACTTCCACCCTCGACTGCTATGTCAGCGTCCTTCAAAAGCGCAGACCTCTCCTCCTTCTGCCACAAGTCTCTCGCATGTGGCTGGAGCCAAATGTTTGGACCGTCGAAGATGGTCATCGGTAATGGCTCCTGGGTGAAAAAAGAAAAATTTTAGTATGTGTGTCACTTATTATCTTGAGAAATTTGACCTGAATACAATAAAACTTTTATTATTTAGTTTGTTTAAATGCTTGCTTGGTCGTTTGTAAGTTCATTAGCATCCATGATATGCTTATTAGAATAACGTTCGACTACATTTTCAGTAATAACGTAGGGTTTGAATAAATTTCCTCGCATTGTAGTACGAACATGATGGGTTTAAATACTTATTTTTCTAAAAATTCATATCTCTAATATCTTCCATATGAAGACTGACTTGATGGGTAATTACTTGTTATGATTTAACATTAGGTCAATATTCGTTAAAAAATATTTAAATCCAGGATTCCTTCATTAGTGTAAGTAATTAAATTTTCACTCTGCACGCCAACTCTACAATGAAGGAATAATTATGAAATGACAACAAATGATTTTCACTTTTTTCAAATGAAATTTTTGCCTTCATTCTTGCGTTCGCTTGGACTATTTTAACAACTGCCTTTAGAAGACAAATGTTTCATTTTCATTTTTTCTTAATAATTGAGGGACAAAAACTGCTAAAATAACAATAGAATGAAGTTCTTACCTTTTTACTTGTCTTCACAGGGCGAGGTATGGACACCTCACGAGACACTTGAAGTATTCCAGCTGCATATTTCCAGGAGATTACCTCGCATTGCATCGATGATATTCATCTCAGTGATTCCCACGAATTCAATGCATATCTGAAAAAATTAAGGTCATGTTATTATTCAAGAAAGACAAAAAATATACTCTCGCATGATTTTTTTCCTCACCTAGAGAGTTTTCGTCTAACAATTATTATTGTGTTTTATTTTCATCATCACAATGTGAAACATCCGATAGCCAAAATTTTCATTTTGTGGACGAACGTCAATGCTCGCCCGCCTTCGCTGTGTGCGGAATTCGCGAAACATACGTGCTGAAAACCCAACGTTAAAATTTACGAATTTTTACGATTAGTTAATTCCATTTACTCTGGAACATGGAAATGTAGACAGTAACTTTATATTGTCAGACATAATTATTGGTTAGATATTTATATTAAAGTACTTCTTCTAACATACCTATTCAAGCTATTATACTTTAAACTATGTTCATTCTTCATTTATTTGTATAGAAAACATAAGTGCAATCAACATCTTCTTATCAAAATCAACTTCTGATTGGATCTATTTTAGTTTCAAGAATTTCCAATCATGAATTATGAATTGCTTAAGCAAACTGGCAACTCCATGTTCAGTATATCTGTTGCTTTGATTATCTATACATATATACAGTCTGAACTTGGCTGTCACATATCTTGCAGTAAGTCAAAACATTTATTTTAAAGATAACAAAGAAGTTAATTCTACTTTTCTTCATTTTACCAAAATCCTCTGTAGCCTGAACATGTTAAAAAGAATTTTAGACTGTAACAAAGATTTAAATTTTCATTGATTATCAAGCACTTTTGAGTTGGAAGTTTGAGTTTCATTATAACAAACTTTTCTGAGGACAGTCTTCTCATATCCTATTCTGTAGGTATATATTCTGGAGAGGCCTGCTATAAAGTCATTATTTATAGATATTCACATTAACAATAACCTGTACAAAACATCAAACTACAGAAAATTAATAGAAGTACTTTCACGTGCAACCAAAATACTTGATTATGTTTGGGTCCCATATTACGCTTAAGTTAAAGCCTTTCTTTCCAATACCTACTAATCAGTAAACTCTAATGGAATTGAATTAGAAGAAAAACTATTTTCAATAATTTATGTACCATTTACAAGTTAATAACCAAATAATTAATATAGGCTAATCAATTAATCAATTATAATAAGAATTTCATGCAGAGAAAATTAAAGCACTAATAATATAATGAGCAGTAGTACTTACATGAGTTTTGTCCTTGATTGAGTGAACTCACAACCACTGGTTAATGGAGAAGGCTCACTCCGAGCACAAGTTGAAGGAACTGAGAATAATTTTATCAAGCCATTACTGGGCCAATGATCTGTTTAGTTTAATAATATTCAAGTGAAGCTATAAATCTGGACTTACAAGAATAGAGGGAACACTGTTTGTAATTCATTTTCAAATGCTGAAAAATATCAAAAACTTTTAAAACAAATTAGGATATATTTTTGAAAAAGAACATACCAAATCAGTATCAAGTAAGGTCTTAGTGAAAAGCAAGCAAAAAGAAAAAAGTTAGGCTATCCAACAATAAGACTAAAGCCAATAATAATTGTAAAAGAATTACAATCATGTTTCACCAGGTTCTCTTAGTGTGACTAATAACTTTAGCCTAGTCCAAAAAATCAGGTAATATAGTTTTATACCTGCTTGTTTGGTTTTCTTTAAAGCTATTTTTTTTAAACATATGGCCATTGTTGAATGTAATATTGAACTCGAAATTTCATGCGCATGATTGGATAAATGAATTTCCCAAAGCAAGATACATATACCGTGGCTGCGTTTAAATGAATTTTCATATCAATGATAATTTTCAGTAAAATAATCATATCATATCTGATTTTATCTAATCATAATACTGTTACTGATTATTCATTCATTACCTTTTAACATAATAACATGATTTTGACTGCAAAAGTTAATCCATGTCCCACACACATGAAACTGTAACACATGGTTTTGTATTTCATCCCTGTTGCTTTTCATTCTAATTAATTACTTCTTTACACATTTGCATCATTACAAATTAATAACCAGTAATTCAAACCCATTTATTTATACGCCAACATAAATTATTACTCTATTCCTTCCGAAAACAATCAAGAAATTCGAATCGTCGAGGATGCGACCTTGAACTTTAACGCCAAGGTCGCATAAAGACGCTTAAGATGAGTCACCTGTAATCTATCAACCCACAAGCCCGTATCTCGGCTGATGCATGAAAAATCACATTTGACGCTCAAATACATATCCTCTTTACACATGAAATAAAATCAAAACATTAAACAGGCTTTAGAACGAATGACTTTCAGGTTATCATCATGAAGTGAACGAACTAGTTAGGTAGCCCGGGTACAAAAATCATGGTGGCAGAAATGAAGATGCCACTTTAGCTGTTTCACTGCTACGTAATTGAATGCAATATGTTTTAACAGGTGCACAAGTACATGTGGCTTTCAATATACACCAAACAAATCACTCGGGTCTTGAATGAGACCACTAAGATAGTGGACACCACTTTCTTACGAAAAGTACGCTGGATATGGGTGCTTCGCGGATTACACATGCACGCGTGACTACCCGCAATGACAAGCAGACCGATACTAATTAATCATGCCATTGCATGCATGCATGCATGCATGCATGGTGGCGAGGCCGCGGGTTATCTGCATGAGCTGCGGTTGCCTCTCACGACGTTGGAAGGAACACAAATGAGCTATTTACTTCAGTACTTGATAAATAGATTAGTGATTGGCGAACTGAAGATAATTGCAATCATCATGCGCTATTTCTTAATAGCTTTCATTCTACCAAGCCCTTCATTATCTTCATTATACGTCTAATTTAACTGCATATTTCTGCTGGAAAGTGTAAGTTAATTTATTACACCGACAAGCTTGAGTCGTAAACGAAAGTGTTGCCTTATAAATTTTTCATAGTAATTTCCTTCTAGTATTTTGGCATTAATATCTTGCATTTTAGTTATTAACACGTTTACCACGTTTTTACGGTTGTTAAAGGTTGGTTTGGTTGCGTTGCAAGTAGCAGAATTGGGAAATAGATTTTAAATACTTCCTGAGATATGTGAGAAATACAATTGCGTGATAACATTTCACCTTGTATTTTAAATATTTTATTTTAAAAAGATTTTGATGCAGAAAAACTTCAAAAATTTATACGGGTATGCAAATAAGAAATTTACTTAATGGTACACATAGTCCTAAAACGCAAGAAACGTGTCCCCTGAAGTGAATATCTTATATTTTGGAATGAACTGAACAAATATGTTTATGCGTGAAAAAAACGTACGCAATAACTTTATTTTTTCCCTTTTTTCATCGTATTAACTGAGAAAGTGAAAAAAATGGACATATATTTGCTTACATTTACTTGTTATGGTATATGAATTGAACATTTTGTTGAAAATGTAAAATTTGGATCAACAAAACCCCTAAACAGGCAACCGATACTTCATTGTCTTACTGGCGGTGACTTTACATTCTCGCCCGACCTGTGAGTGCGTCAAGATTGACACACCTGGGTGTGTCAAGATTTCTCTGAGTGCAGAAGCGTATCCCTGTACCGGAAAAAAAGCCGCCATAAAATTATTAAGAAGAGCGACGCGTAACTGGAAGTGGTGAAAGTGTTTTTCACATAGTAATTTTGATTCACGTGGCAATTTCTCCGACTGGGCTCCAAATTACGGGAATGAGCAGAATAAATGGCCTTTATTGTTGTGCGGAAATCGATATAGGTCACCTCATTAATAAGGCGACCTCTCAAAGGAATTTTATTCGTTGAGTTGACCAGTCACGATTTGTGCGTTAACGGTAAATTGTTCTGGTCCGGTGACTACGATATAAACATGTCTACGTAAATCACCCGCCATGCAACCCTCTGGTGTCTCGCCCCAGATTTCGCCTCGCACAGTGTCACTGGATTAGCTGTCCTGCAATCCTGGTCAGCGTGGCCGTCGTCGAGGGCTGTGTATTGTGCAGAGCTTTTGGGTTGACCGAAAGAGTGCCTGTAGGTACTGCTGAAGTTTGGCGCCGGAAGACCGTGGTGGAGTGTGGAGCCAATTGGTCACTCCGTCAGGGAGCAGAGTTCGCATCTTCGCCTCTTCGCCTCTTCGCCCGCTGACGTGTGACCTGACCATGGAAGCCTAACTCACCGAGGGCCGTGTTACTCCTCTCCGTCTTACGTCTCCTCAGCACTGAGGGTAAGTGGGTTGGTTGGCCATTATGATTTGCTATCAACGTATCAATTTCATGCTCTGGTCAATTAGGGTGCAACGCCACACACGCATTCGAATATAACTTATAACTGAAACCTTATAACGTATAACATATAACTGGAACCTTATAACGTATAACTTATAAATGAAACCTTATAACGTATAACTTATAAATGAAACCTTATAACGTATAACTGAAAACTTATAGCGTATAACGTATAACTGAAAATTTATAACGTATAACTTATAACTAGAATTGGAACGCAATTCCGCAGCCGATATATCATCTGCCTCGGTAGGGGTTGAAGTTGTTCGGGGTTATTTCATGTCCTTATAGGCTCAAGTCTTTGTTTTTCCCTACAGGCCGTTGGGTCTAGGTCTTTCGGGTCAAGCGGTGGGCGCTGTCGTGCGGCAAGAGCTGCGTGTTGTGCACTCAGGCCCGATTAGTGCTACTCCTCGCCTATTGATTCGTTTGACTCTGTTGTTTACTGGTGTTACTACTCTATCGTTGAATTCAATTAAAATTCTCAATCCGGACTTTCTTTAACTCCACCATCAGTCTTTTTGTACAATTGTTTTCTTCAATAGCTTGTGACGCATATTGTTTCGAGAGAGTTTTCTTGTTTTACGAATTATGACACCCAACGGAAACCCATTAGCTGAAAAATATGTGCGGAAAATACAAATTCACAGGGAAAATTTTTTAAAGTTGAGTATACTTCGCAACCCCTATTGATTAGAGTTTGACTACAATTAATTTTGAAGCTTGTTGAACGAAAATTAAAGAAACTGAAGTCTAATCCTCTGTAAGTTAGTATGCGGTGTACTGAAGTTTGAAAGTGATCTCCGTCTCTTGTCTCGAGACAGTCTTGAAAAGAAAGAGAGTTGTTCTTTTCCACTTCCACGGTAAATGTAATTGATCGATGTTTATAATTAAGATAGCTTATAAACTGCAAACATGAAATGAATAAATAAACAAAAAAGTATCGTCTACATATTATCTTATCGACTGTAGAAAACTTGCTTGAAATCAGAAACCGTCGATGTTGAGCACTAAGCGGATTTAGACAGCGTAAGAGGTCATGTTCAGGATCCTCGACGAAAAACAGTTTTTAGATTTGTGAAACTGCTTCAACCAAGACGCGTCTACAATTAGGAAAAAAACTTTCTCTTGTTAAGTACATAATACCAGTTATCTCTGACATCGCTTCAGTTGCTATCATCCCAATGTTGTGTGTACCTTTTTCACCTATTGGCCCTAAAGCACTAGTGAATGTTGGATGGGATGGATCAGCAAAGAAATGGTCGCATTATTTACAAAAGCAACACGCATAAAATACGAACAAAAGCACCTAGTTAGACTACAAATTTTTTTATCCCAGATTGAAGATAATCGGCGATTCAAACTGAAACAAAGTATTCAATGCGTTTAATTTCCCCAACTTATAATCTAAAAACTTCAAATAAGCGAGTGTTAGCTTGTTGATGAAACCATTGGCTATCATATCCTTTATCTGAGTTGGATCGCAAAACGACAACTCAACTCAGTGCGTGTGCATCCCGCTGCTCCAGCAATCGTCGTACACAAGCTTGTTAAGAAACTGAACGCCGCACATTGCGAAAAGAACCGCAACTTTATGTGGAACACGTTAACTTGTGCTATATTGACGAATCAAATGTCCATGTGATCCATCTTTGAATTAATACCTTCTGCTCATTTAATTCTTATTTGGGTTATTCAACCGTAGTTATCGACAACTTTCATGTTTTCTCATGATTTTTACAAACCAGATTTGATATATAGATTTTGCATTTTTCCTTTAACCCTAGATTGTACCCTGGGAGGGGTCTGATTACCCTAGAATAGGGTAATTACCCTAGGAGTGGAAGCACTGACTATGCTTGGTCAAGCCTGTCTCCTTTGTTTGCGTCTTAGAAGTTTCTGGGCTCAAAGCTGTCTGCTTTGAGGACATTTTCTTGCGAGCGTAACATCCATCCTAACATGTCCTTGAGTTCAGCTATTTCTTTCACAGCTACGTCGAATTCGCCTCTTGACACCATCGGGGTCTGCGGTGGCTTGACCGCGTTTACCGTGACGGGCTCGGTAGTTGCGGCCTGGCACGCGGACTGCCCTGCTGTGACTTGGTCTGCTATCTCCCCGTACTCTTCATCCGTTTCTCATTTTTTTAGACCTCAATCAGCGGCTGCTCTTCCGTCCGTAATTTTGAAAGATGCGTAGAACGGATGACTGAAGCTGGTAGCGAACTTGTCCGCAGTTGCTGAGACGCGTCATTTCCAAGAGTAACTCGGATGGCGTGCTGTCTCCCAGCATTATTTTAATAATAGCGTTGTCGTTTGTCTCTTCGTCGTAACGAACGAAACGTTTCGTTAGTGCAGCTTTTAGGGCGTCGTTTTTACCGTTTGCCAGGGGTTCAACAGTACCTTTTGAACTCTTGATATGATGTGCGTGGGTATAGCCCTCCGAACGGCGCCTCGAACTTCGAAGTGTCGTTCGATTGGGGATTTGTGAGAGAAGAACATCGCGGTATAGGAGCCATGCTTTAATATCACCTCCGAAAACGAGTAACCGGACAACTCTCCCACCAATACTTCCACCTGCCGGGTCACTCTCGGGACACCAGTGTGGTATTCTTCCTCAGGCTACTTTGCGCTACGGGCATGCTATGAATATTTACGGACTTTGAATAATAATGCCCGAAGCGAGAGCATGAGGTACCAACGAACCCGACAGGGAAAGAAAACACAACTGGAACAAATACCGTTCTATTATGAATATTGCCGGCAGTGATGGCACACGAGGAAAAGATTGCTGTCTTATAGTAACGCACCAAGAGACTTCTTGGAGGACTGTCGGGTGGTATGGAGTTGCAGCACGGATGACGGTAGAGTGACTATTGGGTGCAAAGCAGCGGTAGAAACAGTACAGACTACTGCAGGCGGAGCGTTTTCAGTGAGTGTTGTAAAGATCGAAGCCGCTGCGAGATGACTGGCTGAGCTTCTTCTGCACCTCCTTGTATTGGGCCTGGTGAGAGTTGTAACGCGCTGGGCGTTACAGGGCCTGAACTGGTTGGGGGTTAAGTCGCGCTTAGTCCAATCCGAAAGCCACCTCGAAGCCCGCCGTTGCGTGGGGTGGCCGCAGGTCGCTTGAAGCTTGTGTGGTGGGGAACAAGCGAACTGCTTGTTAAGACCCCCACAATCTCATGCAGAGAAACAGTGTGATGCTACAATTTTCTATTCTTATTTTTCAATTGTAGGGTCTATTCGTTAAAAAACGCGACATGAAATGCTCGAATCTCTTGGTATACGTACATAAGAATAAAACCAACCTTAATGAAATTTAGAGTGCACATTCCTTGCTTTTGGTTGGGCAGCTGTAGCTTCAAGGAACGCTCTGTTATTTACGTTTAAACTATGTCCCATAGAGTGTCCCAAGCGTATACAGGTAGAAATTCACAGTAATTATATCAAATCCAGCACATGCTGCTCTGGTTCTTTGTGAAATGAAAATGATTCCACCTAATTTTTATGAACATTGGGCAATATTTAATGGTCGCGCGAAACGAACGTGTTTTATAGCTCCTGTGAGATTCACCCCAAATTTCCATTAAATAATAAAGTTCTGGCTTTTTCTCCTACTGCATGTAGACCGACAACTAAAGGCTGCAGAAATTTGATATCTATGGAAATTATTATAAAATACCGTTGAAAAGAAATAAATACAAACTCCATCAAATTTCCTTTTTCAATAGATTGATAATATAATCATAAAGGGCAAGATATTTTACCTTATCAACAATTACGTCCCAGGACAACTTAAATTTTATCAGTAATGTAACTGATGCATCGACTTCTGATTTCCTGCAGAAAACAAAATCTTCTCTTCTTACTTCAGCACATTCTTCTTGAGTTCCGCCTTCCTTTTTTCGGAACGGCTTTCGTGTGGAGTCGGGGTAAGCTTCAGGAGGAACTGGGCTTGCCTTTCTTCCTTCTTCCGTCTGCTTAAGAAGCGTTGAATGAGGGCTTTTCCTCGTTCTGCAGGGTCGTTCGTGACCTTCAGGACACCAACTCGCTTCTTTACGCACTTGAAACTCGAATCTGTGTTCCATGTTTCAGGACCCAGCTCTAGGAAGGTCAGCTCCTGGGAATACCTGCCTCCTAAAACACTTTTGAGGAGCTCCACCGACCGCACTGAGCAAAAGGCGGAAAGTGGCCCGTTAAGATTGATTGGTGTCTTCGACTAGGGGCGCCGTGGATTCTTGGTCGTTGAAGGACGCTTCATCCCCTCTACCATCGCCGCCTTCTGCTCCGGGCTGATGCGGTCATCAAAGATGGAAAGTCGAATCAGATCCTCAGAAAGGTACCTCGTCAGTTCACGTCACTTATGACGTGAACTGAAGTCCAGGTCGTTCTTGGCTGATTAGGACGGAATCATTGCCTCGTTCCAGTATTTCGATTAGATCATGGTCACAAAGAATGCCACTCGACAGATCTCCATCAACTCCCGCGCGTGCTCATCTCTAGCTGGTTATGAAAGAGCATGATCTTCACGGCATAGATGGCCTTGGCCATCCATCTGGCTATGTGGTAAGCACCAGGAGCACGGAAGGATGTAGGGACTCCTCCTCCATGGTAGGCCACGCTGAGCAAGATTATCTCTTTGTAGTCTTCACGTGGATGATTCCCACAGTCAAGCAGTGTTTCAAGTGACGAAGCATCTCAAGGCGGTGAGCTTCTTCCTCGGATAATAGAACAGTCAATGTCATGGGCTGTGGTCGGCTCTGGTCAACAGAAGGCCTACGATTTTAGAGCCTCTTGAAAAGGGAGATGTTAGGACCAGATGATGGACCCATGCAATTCTCGAAGACATGCTTCAGAACAATTTCAGGATGTGGTGGCGGCATGTCAACCACTCTAGGGGCTTCTCCAGTGCACGTTCAATCCTGAGACATGCTCCTTGAACCACCTCCGTGTTGGCTGCAGTCGTGTCGAATGACATTCCAATGATGTTGCCTCCAAGCTGCTTTCCCGCACCAGCTTCAAGACTGTTTCGGCAACAGCTCGTCTCCTGTTCCGTCAGAAGACACAGGAACACCCAGAAGTTACTCCGTATCCTCCCCGGACACCAAGACGGCCACCCTCTCCTCCAATAACCTTCCATCCGCTAGACTGGGTAACAACTTGCCGTCCCAATGCATCACCAAATTGATTTCAGGCTGGAAGAAGAGAGACATGGCAATCTCTTCGCGGATTTCGACTCTGGCCCAGTGGATTAACGAACGGGAAAACAGTGATAAGTTCGATCTCATAAGTTAACCTATCGATCTCTCATAAGATCGATAAGTTCGAGGCTCATTGCAGCAGCGGCGTAGGAGGATGTTCAGCACGGACAGATAGATTGTCACGTTCCCATGTGTCGATACCGTCGTGCGATGGACTTGAGGGTTCATGGAAAAGGGACTGTCTTTGGTGCAACTTCCTTTTTCCGGGGTGCTAGCTTTTCTGCGCAGCTGCCCTTCTTGAGGTTCGTGTGGGTACCGCCTACGCCATAATTAGTCCGCTAGTGCAACAGAAGTAAATTCTGTTTGTGCCAAACTACTGCGGTACCGTTAGGAAGACGAGCAACTGAATGTGCCGAAACCAGTCCGTTAGGTCTCCTCAGGAAATTCCCTGATTCGTCGAACTGCGACAGCGTCTCCCTGTACGATAAACTATGCGGAATAGTCTGTCCTCCCAAGGAGGTTCATTAAGCCCCTTTTTCGGCGAAGTGTCTGATTTAAATAAAGCCTCTATCGTCAAGGAAAACGGAAAACTCTTCTTACCTTAGGATTTGACTAGTTATTTGCAGAATCTCTTTGCAATCCTTCTTAAATACACAAATACATTTCAACAAAGATAGTGATTTATTTTCTTTTGCGAAAATAGTGTGTACAGACATGAGCTACTGCATAACATGGTACAACACGCAAAATTACATTTAAAATATTAGTCCTATTTAGCTAGGTAACCAAAATAACATGGTAACATTGAAATATAACAAAATGAAATCTAAGGGCTAACTGAAGTAAATACACAAACGCGCCATCGGGGTAGGAAAACAGACCTTGGTCCCGTACAAGGAACTGATCACTCAAAGAAAATACGTATGATTATGAGTAACTATAACAAACTGGACTCGACAACACCTGCTGCCTGACACTCCCGGGTGTGGGTATCTCTGGTACGATAGCCGAGAAAGGAAATCAGCTAGGTGGTTGTCGACTCTCGAAAGATGTTCTGCTCGGAACCTAAAAATGCTGAAATACAAAGGCCAGCGTTTCAATTGGGGGTTCAACTTGTCTGCCTGTTGTAATTAAAGGAGTGATCGATGGTCGGTCTGTAACACAAATTCCCGTCCATATAGGTAGACCTCAAACTTCTGTAGAGCCCAGTAGATGCTTAGCGCTTCTTTTTCAATGGTAGAATAGTTCATTTCTGATCCTCTCAGTCGACGTGAAGCATATGCTACCGGCGCGTAGTGACGGAAGTCTCGTTTGCTCGGTTGGAAGAGAGCAGCTCCAAGTCCAGTTTGGGAGGCATCTGTCCTTAGAATTAAAGGGCATCTGTGGTCTGGTAACTGTAAGACCGGTCTCTTGAGTAACGCTGTCTTCAAACTTTCGAACAGGTCTTCTGTTGTATCGGTCCAAAGTATTTGTTCTGGAGTGTTCTTCTTTAGGAAATCATGGAGTTTAAAGGTCAGTTGAGAGTAGTTAGGAATATACTGTTGGTAGTACCCAACTGTACCGAGAAAACTTCGGAGCTCCCGTTTTGTTTTCTGGGAGAGGAACCAATTTTAAGACTTTGACTCGGGTCTCCAGAGGCTGGATTGATTACTGCTCAGTTGATGACCCAAATAATGGAGGTTGTCAAATCCGAATTCGCACTTGGACGACTTCGCTTTGAGGCCATGTCGAGAAAGAGATTCGAACAGTTTAGACAATGCAGCGCAGTGATCTTTCCAGGTAGTCGAGGCGATTAATATGTCGTCCATGTAGACCTCGGTATCTTGCAGTCCTGCAGTGACTTGACGTATAAGGCGGGAAAAGTGGCTGGAGCATTTGCTAGGCCGAAAGCATGACGTTGAATTCATAGAGGCCAGACCTAGTTTTGAAGGCGGTGTATTGGCGGGACTCAGGGTGTATAGGTACCTGCCAATATCAACTGGTCAGCTCCATTTTGTTATAGATGGTTTGCCAGCTAAATTGGTGAAAATAGCAGTGGTGTCTGCTATTGGCTCGGCATCAAATACTGCCTGGCTATTGAGGTGCCTGCAGTCCAGACAAAATCGATGGGTTCCATTTTTCTTCCGGACGGCAAGGAGCAGTGAATAGTATGGCGATGTGGATGGCGTTACGATTCCCATCCTCATCCGCTTCTCTAAACTTGACTGCAGTTCAGGCTCCAGAGCTAGGGGAAGTAGATACGAATGTTGAAGTCGAAAACTGGAAGGATCCTTCAATTTTATTTCATGAACTGCTGTGCTGGCTCTTCCGGGAGTATCTGTGAAGAGATCGCGATATTCTCCAAGTAGTTCTTGGAGTTCTGAACGTTGTGTTGTAGTCAACGTAGGGGAGATGAGGCAGTCTTCAATGGTTTCTCCGACGGAGGACGGTATCTCTGGTTCTTTCCGGTCGAGCTCTTCTTCTTCACAGGTAGGTTTTAGGGCGAGGCCAACCGCTGCAAAAGCTTCCTATACTCTCTCGTCGTCTTCATCGAGATCGCTCTCGCTTGGTGAAGCGGAATTTTGCTGCTCCCGGTCGTGCTACTGGCGAAGGAGGTCGATGTGATAAACTTTGTTGTTTCCATCCACGTGTAATGTATGGGTGAAGGTTCCCAGGCGTGGTTTTACTGTATATGGACCTTTCCAAGTCATAAGTAGCTTTTTCCGAGAGTCGGGCAGAAATACGAGGACTTTATCTCCTTGCTTTAGAGTCCGCATCTTGGTACGTCTGTTGAAGAACTTGGCGCTTTTCTGGTGGCTCCTACTTAGATTCTCGCGAGCGATTTTGCATATTTCTTTCAATCGGTTCTTCATTTCCATAAGATACTGAGCAGTGCTCGTGTTGTCTTGCAAGCTTCCATCTGTCCAGCATTCTTTGAGCACGGTTAACGGTCCACGGACGCGATGGCCGTAGATGAGTTCGAAGGGAGAATACCCGGTTGAGGCCTGAGGAGCGTCTCGATAGGCAAAAAGGAGGGAAGGCAGATACAGGTCCCAGTCTCGTGGTTGTTCTACGGATAATTTCCGCAACATGACTTTGAGCGTACCATTGAAGCGATCGACAATGCCGTTCGATTGGGCATGGTATAATGGCGTCAATCGGTGCTGGATACAAACGAGTTTCAGAAAAGCTTCGAAGGTTGCGGCTGTGAACTGAGTGCTGTTGTCGCTCGTTAGCGTATGAGGGAAACCAACTCTGCTGCAGATTTAGAGTGGCTCCTGGGCAACCATTTCTGCATCTATATGTCTGAGCGGGGCTGCGTCTGCGTACCGAGTTGCTTGATCCACCACGGTGAGAATGTATCGGTGGCCACGTGCCAAAGCTGATTGCAATGGGCCTTCCAAATCAACACTGAGGGCGGAGAATGGAGTGGTGATCGGTGGGGTTGAGATTGGTGCTTTTCTTGGTCGAGATGGAGCGAGCGTCTGGCAGGTATGACAGGAGTGACAGTATTGGACCACATCTTCTGCTAGGGACGGCCAGTAGAAATCTCGTTCTAGTCGAGCCTGAGTCTTCTTATGGGAAAAATGGCCAGCAGCAAGTGGATTGTCGTGAGCCATTTCCAAGATTTGCGGGCGCACGCTTGCAGGTGCTACAAGTTTATGAGTTTCCTGACCGTCTCGTAACTTTTTCCGATGCAGAATGCCGTCATGGAGTTCATGGGTAATAACTCTGCCATCCTTGTGCGTTTCTTCTTTGCCAGCGTCAACTTTCTTGAATAAAAACTACAATGTTTTACACTCCCGCTGTAATATTTTGAAATCTTCTTGGTTGTGTTGCAACATATCGACAGTGCATGGTGCGGCAGGGGTATTTTCAATCGTTTTTGCTGCTGCTCTTGTGAGAACGTGAGAGACTTATGCAATAACTGGTTGCTCTTCATAGTCGGTTATCTGTTCTTCACAGGAGGTGGTCCCGGGAACTCGACCGAGGATGACATCGTGGGAGAGCTCTTCCATGGCTACGGCTTTCACCTTTCCGTGGTAGTAGGGGCAAACGAGAGAGATCCGGGCAAGAGGCGCCTCGAAAGAATGATTGTTGACCAGTCGAACGGTAATTTCCTTCTTCAAAATGGCGTCAGCTGGGACGAGAGCCCCTCTTGACGAAAACCGCCGCTGCTCCTCCATCGAGTAGTACTTGGACGGGTTGTTGGTTCACGGTGCCAGAACGTGTTTTCAGCTGTCCCAGTTTGATCAGCTTGTTCGTGGCGATATTATTGCATGCGACCGGGGAATATCGTCGTACGAGGCCTGTCGAAAAAGTATCCGACCTTAATTTTTCCCGCGCAAAGTAGTGATTCTAAGGCGGCGCCACTGTGCACGGTGGAAGGAGGAATCTTAATGCGCATGCTTGACTTTTTTCACCGCATTCACTTGGGCCAGTCACTGGCTGGTGGTCGCCAAGTAAGGTGCTGTTCTAAGTGTTTGTCGGATTTAGTTTTCTTGCAAGATGACTGAACGAATTGAGCAAAGACACTGCATCAAATTTTGTCAAAAGCTTGGTGATTCTCAAATTGAAACAATTCGTAAGATTCAGCAGGTGTTTGGGGAAGATGCTATGGGTGTAACACAAATTAAGGAGTGGTTCAACCGATTCAAAGATGGCCGCACATCAGCGGAGAGTGAGCAGCGTTGTGGCAGGCCCAAAACTTCTCGGAGTGCAGCTGTTGTTGAGAGGGTGCGAAATTTGGTGATGGCAGATCGTCGTTTGACCGTGCGGGAGATTGCCCAAGAGGTTGGAGTGAGTAAAGATTCTGCACATGCCATTTTGCGTGACGATTTGAACATGAACCGAGTGGCTGCGAAATTCGTGCCCAAGTTGTTGTCGCCGGAACAAAAAGACCTCCGTCGTGACGTTGCACAGGACCTTCTGGACACCGCCAACACTGATCCTGGGTTTCTGAACACCGTGATAACTGGAGATGAGTCATGGGTGTACGGGTACGACCCAGAAACAAAAAGACAGTCATCCCAATGGAAGCATCCCGAGTCTCCAAGGCCGAAGAAAGCGCGGCAGGTGCGAAGCAAAATCAAGGTGATGCTGACTGTTTTCTTTGATGTCCGTGGAATTGTGCATCACGAATACGCACCGGAAGGACAAACAGTGACAAAGGAGTACTATCAGGATGTTCTCCGGCGACTTCGTGATGCAGTTCGGCGCAAAAGACCAGACATGTGGACTGCGAACAACTGGCACTTGCATCACGACAACGCGCCCGCTCATTCATCCCATTTGATCCGCAATTTCTTGGCCAAACATGGAATTACGACCGTTGGCCAACCTCCCTACTCTCCAGACCTGGCTCCTTGCGACTTCTGGTTGTTCCCAAAATTGAAGACACCACTGAAAGGATCCCGTTTTGAGAGTAGAGAAGAGATAATGCGGAACGCGACGACAGAGCTGAACACCATTCCAAAAGAAGACTTCCAGAGATGTTTCCGGCAGTGGAAGGATCGGTGGGCTAAGTGTGTGGAAGCACAAGGAGCCTACTTTGAAGGGGATTAGGGTCCCAACCCCGTCAGGTTGTTGAAGTATTTTTTCTGGCCAAAGGTCGGATACTTTTTCGACAGGCCTCGTATTCATCTGCTGCTTCATGCGTTGTTAGATTGTTCATTCGAGCTGTAGTACTGGAGATAGGTGGGCTTGCAAGGGCTGCCCCATTGCTGGGGCTATCATCTTGCCTCCTCTGTAGTTGGCGACACTCATCACTGGAATGTGATCGGTTGGGGCCATGGAAAGTGCAGTAAAATCCAGTGTAAGGTCCTTGTTGTTCCTCACGCTGCGGAGTGTTGACCGATCCTGAGCTGGTGGGACCTCCACGTGTGTTAGAAGTTCTTGGTGGCGTTCCTCGAGAGTTGTTGCTGGAGTTGGGTGATCTTGCTTGGGAGCTCGGGTTTCGGACAGGAAATGTCGAGCGTCGCTCTGGTGCTCCGGATGCTTTGAGTGCTGGAGGGCCCGCATCCGTCGTTGTCAGTGTGCGACCCTTACAAAGCTGATGGAGCGATGTATGAGGTCTTGCTTGAAGAAGCTATCACTCTGCTCTCCTAGGCTTGCGACTGTGTTGCCACCCCTGTCACGCAATTGAGTAGCGAGGAAGGGAGGCAAGCTTGAATAAGCTCGGTCAACAAGAAGAAAGTCACGAAGAGTGTCGTTGTTGGCTTCGATGTTGCATCCTTTTAACCAAGCGTCGAAGGCTTGTTCTAGTAGCCGTAGGTAACGTGATATATTGTCGCCTTCTTCTGACTTCAATTCGTAGTAGTTAGCACGTAGTTTTGCCAGAGTGACTTTATGAGCATCTAGTAGAAGCAATTTAATTTCAGGAAACTTGAAGCGATCTGCTGCGGGCAGGGTATCGATGAGTCGACGTTCCTTCGGTGTGATCAAATTATGGAGCATGACAACAGCTTCGACTTCAGTAAATCCTATTGCTGTTGTGTGAGTGCAGAAGCGTTGCAAAAATTCGTCCACCCTTTCTTTTGTGGGATCGAATGGAACCGGTTGAATTATCTTCACTCTAGCATTTTGAGACGCGATTTTGTGGGAAAATCTCCCACATGCTCGTTAGGTGCACTCGTCAGTCGGAACCGTGGCGTGAAGTTGGGCGAGTCGCTTTGCTTCTTTCCGTTGTTTTCGGTCGTTTGCAGTCAGTGGGAAGTAATGTCCGTGGAGTTTTTAAGTTATTAGTGAGGATTTAAGGTGAGCGCTGGTCAGTTGCGCTGGTTTAAATTGAACTACTGGTATCTCGCCGTACTTTATTAGAGATTGAGCTTTGCTCATATCTCAGTGAACCTAAATTCTTTTAATTCAGCTCCTAATACTTGGATACGCTACTACTCATCCTTGAGCTGTTTTATAATTTATTTCCTCCGGGCCTATGACTTTCAACAAATTAAAAACCTTTAACTATTCTTTCTGTACTTACCTGAACACCTGCCTTTGACTGTTTTCCTCTAAATTCCCTAACGTTCTTCTAAAAGTGGTATATTACCCACCAAGTGTGGCAATAAACTTGGGTGAGTTATTGCAGGTTTAGTTTGTCCTTATTGATTCTGACTCTTTTGAATTTGTTTCTTTTTGTGTGTTCTTATTGTTCGTAATTTTGGTTGTACCGTTCGTTTAACTTAGTTGTGCTTGTCTTCAGTATGATTTCTACATTCCGTGCCATTGACACTGGGGGCACTCCACTGGCAGTTTTATTTCTTCAGTCCAGCGTCTCGTCCTCCTCACCTCTACCGTGCAACTTCATCTAGGCCTTGCGGGTGCGTTTAGGTGTGCTGTCTATAATGATATCCTGAATCTTTGTTTTGACAGTAGTACCTTTGTTCCTGGTCGTCAGTCGGAACTTACCTTGTTAATTTTTCGCTCCAGGTCGGCATGTGGCCTCTTGCCCTGGCTTCACGCTCTGGCGGCAACGTTTCTGTTACGTACACCTTGCTCTGCCCTGCTGAGATGCCGCTCGGTAGCTTTTTCCGTGCCTTGACGTTGCGAAGCATCCTTCCTACTGTCTTTGAGCGACCGTCGCACACTATTGCAACTTTGAACTTTGAAACCTAATCTTAAACTTGAATATAAACCAATTACGGACACAGATGTGTTCGCTTTCTAAAGCCTTAAGGTAAAAACTACCTTGTACGGCTCAGTAATAAAATATTAAAACTTGTACGACTTTTGTTCCTTGTCGATTATCAATAAAATGAAATTGAAAATGAAAATGAAGTTGTGGAATTTCCCACAATTTGAGCATCGAGTTGTCTGAGTCTGAGCTCGTGGTCTCGTTGTGCTGCTTTTCGTCCAGCTTCTTGTTCCGCTGCTCGTTCTGCGGCTTCTCGTTCCGCTGCTTCTCGCTCCGCTTCTCGTTCCGCTACTCGTTCTGCGGCTTCTCGTTCCGCAGCTTCGTGTTGTGCTGCGGCTTCTGCTTCTTCCAAATGCCTCAGGTGGCTGGTAAATTCTTCCCTGTACTCCGCACCGGCCCGAGTAAGGCCGAGGGCTTCGACGTATTCTCGAGCTTGATCGTCGAGGTTCATCTTGTTTTAATGATGCGGTGTCCGCGTAATTGAGTAGAACCCAGAAATCACAGGCAACGTTGGTAGTCGCGCAAAGCTTCTGGGTCCCGGTTCGGGCGCCAGAATATGCCGATACCGTCGTGCGGTCGACGTGAGTGTTCGTGGAAAAGAGGCTGTCTTCTGTGCAGCTTTCTTTTTCCGGGGCGCTAGCTTTTCTGCGCAGCTGTCCTTCCTGAAGTTCGAGTGGGTACTGCCTACGCTGTAATTAGTCCGCTAAGGCAACAGAAGTAGTTTCTGTATGTGCCGAACTACGGCGGTACCGTTAGGGTGAGATTTGTATGGGTACCGCCTACGCCGTAATTAGTCCGCTATCGCCATGGAGCTAGAATTACTGGAAGGAGCATAGCCGCTTTCGATCGGATTCAAATTGGTTGCAAAAGTTGAGAACCTGGGGCATACCCAAGGCCCCATCCGTGGGCCAACCACAGACGCTTGGCTGAAGTTTGCTCCTCCCACCTCCTCTACAACTCTGACTCCTATTTTCCAAAGCAAGATTAGTACCCCGCAACAACTCAACGAGTGAGGTGTGCGTGCAAGTCGTTCTGTAATTTTTTATATTCACGGGCCTGTAATCTTTAGAGTTTTCAACTCTTAATGTATCTTTGCCAGTAATTTTGATATTATTAAGAGTCCTCAAGTGAGGAAACATTCTTTCGGAATATAAGAATCCCAAATTAATGATTAACGATTGTGCAATTAACTCAACAGCTAGAAGAGCATTCAGCGAGCGTGTGCGCACTCCATCGTATTCAGTAGGTTACTGACTTCCGTGCTGAAGTTACACTAGCGAGAACGCTATTGGTTACTACAGATGTAAGAGAAAACTCAAAATCTGGTCCTCTTCACAGACCACTATGCTCCCTCCATATATACTCCCTCCACGGCTATCGCAACAGAAGTAAATTCTGTTTGTGCCGCACTACGGCGGTACTGCTAGAGAGAGAGGTTTGTGTGGGTACCGCCTACGCCATAATTAGTCTGTTAGGGCAACAGTAGTAATTTCTGTCTGTGCCGAACTGCGACAGCGTTTTCCTTTACGACATACTATGAGGAATTGTATGTCCTCTCAAGGTGGTTCCTCAAGTGCCTTAATAGGCGAGATGTCGCATTAGATTATAGCCTTGTACACAAGGAGTTCCGAGACTCGAACTCAGGACTTATAAATTACCGCGCCTCAGGACCGCACGACGGTATCGGCATATTCTGGCGCCCGAACCGGGACCCAGAAGCTTTGCGCGACTACCAACGTTGCCTGTGATTTCTGGGTTCTACTCAATTACGCGGACACCGCATCATTAAAACAAGATGAACCTCGACGATCAAGCTCGAGAATACGTCGAAGCCCTCGGCCTTACTCGGGCCGGTGCGGAGTACAGGGAAGAATTTACCAGCCACCTGAGGCATTTGGAAGAAGCAGAAGCCGCAGCACAACGCGAAGCTGCGGAACGAGAAGCCGCAGCACAACGAGAAGCCGCGGAACGAGAAACCGCAGCACAACGAAAAGCCGCGGAACGAGAAACCGCAGAACGAGTAGCGGAACGAGAAGCGGAGCGAGAAGCAGCGGAACGAGAAGCCGCAGAACGAGCAGCGGAACAAGAAGCTGGACGAAAAGCAGCACAACGAGACCACGAGCTCAGACTCAGACAACTCGATGCTCAAATTGTGGGAAATTCCACAACTTCATTTTCATTTTCAATTTCATTTTATTGATAATCGACAAAGAACAAAAGTCGTACAAGTTTTAATATTTTATTACTGAGCCGTACAAGGTAGTTTTTACCTTAAGGCTTTAGAAAGCGAACACATCTGTGTCCGTAATTGGTTTATATTCAAGTTTAAGATTAGGTTTCAAAGTTCAAAGTTGCAATAGTGTGCGACGGTCGCTCAAAGACAGTAGGAAGGATGCTTCGCAACGTCAAGGCACGGAAAAAGCTACCGAGCGGCATCTCAGCAGGGCAGAGCAAGGTGTACGTAACAGAAACGTTGCCGCCAGAGCGTGAAGCCAGGGCAAGAGGCCACATGCCGACCTGGAGCGAAAAATTAACAAGGTAAGTTCCGACTGACGACCAGGAACAAAGGTACTACTGTCAAAACAAAGATTCAGGATATCATTATAGACAGCACACCTAAACGCACCCGCAAGGCCTAGATGAAGTTGCACGGTAGAGGTGAGGAGGACGAGACGCTGGACTGAAGAAATAAAACTGCCAGTGGAGTGCCCCCAGTGTCAATGGCACGGAATGTAGAAATCATACTGAAGACAAGCACAACTAAGTTAAACGAACGGTACAACCAAAATTACGAACAATAGGAACACACAAAAAGAAACAAATTCAAAAGAGTCAGAATCAATAAGGACAAACTAAACCTGCAATAACTCCAACTCACCCAAGTTTATTGCCACACTTGGTGGGTATTATACCACTTTTAGAAGAACGTTAGGGAATTTAGAGGAAAACAGTCAAAGGCAGGTGTTCAGGTAAGTACAGAAAGAATAGTTAAAGGTTTTTAATTTGTTGAAAGTCATAGGCCCGGAGGAAATAAATTATAAAACAGCTCAAGGATGAGTAGTAGCGTATCCAAGTATTAGGAGCTGAATTAAAAGAATTTAGGTTCACTGAGATATGAGCAAAGCTCAATCTCTAATAAAGTACGGCGAGATACCGGTAGTTCAATTTAAACCAGCGCAACTGACCAGCGCTCACCTTAAATCCTCACTAATAACTTAAAAACTCCACGGACATTACTTCCCACTGACTGCAAACGACCGAAAACAACGGAAAGAAGCAAAGCGACTCGCCCAACTTCACGCCACGGTTCCGACTGACGAGTGCACCTAACGAGCATGTGGGAGATTTTCCCACAAAATCGCGTCTCAAAATGCTAGAGTGAAGATAATTCAACCGGTTCCATTCGATCCCACAAAAGAAAGGGTGGACGAATTTTTGCAACGCTTCTGCACTCACACAACAGCAATAGGATTTACTGAAGTCGAAGCTGTTGTCATGCTCCATAATTTGATCACACCGAAGGAACGTCGACTCATCGATACCATGCCCGCAGCAGATCGCTTCAAGTTTCCTGAAATTAAATTGCTTCTACTAGATGCTCATAAAGTCACTCTGGCAAAACTACGTGCTAACTACTACGAATTGAAGCCAGAAGAAGGCGACAATATATCACGTTACCTACGGCTACTAGAACAAGCCTTCGACGCTTGGTTAAAAGGATGCAACATCGAAGCCAACAACGACACTCTTCGTGACTTTCTTCTTGTTGACCGAGCTTATTCAAGCTTGCCTCCCTTCCTCGCTACTCAATTGCGTGACAGGGGTGGCAACACAGTCGCAAGCCTAGGAGAGCAGAGTGATAGCTTCTTCAAGCAAGACCTCATACATCGCTCCATCAGCTTTGTAAGGGTCGCACACTGACAACGACGGATGCGGGCCCTCCAGCACTCAAAGCATCCGGAGCACCAGAGCGACGCTCGACATTTCCTGTCCGAACCCCGAGCTCCCAAGCAAGATCACCCAACTCCAGCAACAACTCTCGAGGAACGCCACCAAGAACTTCTAACACACGTGGAGGTCCCACCAGCTCAGGATCGGTCAACACTCCGCAGCGTGAGGAACAACAAGGACCTTACACTGGATTTTACTGCACTTTCCATGGCCCCAACCGATCACATTCCAGTGATGAGTGTCGCCAACTACAGAGGAGGCAAGATGATAGCCCCAGCAATGGGGCAGCCCTTGCAAGCCCACCTATCTCCAGTACTACAGCTCGAATGAACAATCTAACAACGCATGAAGCAGCAGATGAATACGACGATATTCCCCGGTCGCATGCAATAATATCGCCACGAACAAGCTGATCAAATTGGGACAGCTGAAAACACGTTCTGGCACCGTGAACCAACAACCCGTCCAAGTACTACTCGATGGAGGAGCAGCGGCGGTTTTCGTCAAGAGGGGCTCTCGTCCCAGCTGACGCCATTTTGAAGAAGGAAATTACCGTTCGACTGGTCAACAATCATTCTTTCGAGGCGCCTCTTGCCCGGATCTCTCTCGTTTGCCCCTACTACCACGGAAAGGTGAAAGCCGTAGCCATGGAAGAGCTCTCCCACGATGTCATCCTCGGTCGAGTTCCCGGGACCACCTCCTGTGAAGAACAGATAACCGACTATGAAGAGCAACCAGTTATTGCATAAGTCTCTCACGTTCTCACAAGAGCAGCAGCAAAAACGATTGAAAATACCCCTGCCGCACCATGCACTGTCGATATGTTGCAACACAACCAAGAAGATTTCAAAATATTACAGCGGGAGTGTAAAACATTGTAGTTTTTATTCAAGAAAGTTGACGCTGGCAAAGAAGAAACGCACAAGGATGGCAGAGTTATTACCCATGAACTCCATGACGGCATTCTGCATCGGAAAAAGTTACGAGACGGTCAGGAAACTCATAAACTTGTAGCACCTGCAAGCGTGCGCCCGCAAATCTTGGAAATGGCTCACGACAATCCACTTGCTGGCCATTTTTCCCATAAGAAGACTCAGGCTCGACTAGAACGAGATTTCTACTGGCCGTCCCTAGCAGAAGATGTGGTCCAATACTGTCACTCCTGTCATACCTGCCAGACGCTCGCTCCATCTCGACCAAGAAAAGCACCAATCTCAACCCCACCGATCACCACTCCATTCTCCGCCCTCAGTGTTGATTTGGAAGGCCCATTGCAATCAGCTTTGGCACGTGGCCACCGATACATTCTCACCGTGGTGGATCAAGCAACTCGGTACGCAGACGCAGCCCCGCTCAGACATATAGATGCAGAAATGGTTGCCCAGGAGCTACTCTAAATCTGCAGCAGAGTTGGTTTCCCTCATACGCTAACGAGCGACAACAGCACTCAGTTCACAGCCGCAACCTTCGAAGCTTTTCTGAAACTCGTTTGTATCCAGCACCGATTGACGCCATTATACCATGCCCAATCGAACGGCATTGTCGATCGCTTCAATGGTACGCTCAAAGTCATGTTGCGGAAATTATCCGTAGAACAACCACGAGACTGGGACCTGTATCTGCCTTCCCTCCTTTTTGCCTATCGAGACGCTCCTCAGGCCTCAACCGGGTATTCTCCCTTCGAACTCATCTACGGCCATCGCGTCCGTGGACCGTTAACCGTGCTCAAAGAATGCTGGACAGATGGAAGCTTGCAAGACAACACGAGCACTGCTCAGTATCTTATGGAAATGAAGAACCGATTGAAAGAAATATGCAAAATCGCTCGCGAGAATCTAAGTAGGAGCCACCAGAAAAGCGCCAAGTTCTTCAACAGACGTACCAAGATGCGGACTCTAAAGCAAGGAGATAAAGTCCTCGTATTTCTGCCCGACTCTCGGAAAAAGCTACTTATGACTTGGAAAGGTCCATATACAGTAAAACCACGCCTGGGAACCTTCACCCATACATTACACGTGGATGGAAACAACAAAGTTTATCACATCGACCTCCTTCGCCAGTAGCACGACCGGGAGCAGCAAAATTCCGCCTCACCAAGCGAGAGCGATCTCGATGAAGACGACGAGAGAGTATAGGAAGCTTTTGCAGCGGTTGGCCTCGCCCTAAAACCTACCTGTGAAGAAGAAGAGCTCGACCGGAAAGAACCAGAGATACCGTCCTCCGTCGGAGAAACCATTGAAGATTGCCTCATCTCCCCTACGTTGACTACAACACAACGTTCAGAACTCCAAGAACTACTTGGAGAATATCGCGATCTCTTCACAGATACTCCCGGAAGAGCCAGCACGGCAGTTCATGAAATAAAATTGAAGGATCCTTCCAGTTTTCGACTACAACATTCGTATCTACTTCCCCTAGCTCTGGAGCCTGAACTGCAGTCAAGTTTAGAGAAGCGGATGAGGATGGGAATCGTAACGCCATCCACATCACCATACTATTCACTGCTCCTTGCCGTCCGGAAGAAAAATGGAACCCATCGATTTTGTCTGGACTGCAGGCACCTCAATAGCCAGGCAGTATTCGATGCCGAGCCAATAGCAGACACCACTGCTATTTTCACCAATTTAGCTGGCAAACCATCTATAACAAAATGGAGCTGACCAGTTGATATTGGCAGGTACCTATACACCCTGAGTCCCGCCAATACACCGCCTTCAAAACTAGGTCTGGCCTCTATGAATTCAACGTCATGCCTTTCGGCCTAGCAAATGCTCCAGCCACTTTTCCCGCCTTATACGTCAAGTCACTGCAGGACTGCAAGATACCGAGGTCTACATGGACGACATATTAATCGCCTCGACTACCTGGAAAGATCACTGCGCTATATTGGCTAAACTGTTCGAATCTCTTTCTCGACATGGCCTCAAAGCGAAGTCGTCCAAGTGCGAATGCGGATTTGACAACCTCCATTATTTGGGTCATCAACTGAGCAGTAATCAATCCAGCCTCTGGAGACCCGAGTCAAAGTCTTAAAATTGGTTCCTCTCCCAGAAAACAAAACGGGAGCTCCGAAGTTTTCTCGGTACAGTTGGGTACTACCAACAGTATATTCCTAACTACTCTCAACTGACCTTTAAACTCCATGATTTCCTAAAGAAGAACACTCCAGAACAAATACTTTGGACCGATACAACAGAAGACCTGTTCGAAAGTTTGAAGACAGCGTTACTCAAGAGACCGGTCTTACAGTTACCAGACCACAGATGCCCTTTAATTCTAAGGACAGATGCCTCCCAAACTGGACTTGGAGCTGCTCTCCTCCAACCGAGCAAACGAGACTTCCGTCACTACGCGCCGGTAGCATATGCTTCACGTCGACTGAGAGGATCAGAAATGAACTATTCTATCATTGAAAAAGAAGCGCTAAGCATCTACTGGGCTCTACAGAAGTTTGAGGTCTACCTATATGGACGAGAATTTGTGTTACAGACCGACCATCGATCACTCCTTTAATTACAACAGGCAGACAAGTTGAACCCCCAATTGAAACGCTGGGCTTTGTATTTCAGCATTTTTAGGTTCCGAGCAGAACATCTTTCGAGAGTCGACAACCACCTAGCTGATTTCCTTTCTCGGCTATCGTACCAGAGATACCCACACCCGGGAGTGTCAGGCAGCAGGTGTTGTCGTGTCCAGTTTGTTATAGTTACTCATAATCTTACGTATTTTCTTTGAGTGATCAGTTCCTTGTACGGGACCAAGGTCTGTCTTCCTACCCCGATGGCGCGTTTGTGTATTTACTTCAGTTAGCCCTTAGATTTCATTTTGTTATATTTCAATGTTACCATGTTATTTTGATTACCTAGCTAAATAGGACTAATATTTTAAATGTAATTTTGCGTGTTGTACCATGTTATGCAGTAGCTCATGTCTGTACACACTATTTTCGCAAAAGAAAATAAATCACTATCTTTGTTGAAATGTATTTGTGTATTTAAGAAGGATTGCAAAGAGATTCTGCAAATAACTAGTCAAATCCCAAGGTAAGAAGAGTTTTCCGTTTTCCTTGACGATAGAGGTTTTATTTAAATCAGACACTTCGCCGAAAAAGGGGCTTAATGAACCTCCTTGGGAGGACAGACTATTCCGCATAGTTTATCGTACAGGGAGACGCTGTCGCAGTTCGACGAATCAGGGAATTTCCTGAGGAGACCTAACGGACTGATTTCGGCACATACAGTTGCTCGTCTTCCTAACGGTACCGCAGTAGTTTGGCACAAACAGAATTTACTTCTGTTGCACTAGCGGACTAATTATGGCGTAGGCGGTACCCACACGAACCTCAAGAAGGGCAGCTGCGCAGAAAAGCTAGCACCCCGGAAAAAGGAAGTTGCACCAAAGACAGTCCCTTTTCCATGAACCCTCAAGTCCACCGCACGACGGTATCGACACATGGGAACGTGACAATCTATCTGTCCGTGCTGAACATCCTCCTACGCCGCTGCTGCAATGAGCCTCGAACTTATCGATCTTATGAGAGATCGATAGGTTAACTTATGAGATCGAACTTATCACTGTTTTCCCGTTCGTTAATCCACTGGGCCAGAGTCGAAATCCGCGAAGAGATTGCCATGTCTCTCTTCTTCCAGCCTGAAATCAATTTGGTGATGCATTGGGACGGCAAGTTGTTACCCAGTCTAGCGGATGGAAGGTTATTGGAGGAGAGGGTGGCCGTCTTGGTGTCCGGGGAGGATACGGAGTAACTTCTGGGTGTTCCTGTGTCTTCTGACGGAACAGGAGACGAGCTGTTGCCGAAACAGTCTTGAAGCTGGTGCGGGAAAGCAGCTTGGAGGCAACATCATTGGAATGTTATTCGACACGACTGCAGCCAACACGGAGGTGGTTCAAGGAGCATGTCTCAGGATTGAACGTGCACTGGAGAAGCCCCTAGAGTGGTTGACATGCCGCCACCACATCCTGAAATTGTTCTGAAGCATGTCTTCGAGAATTGCATGGGTCCATCATCTGGTCCTAACATCTCCCTTTTCAAGAGGCTCTAAAATCGTAGGCCTTCTGTTGACCAGAGCCGACCACAGCCCATGACATTGACTGTTCTATCATCCGAGGAAGAAGCTCACCGCCTTGAGATGCTTCGTCACTTGAAACACTGCTTGACTGTGGGAATCATCCACGTGAAGACTACAAAGAGATAATCTTGCTCAGCGTGGCCTACCATGGAGGAGGAGTCCCTACATCCTTCCGTGCTCCTGGTGCTTACCACATAGCCAGATGGATGGCCAAGGCCATCTATGCCGTGAAGATCATGCTCTTTCATAACCAGCTAGAGATGAGCACGCGCGGGAGTTGATGGAGATCTGTCGAGTGGCATTCTTTGTGACCATGATCTAATCGAAATACTGGAACGAGGCAATGATTCCGTCCTAATCAGCCAAGAACGACCTGAACTTCAGTTCACGTCATAAGTGACGTGAACTGACGAGGTACCTTTCTGAGGATCTGATTGGACTTTCCATCTTTGATGACCGCATCAGCCCGGAGCAGAAGGCGGCGATGGTAGAGGGGATGAAGCGTCCTTCAACGACCAAGAATCCACGGCGCCCTTAGTCGAAGACACCAATCAATCTTAACGGGCCACTTTCCGCCTTTTGCTCAGTGCGGTCGGTGGAGCTCCTGAAAAGTGTTTTAGGAGGCAGGTATTCCCAGGAGCTGACCTTCCTAGAGCTGGGTCCTGAAACATGGAACACAGATTCGAGTTTCAAGTGCGTAAAGAAGCGAGTTGGTGTCCTGAAGGTCACGAACGACCCTGCAGAACGAGGAAAAGCCCTCATTCAACGCTTCTTAAGCAGACGGAAGAAGGAAGAAAGGCAAGCCCAGTTCCTCCTGAAGCTTACCCCGACTCCACACGAAAGCCGTTCCGAAAAAAAGGAAGGCGGAACTCAAGAAGAATGTGCTGAAGTAAGAAGAGAAGATTTTGTTTTCTGCATGAAATCAGAAGTCGATGCATCAGTTACATTACTGATAAAATTTAAGTTGTCCTGGGACGTAATTGTTGATAAGGTAAAATATCTTGCCCTTTATGATTATATTATCAATCTATTGAAAAAGGAAATTTGATGGAGTTTGTATTTATTTCTTTTCAACGGTATTTTATAATAATTTCCATAGATATCAAATTTCTGCAGCCTTTAGTTGTCGGTCTACATGCAGTAGGAGAAAAAGCCAGAGCTTTATTATTTAATGGAAATTTGGGGTGAATCTCACAGGAGCTATAAAACACGTTCGTTTCGCGCGACCATTAAATATTGCCCAATGTTCATAAAAATTAGGTGGAATCATTTTCATTTCACAAAGAACCAGAGCAGCATGTGCTGGATTTGATATAATTACTGTGAATTTCTACCTGTATACGCTTGGGACACTCTATGGGACATAGTTTAAACGTAAATAACAGAGCGTTCCTTGAAGCTACAGCTGCCCAACCAAAAGCAAGGAATGTGCACTCTAAATATCATTAAGGTTGGTTTTATTCTTATGTACGTATACCAAGAGATTCGAGCATTTCATGTCGCGTTTTTTGACGAATAGACCCTACAATTGAAAAATTAGAATAGAAAATTGTAGCATCACACTGTTTCTCTGCATGAGATTGTGGGGGTCTTAACAAGCAGTTCGCTTGTTCCCCACCACACAAGCTTCAAGCGACCTGCGGCCACCCCACGCAACGGCGGGCTTCGAGGTGGCTTTCGGATTGGACTAAGCGCGACTTAACCCCCAACCAGTTCAGGCCCTGTAACGCCCAGCGCGTTACAACTCTCACCAGGCCCAATACAAGGAGGTGCAGAAGAAGCTCAGCCAGTCATCTCGCAGCGGCTTCGATCTTTACAACACTCACTGAAAACGCTCCGCCTGCAGTAGTCTGTACTGTTTCTACCGCTGCTTCGCACCCAATAGTCACTCTACCGTCATCCGTGCTGCAACTCCATACCACCCGACAGTCCTCCAAGAAGTCTCTTGGTGCGTTACTATAAGACAGCAATCTTTTCCTCGTGTGCCATCACTGCCGGCAATATTCATAATAGAACGGTATTTGTTCCAGTTGTGTTTTCTTACCCTGTCGGGTTCGTTGGTACCTCATGCTCTCGCTTCGGGCATTATTATTCAAAGTCCGTAAATATTCATAGCATGCCCGTAGCGCAAAGTAGCCTGAGGAAGAATACCACACTGGTGTCCCGAGAGTGACCCGGCAGGTGGAAGTATTGGTGGGAGAGTTGTCCGGTTACTCGTTTTCGGAGGTGATATTAAAGGATGGCTCCTATACCGCGATGTTCTTCTCTCACAAATCCCCAATCGAACGACACTTCGAAGTTCGAGGCGCCGTTCGGAGGGCTATACCCACGCACATCATATCCAGAGTTCAAAAGGTACTGTTGAACCCCTGGCAAACGGTAAAAACGACGCCCTAAAAGCTGCACTAACGAAACGTTTCGTTCGTTACGACGAAGAGACAAACGACAACGCTATTATTAAAATAATGCTGGGAGACAGCACGCCATCCGAGTTACTCTTGGAAATGACGCGTCTCAGCAACTGCGGACAAGTTCGCTACCAGCTTCAGTCATCCGTTCTACGCATCTTTCAAAATTACGGACGGAAGAGCAGCCGCTGATTGAGGTCTAAAAAAATGAGAAACGGATGAAGAGTACGGGGAGATAGCAGACCAAGTCACAGCAGGGCAGTCCGCGTGCCAGGCCGCAACTACCGAGCCCGTCACGGTAAACGCGGTCAAGCCACCGCAGACCCCGATGGTGTCAAGAGGCGAATTCGACGTAGCTGTGAAAGAAATAGCTGAACTCAAGGACATGTTAGGATGGATGTTACGCTCGCAAGAAAATGTCCTCAAAGCAGACAGCTTTGAGCCCAGAAACTTCCAAGACGCAAACAAAGGAGACAGGCTTGACCAAGCATAGTCAGTGCTTCCACTCCTAGGGTAATTACCCTATTCTAGGGTAATCAGACCCCTCCCAGGGTACAATCTAGGGTTAGAGGAAAAATTCAAAATCTATATATCAAATCTGGTTTGTAAAAATCATGAGAAAACATGAAAGTTGTCGATAACTACGGTTGAATAACCCAAATAAGAATTAAATGAGCAGAAGGTATTAATTCAAAGATGGATCACATGGACATTTGATTCGTCAATATAGCACAAGTTAACGTGTTCCACATAAAGTTGCGGTTCTTTTCGCAATGTGCGGCGTTCAGTTTCTTAACAAGCTTGTGTACGACGATTGCTGGAGCAGCGGGATGCACACGCACTGAGTTGAGTTGTCGTTTTGCGATCCAACTCAGATAAAGGATATGATAGCCAATGGTTTCATCAACAAGCTAACACTCGCTTATTTGAAGTTTTTAGATTATAAGTTGGGGAAATTAAACGCATTGAATACTTTGTTTCAGTTTGAATCGCCGATTATCTTCAATCTGGGATAAAAAAATTTGTAGTCTAACTAGGTGCTTTTGTTCGTATTTTATGCGTGTTGCTTTTGTAAATAATGCGACCATTTCTTTGCTGATCCATCCCATCCAACATTCACTAGTGCTTTAGGGCCAATAGGTGAAAAAGGTACACACAACATTGGGATGATAGCAACTGAAGCGATGTCAGAGATAACTGGTATTATGTACTTAACAAGAGAAAGTTTTTTTCCTAATTGTAGACGCGTCTTGGTTGAAGCAGTTTCACAAATCTAAAAACTGTTTTTCGTCGAGGATCCTGAACATGACCTCTTACGCTGTCTAAATCCGCTTAGTGCTCAACATCGACGGTTTCTGATTTCAAGCAAGTTTTCTACAGTCGATAAGATAATATGTAAACGATACTTTTTTGTTTATTTATTCATTTCATGTTTGCAGTTTATAAGCTATCTTAATTATAAACATCGATCAATTACATTTACCGTGGAAGTGGAAAAGAACAACTCTCTTTCTTTTCAAGACTGTCTCGAGACAAGAGACGGAGATCACTTTCAAACTTCAGTACACCGCATACTAACTTACAGAGGATTAGACTTCAGTTTCTTTAATTTTCGTTCAACAAGCTTCAAAATTAATTGTAGTCAAACTCTAATCAATAGGGGTTGCGAAGTATACTCAACTTTAAAAAATTTTCCCTGTGAATTTGTATTTTCCGCACATATTTTTCAGCTAATGGGTTTCCGTTGGGTGTCATAATTCGTAAAACAAGAAAACTCTCTCGAAACAATATGCGTCACAAGCTATTGAAGAAAACAATTGTACAAAAAGACTGATGGTGGAGTTAAAGAAAGTCCGGATTGAGAATTTTAATTGAATTCAACGATAGAGTAGTAACACCAGTAAACAACAGAGTCAAACGAATCAATAGGCGAGGAGTAGCATAAATGGGCTAAAAATACTAGACATTTGCTCCGAAAAAGGCTAATTTACTGCTCGAAAACGACTAAACTCTTGGCTTATAACTGCCTGAAAACGATCTGTAAAAGGCTCAGAATTTTAATTGGGCAGGAACGCTTTATGAAATTACAACCTTCGTAATCGCCAAAGTGAAACCCGATCCAGGGAAGATTCATATTACCCAAAAATCGAACCGAACCCGGAAAGCAAACCCGCGATACAGTACCGGGCCGACCAATCCAACAAGTCAAACCTTCAATTTAGATTTCGCTCCTTCGTCGCCGTGGGGGGTCGAACAATTTCCGAGTCCCCACTCTCGTTCAAGGCCTAAAATGACCCATCCAGCTCGCCCCTTGACCGCCTCCTCGCACTGCGCAACCAGAAGTGATATCTGAATGATCTTATCATTGACTCAGCCTTGACAGCGTCATGACTACAAAGGGGAAAGGGGGGGTTTAGGCGGAGGAAGGGGTTAGTATATTTTGCGGGTGCTCTAGTTTTCTCCGGTCATGGTTAATAAAGCAAGCCCGTAAAACAAGGACGATAAGTGGTTTCCTTCTTTAATACATTTATGATCGACGGTCTATAGCTCGAGTCTCGGGCGGCTTTCCCGAGTGGATGGACGAGCATGCGGTTATTTTTTTTAACGTCTTCGTAAAATTTAAAATCCACGACTGAGTTATATCACAGGCGTTTTTAATTTTATGACATAGTCAGAAATTCGAGCTATGCTCTGGCTCTTACTTGCAACGCACCGTGAGACTGAAATCGAATAAAATTGTTCTATTCAGTATGTAACGCAAAAGCGTAAGCAAAATTTGTCAATTAAGGATACAGCAATTTCTACCCATTACAACCTTCTGACACAGTTGCTATTATAAATTGACCGGTCAATATCCCACTACTACCCCGTTTAAACATCAGTAATATACATCTTCATTACAACTGCCCATCAAACGAAGTACATTTACTCAACAATATGCGTGCACGCCAGGCACTCGACACATCACTCTCCTAAAACTGTCTAACGTTATCATCACTACATATCACAATACTTGTATTTTTCTTCTCTGCAGATACCAGTTCATTATTCCAAACAATTTTCTCCGGGGTGTTATTCCATTACACTAGCTGGCGGACGCTCGACTGATTAGGATGATAAATTCCGATTTTGCTCCTGGGCCTTTATTCCCTTCATCTGCAAAGTTAAATAAATTCGACCTATATTCTACCGCAAATTTTTTAGTTCTTATTTTCTTAAAATTTATTAGTTCCAAAAATCATATTAATTTTTAAGAAACAAATTTGTTAAATATTTCCCAGAGCTATGATTTTCTACACTAGGCTCACCAATTCCAGTGGAGTGTTTTCGCGCATATCATTCAGCTTTCTGTGACAGTAGAGCTCTTGGTTTGTCATTTAGTCTTTCTCTGCAAAGAAGAACTAAACTTTGGAGGCTGAATTGTTGAGTGTGACCTGTCATATTTCTGTGAGAGAACAAAAATTATGTTTAGGAAGACAAAAATTATGTGTATCGCTAATATGTGGTGTAACTTATCAACAATTAGTACACTTATATCATTTTTCTAAGAAAACTTTTACTTATCACGTACGTACTTTTGTTTCACCGTGGCACTTAGAACGGAATATCGAACTCAATTGAACTACGTTTCCAACGTAGCCTACTAATGAGTTTTCCGCCTCTACATTTTTCTGTGTAGCACTTCCTACGTTAACCCATACGTTTTCTAAATGGCCTACCCTGGTGTTTTCTATGTCTCTCAGAATTTCGACCTCATTTCAGAAAACCGTTACTTTCCCAATTATTTTCCTTGTATTTTCCTCTCGCGACTTATGTTCTCAGGTCCGAAGTTTCCCTATCATTGGTTAAACAAGCAAGCGTCTCAACCAACCCTCTTCGTGTGTATTAAGTTTCTCTCAGGCACTTGTAAGGCTTGGTTTGTTCAACCCCAAAAATTTGCCCTTTTCAGCATGAGAGAGGTGTTAATCGCTCTGAGGACCATGCCAAACTTCACACATACGCGTACATTCTCGGCACCTCCGCACAACACCCTCTTGTAAGCTGAACAAAACTCTCTAAGCACAAACTCACGGCTTGTGAGCACATCACATGCACCTTTGCACAAAACGCACACCACCGACACATAGCACATGCCTGACACACACGTTCTTGTAAGTCCTATTACACAACAAAATTTACACAAAATTACAATGTGCGAACATTAAAAATAAGTTATTACAAAACTGTTATAATTAATTTATAAATTATTCGTTACATATGATTCAGTTAATATTGTACTTATACGAAGGTGTTTCCTTCGTTAGCGCTATCAATTATGCGTTTCTAAATCGTATTCATAAACAGACCCTCAGCGAAGACCGTATACAGTCATACCTCACCTTACGAAAGGCCCAACTAACGAATTATCCAAGTTCCGAAACGCCTTTACGCATAATTTTCGTCTCTGAATACGAAAGAAAATTTAAGTAACGAAACTTGAAAAATTAAAAATTCAAATAATATACGCTCGGCTTCACATCCGCCCGAATCCCCGGAACGTAAATGCACTTGTAGCGTCCTGTATTTTGTTTTGAAATTGGCGTAATAGAGTTGCTCTCCCATTGGCTATCTCCCATCCACTGAGCTCCCATTGGCTAGGAGGAATCTGCATCTCCATGATAATCACGATGCGACAACAAAAAGTTGTGAGGTGGTTGCGACCGGATCAATTTCTCTGACAACTCAATTGTTGTCGGCAACCGTTGCACGCAATCGAGAACGTTATTTCTAATGGGAGCTCGCACTGTCGCACACGAACAACTTTCAGCTTCCGCCACCCAGCACCCAGCCGGTTGCTGGTCGCCAGATTGGCTTTGTAAACTCCAGATTTTTGCAAATGTGAATGAGTTTGATACATAAATAAACCGTTTGGCGTTTTAGCTATTCTAAGATAGCACGGCGAAACAACCTACAAAAGAAGGACAAAGGTAATGAACATATTGTATTTATTTGAAAGAAAAACAATTGTGCTTACGTATAAAACATACTTCTTTACGATGATAGTTTTTTGTCGGTCTTTTCTTACCCCTTTCAATTTGGGGTTTTCATTGATAAAACTTAGTTTTTATAATGTAAAAAAGGTGTGAATGCCATGCATTTTCGATCGCTTCACACAATTTGACATTATACAAAACAAGTTTCAATCTCAAAATCGTATAATTGAAAAGGGTAAAATTTGCCGGTCTCGTCTATCATGTGGTTCACTTCAATGGTGGTAACCTATATTTTGCTATATTCCCATGGTACTGCTCCTCCAGGACTTGTAAAGTATGTTGCAAAGTGATCTCATATACTGTTTTTCTCTCATATTACATCTGGTGCCAACACGATCAATGCTCGTCATTGGACATTCATACATTGTCTCATCGAAGTCGACATCCTCATGTTTTTAACAAGTTGTGCAAAATACACTACTCTTTAACTATGGCATCACAAAATCTAGGTTTGACATCTAGAGGTCTATGCAAAATTCTCCATTTGTTTGCCGGGATACCAAATTCGTATTCAACCGAACGTCTAGCGCGTGACAAACTATAGTTGAAAACACGCTGCTGGCATGTCAGATTCTTGTTTGGGTAAAGTCGTAGAACATTCTCGGTCGAAGTGAATACCTCATCAATGACAATAACGTATGGCAAGCAGATTCTAGGGTTGTCATTAGGTGATGGGTATGGGCTTGAAAGCTTCAGTTCACCGGAATCTAACTTTTAACATAAATTAGAATTTTTAAACACATTTGAATCACAGGATTTTCCAGTAGCTCCAGCATATACAGCAATGAATGAACAGCTACTGTGAACCAACGCCATGAGTATGAATGAGAAAAAGTGTTCATAATTGAAGAAGCTATAACTACAATTACGTGGGTTCTTGATGCGGACGTGCTTTCCATGAAGAGCACCAATGCAATTTAGGAACTGTGTATTAGCATAGAAATCTTGGACTTGGATCCAATCACTTCCACTTTCCTCAGTTATATAGATTTCCTGCAGTCTTTCCCAGAGTGCATCGCATGTTTCGTAGACAGTTTGACAAATTGTTGACTCACCAAGCTGGTACTCGAAGTGAGCGAAACGAAGCTGTTTCCCGTTGCTAGAAGTTTACAATAATTGTACCCTAGTTACTATTATTAAACTGTAAATTTCAAATAAATGTTCCTACAAGTAGATCTGTTCATGACGCGATGAAGGCTTACATATCTTGCAGTTATTAGAATATGTTGATAATTACGGATAAAATTTGACAGTAATTCAAACGGACCCAGATTTTTTCAATTATTTATCTACTTTCAGCCTCCTCCATTGCGGTAGTGTAGCATGTCATCTATTTTCATTGATCTTTTTAATTTTGATAATACTGCTCCATTTGATACAAACTACGTTCTTTATATGTTTCAGGAAACCAGCTACAGCAAAGATGGAAAATCTCCGCGAATGTTGCAGGAGGGAGTTGAAAGCTCAGAGAAGTAGATCAAGAGATGGTGTCACTAGGAAAAGAAAGTCTGTTTCCTTTGTACAGCTCCTATTCCTACCATGACCTTTCAAAGAGAAAGAAACCGCAAGTAACTACTCAGCACCAGAGGATAATGATGATGAGGAACCTGGACAGGGCGACACACTAAGTAATTTTACGAACGTAGATATCCTACAAAGTTCCCATAAATCAAGAAAAATTCAAGGATATTCCAACAACAGATACGAAGAAGAATTTCTTGAAATAACAAGAGAAAAATCCAAAGAAAATTATGATGAGGATAAAGCATTTGTGATGCCACTACTTCCGACGTTTCAAAAATTCAATGATGAGCAAAGATTTGAAGCACAGATAAAAATAATGAAAGCGATAAGAAGAGTACAGATGATGCCAACACAAATTTCATATACTGCATATCAGGGCAATGTGCCCTCTGCAAGCAATTATGTTACACATGTTCCTGTACAAGGTACTGTATGTCTCAGTACACCCGAAGACATCTGCCTACGACTCCAGATATGTGAAGGTCACCACTCAACCCCAAAATTAGTTCATGCCCATGGATATCATCATGACCAACATCACAAACCTCAGCTACATCATTCTTAGGCAAGTCATGAATTCTCCCAGCCGGCTTCAAATATCAATGTCGTGGCTTCGTCACCAGCATCACAATATCCTATAATCTCAGAGGGCAGTGAACTACTTGAATTATTCTAATGAGACAATTCAGGGTCGCCACCCGTTCTGGAATTCTTGAGAATTTATCGAAAATAAAAAAATTGATCATGTACGTGAATTACTGAATTGTCTTCGAATTTATTCAGAAACATTTCAAGAACCCAAGAACATTTTTGTTTCAATAAATTTTCAATATTTCAAGAACGTGTGGCTACCATGTAATTCTCATTTTCAAGCTTGACTAGTGTTCAGTGCGTAATAAACATAATTTTCCGTTCATGCATTCCAATAAATTCTGGTGTTCACTGATATCAAAAATCATTATTCGCTTATTTTCCTAAAAAAGTACAAAAGAATTAGAAGTGTTTTCAGATTTCCATTGCTGAATCTGCCATTAATCTTGTTGAACTTGAAAAGGTTTTGAAATGATGCTCAGTAAAAATTGAAATACATTTTGCTATGATTACGATCTCTTAAGTCAATTCAATCACAACTACAGTTATTAAGTTTAGCATAGACATTAGCATTTTATTTTCTGAGAAATGGTAACGAATTCATTCATTCACTTCCTTATACTGCTACTTCAGGAATTATCCCTAGTTATGTCAATAAATTACATTTAACGTGAATTTACTTTTCCCTTATTAATCCTTATCTTAATATTACAACTAGCCTTTATTCTACTGACACACACATTTCCTCATGCTGGTTCTCTGGTGCTCTAAGCCTGGCCCAGTTGTTGTCATTAGATGACCAAAGGTTTCCTGTGACATGCTGAAGTAATAACCGAATTTCTCAGGGTAAATTTTACTATAATCAAATAAAGTGTAAAATGCTCCACGTAGTAACCTCTGACTAAGTAATGGGTGTACCCAGTACTTCCTTGACCTCTTTTTGCGTTTCTTCCTCAGCAAGAATGCACGGGTCACTGCCACCTCTACAGTATCCATGGTGACACTTCACAGTAATGGCCGCCATCCGGTGGCTCGCATGCTGGTGTACCTTACTGACAACTTTTCGTAGCGACAATTTTTTTATTGTGCCAATATTTTGTTGTGAGAACGGACAATAAAATTTAACGCGTGTGCGGGTACCCTAAAAAGAAACTCGATCGTGTGCGGGAACCCTTAGCGCTCGTAAAGGACAGAGTTACTCTTGTTTCTTGGGTTTCTCGGTTGCCAAACGTTTGCCTCCTCCTCCCTCATTCAACCCGAACTTCACTTCGCTACGCACTCGCCCTTACGTATTTTGGGCATAGTTGCCCAACCCCAATGGTAAATGATTTGCATGTATTTTTCATTTTACTGGTTGAATCAATAATTTTCTTTTCCTTTTAACAAGTATTTCATAAAAAATTGGTATACTTTTATAATTTTTAAATGATTTAGGCAATAGTATTGGGGACCTTGGAACGAATCAGGACTTTTACAAGTATAATGCGACTCTAATTAAAAATCACCTTACGGAACCACTTCTGGAATAAATTAATTTTGTGAGGTGAGGTATGACTGTATCAAGCCTTTACTGTACTGTTTGCCTTGAAAGCGCACGTGATCAAGATTTTTGCTGCAAGCTTCCCCAAGATGCTCTCTATATTCACTGTATTCTTTCGCCGTTTATTTAAAATCATGACGGCGCCCAAGATGACGATATTCAAGATTCAGAGCACGCAAACCAAAGAATACCAGTATCGCTGTTTAGGACCAATTATTATTAATGATTAGCTAATCGCTCACCCTTCGCCAACGGAGACCACGCAGTCCCAAACATGTAATATATTAAATATATTTTTTATTATTTGATACACTGAGTAGCAGAACAAAATGGTTTGGTTCATAAATGTATTAGTAAGCGATTGGACTGCCTTGAACTCGAATTACACCTTTCATTCTACCGTACATTGATCCTGCTAGATTCTAGATCCTCTGCTGCTTTTTTTGCCCATACTCAGAGTAACCTCTTACACAAAGCATTATATGTTAAAAGAAGGGTGGATGAGTTACACAAGTTCCTCCCAAGCTCGTTTAATAAATTTTCAACAATGCTTAAATCAGGAGTTTGTGGTGGCCAGTCCATGAGCTAAATGTACCCTCATTCGCATAACACCAACCTTGAACTCTTCTAGCCCTGTGGATGCGAGCGTTGTTGTCCTCATAGATCCAATTACCATCAGAAAAAAACATGGAGGATGAACGTGGTCATCCAAATAGTCCTGAGAGTACATTTTGTTATTGCAAAGAGTGACAGATTTTTGCCCTTAACAAAAAACAGCCCCGATGCATAAACACTACCTCCTGATACATGAACAGTTGGAACGATTCAAGATGGATACAAAACATCATGAAGGTGTCGCCGTACCCTAACACGCTCAAAGTTTTGAAAAGTATGAATCTAGACTCATCGGACCACATTACGTGCTTCCACGCCTCAAGAATCTAATTTGATGTTCTGGAGCAAATAACGAACGATTTTTCCGATTTGCCAGTGACAGTATTGACTTTCTGATGGATTTGTCTCGTCTTAATTAATTTTCTTCAACTCTCATTGCAATGTCATTGTTAAATATTTCGGTTGGCACAGTCCCTTAGTTCGGGCGCCAAATTGTAAAATAGTTGGTGAGGCGTATCCACATTGGGCGCCAAAAGTTAGATAGTTGTTTTGGCGAATCCGCGTTGGGCGCCAGTTATAGATTATTTAATTTTTTTTGGCTGGTCCTTCTTGGGAGCCAGCGATAATAGTTTCCCTATTTTAGGGTTCTGAGGCCCGTAAGTTCCGAGGCTTTTATTCCGGAGAATCTTCCTGATTTTTCAGGGATATGAGAGAAGTCAGTTGCTGAGTGATTATTTTATTAAGGCGAGGGCTTTTCAACAGTTTCCAAGTTGCGAATATTATTCGGTAATTTTCGGAGTCCGATCTGGTTACAAGGCTTGAAGATTTGAGCTGGTTTTTCAAGCTTTCGAAATTTGAGTCTAGCTAAGTTTTTCGCGCTGGTAATACAGGCTTCGAAAGTTAAGAGCCGAATTAAGATTCAAGCTGCGAGCTAATCAAGCTTTGAAGTTTTAGAGCCGAACGAATTCTGGCTATGGAGCTTTTCACGCTAGTAATGCAGGCGTCGAAAGTTAGAGCCGAAATGAAATTCGAGCTGTCGAAATTTTGAAATCTGAGACGGATATATGCTTTTCAAGTATCTGTGATACGAGAGTTTAGTTATGCGAGGAGAATTATTTTCCCTCCTGTTAAGTTACAAAGCACTAGTCGGCATCTTCGACAATAGCCTGACAGCCAGTTGCGAAGTTTTTCTTTGACAATGGCAACCTCGCTGATTATCATTTGCGTAAATGAACGCCGATTTTTCCCCTCCAGTCTCTGCAAGATTGTGTGTCTCTGTCAACTATAGGAATGTTAGGCCTTGCACAATTTCTGTGAATTGAACCGGGTTTGCCATTTAATTTCCAGCGTACTATATAGTGTTCTCTGTATTGTTGTGATATTTATACCGTTTACAGTATCGATGTCACGAGTTGATTTTCCATTTTGATGTTACCTAACGAGGCTACCTTATCAAATATTGATATTTTCTTTCCACGGGTCTTCATTTCTGCAATGTAAATGAAAATTTAGAAATTTGTATGCACTCAAAATCGGTCATCACTTGTTGATAAACACTTTTATGATGTTGCAATGTTCAGTTTCGCCGAAATATATGAACTCTGAAATAAAATAATACAAAATTTATAGAGTAGGCAAATATACATTGAGCGATTTTTTTTACTAACGATTTCTTTCGTCTTCAGGAGACTTATTCTCTATCTTACCACCTAAGATGTGCCTTGTAAAAGATGATATCTGCTGAAGGAATAAAATTTAAAATAAATTTTGAATTAAATTCTAAAGCACTTTTGCTCTGATGTTTCAACGTTTTCCTCTTCGTTTGTTCGTTATGTGCTTTGGGTCTTTTCATGTTTTATCTTTTACCAAACTCAGATTGCTTGTTTTTTAGTCTAAGTTGATTTAACTACTGTCATCGATATTCGAATACCTATCGGGGCATTCAAAAAAATTAGGTAATAGGACTTGTATCTTAAAATTTTTTGAAAAGCCAGCATGTGCACTTTTTTGTGCAAAGTTTTCGAAAATATACGGCTGTTATTTTATTTTTTCTTTCGATTACTCCAAATAACATATTCTTTTGTTAAGTTTCCTAAATGTCAATTCACATACAGTGTGTACATTTAATTGCAACTCTACGTACAGGGTGACTGGCAGTTTGTTGAAAAAACTTTTGTATAAGATTGGGACCGTTGAAATGTCCAAAACTTTATTGTAATGGTGATTAGTCATTAAATTCATAATTAATGTTGCATTGCCCTTAAATGCAATGAAAGGACTTCTTATTGCTTCCATGGTGGTAGTACTTTCATTAACTAGCACAACTGAATTTTAGATGAATAACTATATGTTGATTCCTTTTAAGCTATAATCTAAATTTGAAATGATAGTTAAAATTCTCTGTGCGGGTTCCCCCAGCTCCGAGATTACAATGATTCTGAGCGTCGTCGAGGGGTATAAGTGCGAGCAAACGGAGGACGGCGTGAAAGCGGAAGACCTCGATCAGAGTAAACCATATCTCTTCTGAAGGCTGTGCGGGAGCGAAGCAGGAGAAACCCGATGAGAACCTTGCATAAGATGGCAAATGAGTGTGGAACCAGTTCTAGAAAAATGAGAAAGATTGTTCACAATGATTTGAGTACGTATTTTTATGGTCTAAGGAAATGTGTGCTCCCTGTTCGCAAGATCTTACAGACTTCTCAGCATCGTCGTTACTTGAATTTGGAGCATGTTCAGAAATTCATCCTTTTGTTGAAAATCTAGAGTCTCCACTTCAAGCATGGGACGACGTTCCAAAGGAATTGCTTCCAAAAGAATTGCTGCTAGCGGAACGCGACGACGATTTGAAGCTGTAGTCGCCAAGAAAGGTGATCATATGGAATTTGTGTACCTGCAAAATAAAACTTCGTTTGTTCATGTTAAATTACTCATCTTTACAACAAGTATTTCATAAGATCTTCTAGCACTCTTTGTTGTTTTGATACTTGCACTCCACACCGTAATACCATGAGGCGGACATGAAACATACGCTCACCGCGACGAGTAATATGAGTGGTAACATTCGCTCACTCTGGGAAGATAGACGTGTTGTTGTAAAATTGTTATTTCCTTATTTAATAATACACCAGTGTTGTCAAAAAGCACCGGCAATAAATCCTGAGGACATCAGTTTTTCACTTTGCGTTGAGGTGTGATTTTCCTTTTTTTATTTATCAAGAAAAAGACGCTAAACTTTGAGCTCCTTTGAATAAGCTATCTCAGAGTAAATTCTTAGAAATCAGGTAAATATTTTTCTTTTTTGTAGGTAATTAATTCCAGTATACAGTAGCAATACTATCAGATTACATCTGCCTCACTCTGGAACAGTGCATTCGTGCGCTATATTTGCGTAATGGAAGTAAACAGGAGTGCAATTTAATATCCCTTCGAAGCGGAGGAGTTGAATCATTCCAATAACATCATAATAGCTTAGAATATAACGTTTTGCACTATTTTTTACATATTTATAATTGCTTCTGGCTTATTCATTACCGTTCACTATGACTACTTCCGAGTAAATCAGGAAAAATTCAATTTATTCAGATTTATTCAGGGTGGAACACAAAAAATGTTACCCAGTTTGAGCATGTCGCTTATATGAAAATAATCATTGCTAGGGAAATGGGCTAAGTGTTATTCGATGCGAAATTTACTATTGTTATTTTCTTCAAGACTCTCATTGGCGACTTTTTAATTCAGGCGAAATTGTGTTCAGAGCGAAGACAATTTTTTTTCAGTCCTAGGAAACATATAAATTTCCAGAATTCATTTCCTAGGCACAAATCATGATTTAGAAAAACGAACAGATATCACTCTTTTACGAAGACAATATGATTATTTCCAAAACTACTTTAAAAAACCACAATTTATTTACCACACGCGATACAGCAGTAGATTGTATCTTAAGTCTAGTACAATGGACACATTTGAATATAGCTACTTGTGGGCCGGAAGAAGTTCAGCGACTTCTAGGGCATCCTGTCATCAACGCTATTTTAAGGTGCACTGTTGTGTTTAACCTAATTTACTCAACCTAGGGGCATAATAGACCGATCAATAAATTGGTTCGCTGATGATTCGACGACTAATTTTTCCAAAAATAGTTTATATGGGCTAGATGAGAACAGTTTGTTCTAGAAAACGATTAGTAGCAGGCTTCAGATCTATGTCATGGCAAATTATCTCACCAAGATAAGTCATAAAGCAGAAAAAATTGACTTGATTACCTTATGTGATTATTATTTTTATGGGAAGAGGGATTGAAAATTCGTTTTGAAAGCTTTGTAAGAACTTTTTCCACGGATCTCAGCTGGGATCTCATTCCAGTTCTTAGTTCCATTGAAGAGTATACTGTGTTGTGACCGAGATTTTGAATAATAAGGAAGTATGAAGTTACATCTATTTCGGATTAAATGATCATGATGGCTAGCTTGTGCAGTGAATAATTGTTTGAGTTCTCTGTCGCCAGCATCAGTCAGTGTCTTAAATGAAATTACATATTGAGAGCCTGCAGAGATCTAAAAGCTTAAGGATTTAGGCAATTTTGAATGAATCATTTGTGAGAGTATTGTAATAAAATTTCTTTACGGCTCTATTGGCTCTTTTTTACAGTCCAAAGAGCAAATTAATTTTACGAGTGCACACGGCCCGTCAAATGATGACACTATTAGACGTCGGACCAACTAACCTTCAACATGGCTTTTCCATGATTTCCCACGCTATTCTATGACTTTCCTGTACTTTGCTAAGTCTCAACTGCTGATATTCTAAACAACCTAACCTACGAATACACGTGATATTCATTCCGACTTCCAATCTGCTGGGTTAATGCACCGAAAATTGTGGAGTTGATGAAGCTTGTATCACAGATACGCTCATCTCACACTTTCGGCTGGTGTGTGTGACACACAGACAGACGGACGGACGGAAGGACGCGGCTCCATTCATAATATAAATTTTTATCAGTTCCATGGCGCTTCAATCCCGTAATCCATATACAGTAAAATTTGATAAAGTATTTTTAAAGCTTCTTATGGCAATACTTTTTTACTTCATGAAGGTTCCAACTGATTTTAACAGTTTAGCACTGATATGTGCACTGTGCTCTTTGAAAGTCAGATCTTTATCTAATATAATGCCCAGGACCTAACAGGAGTTGATTTCTTCAATTTCATCATCATCATTTTGAATGCGTGGAAGAGACACATTTTGTATTTTGTCTTATCGATAATGAGGCACTTTTTATTAGATTTAAGCCGCATTCAAACCTTTTACAGCTCATTATTTACGCTTTCCGCAATTAAGACTGGATTTTTATTTGGAAGAGCCACAGAAAGCGTGCTGTCGTTCGCAAATAGTATGAATTTGAAAAATGAAGTAGATTTAGCTATATCGCTGATAAAGATCAACAAGAAGAGAGGTCCAATGGCTGACCCTTGTGGTACTCCTTGGCTGATTTTCAGGAGTTCCGATCAATGACAACACATTGCTCTCCTCTAATGCCATGACAGTGTAGGGCAACAGGAGTAGTTCCTGTTTGTACCGAACTACGGCGGTACCGCTATGGTGCGGTTTGTGTGGGTACCGCCTACGCCGTAATTAGTCCGCTAGGGCAACAGGAGTAATTCCTGTATGTGCCGAACTACGGCGGTACTGTTAGGAAGACGAGCAACTGTCTGCGCCGTAATCAGTCCGTGAGGGCTCCTCAGTAAATTCCCTGATTTGCCGAACTGCGACAGCGTCTTCCTTTTCGACAAACTATGCGGAATAGTTTGTCCTCCCGAGGTGGTTTAATTAAGCCCCTTTTTCAGCCGAGGTGTCGTATTAGACTAAAGCCTGCATTAAAAAGGAGAAAGGAAAACTCTAATCACCTCAGGACGTGAATTTTTTATTGCAGAATCTCTTTGCAGTGCTTCTTACAAACTCAGATACATTTCAGCAAGAACAGTGATTTATTTCCTTCTGCAAAAATAGTGTGTACAAACATTAGCAACCGCATAACATGGTATAATACGAAAATTACATTGAAAATATTTATGTTATTCATATTCAGCTTGGTAATCAGACTAATGCTAGAATACTGAAATACAATACAACTAACACTCAAGGGCTAACTAAAGTAAATGCACCGACGCATCATCAGCGCAGAGAAACAGACCTTGGGGGGTACAGGGAGCTGAACACATAAAGAAAATACTTAAGTTTAAGGGTAACTGTAACAAAAGACTCGTCAACACTTGCGCGGCCTGACACGCCCGGGGGAGGGTGTCTCAGCTACGATAGCCGAGACAGGAAATCTGCAAGGTGGTTGTCGACTCCCGAAATGTGTTCTGCTCGGAACCTAAAAAGGTTGAAATACAAAGCCCAGCGTTTCAATCGGGGGTTCAACTTGTCTGCCTGTTGTAAATGAAGGAACGGTCGAAGGTCGGTCTATAACACAAATTCTCGTCCATATAGGTAAACCTCAAACTTCTGTAGAGCCCAGTAGATGCTTAACGCTTCTTTTTCAGTTGTAGAATAGTTTATTTCTGCTCCTCTCAGTCGACATGAAGCATATGCTACCGGCGCGTAGTGACGGAAGTCCCGATTGCTTGGCTGGAGGAGAGCTGCTCCAAGTCCAGTTTGGGAGGCATCTGTTCTTAGAATGAAAGGACATCTGGGGTCTGGTAACTGTCAGACCGGTCTCTTGACAAAAGCTGTCTTCAAACTTTCGAACAGGTCTTCTGTTGTATCGGTCCAAGGTCTCTAATACGGAGAATTCTTCTTTAGGAAATCATGGAGTTTAGAAGTCAGTTGGGAGTTGTTAGGAATATACTGTTGGTAGTATCCAACTGTACCGAGAAAACTTCGGAGCTCCTGTTTTGTTTTTGGGATGGGAGCTGATTTTAAGGCTTCGACTCGCGTCTCCAAGGGCTGGATCTGATTACTGCTCAGTTGATGACCCAAATGCTAGAGGCTGTCAAATCCGAATTCGCATTTGGACGGCTTCGCTATAAGGCCATGTCGAGAAAGGGCTTCGAACAGTTCAGCTAATGCTGCGCAGTGGTCTTCCCAGGATGTCGAAGCGATTAAGATCTCGTCCATGTAGACTTCGGTATCTTGCAGTCCTGCTGTGACTTGTCGTATAATTCGGGAAAAAATGGCTGGAGCATTTGCTGGGCCGAAAGGCATGACGTTGAACGCGTAGAGGCCAGACCTAGTTTTGAAGGCGGTGTATTGGCGGGACTCAGGGTGTAGAGGTAGCTGCCAATATCAACTGGTGAGATCCTTTTTGCTGAAAATTGTTTTGTCAGCTAAATTGGTGAAAATGGCAGTCGTGTCTGCTATTGGCTCAGCATCGAATACTGTCTGGCTGTTGAGGTGCCTGCAGTCCAGACAACACCGATGGGTACCGTCTTTCTTCCGGACGGCAAGGAGCAGTGAATAGTAAGGTGATGTGGATGGCGTCACGATTCCCATCCTCATCCACATCTCTAAACTTGACTGCAGTTCAGGCTCCAGCGCTAGGGGAAGTGGATACGAATGTTGAAGCCGGAAACTGGAAGGATCCTTCAATTTTATTTCATGAACAGCCGTGCTGGTTCGTACAGGAGTATCTGTGAAGAAATCGCGATATTCTTCAAGTAATTCCTGGAGTTCCGAGCGTTGTGTTGTAGTCAACGTAGAGGAGATGAGGCAGTCTTCAATGGTTTCTCCGACGGGTGACTGTATCTCTGATTTTTTCCGATCGAGCTCTTCTTCTTCGCAGGTAGATTCTAGGGCGAGACCAACCGCTGCAAAAGCTTCCTCTACCCTCTCGTCGTTCTACTCGCGATCGCTCTCGCTTGGTGAGGCAGAACTTTGCTGCTCCCTGTCATGGTACTGGCGTAGGAGGTTGATGTGATAAACTTTGTTCTTTCCATCCACATCCAATGTATAGGTATAGGTTTCCAGGCGTGATTTTACTGTATAGGGACCTTTCCAAGTCATTAGTAGCTTTTTCCGACAGTCGGGCAGAAATACGAGGACTTTATCTTTTTGCTTTAGAGTTCACATCTTGGTACGTCTGTTGAAGAACTTGGCGCTTTTCTCTTGGCTCCTGTTTAGATTATCGCGAGCGATTTTGCATGTTTCAATCGCTGTTTCATTTCCACTAAATACTGGGCAGTGCTCGTGTCGTCTTGCAAGCTTTCATCTGTCCAGCATTCTTTGAGCACGGTTAACGGACCACGGACGCGATGGCTGTAGATGAGTTCGAAGGTAGAATACTCGGTTGAGGCCTGAGGAGCGTCTCGATAAGCAAAAAGGAGGGAAGGCTGATACAGGTCCCAGTCTCGCAGTTGTTCTACGGCTAATTTCCGCAACATGACTTTGAGCGTACCATTGAAGCGTTCGACAATGCCGTTCGATCGCGCATGGTATAATGGCGTCAATCCGTGCTGGATACCGGCGAGTTTCAGGAAAGCTTCGAAGGTTGCGACTGTGAACTGAGTGCCGTTGTCGCTCGTAAGCGTATGAGGGAAACCAACTCTGCTGCAGATTTCGAGTAGCTCATGAGCGACCGTTTCTGCATCTATATGTCTGAGCGGGGCTGCGTCTGCGTACCGAGTTGCTTGGTCCACCACGGTGAGAATGTATCGGTGGCAACGTGCCGAAGCTGGTTGCAATGGGCCTACCAAATCAACAATGAGCGCGGAGAATGAAGTGGTGATCGGTGGGGTTGAGATTGGTGCCTTTCTTGGTCGAAAAGGAGCGTGCTTCTGGTAGGTGTGACAGGAGTGACAGCATTGGACCACATCTTTTGCTAGGGACGGCCAGTAGAAATCTCGTTCCAGTCAAGCCTGAGTTATTTTTTGGGATTAATGGCCAGCAAGTGGATTGCCGTGAGCCATTTTCAAGATTTGTGGGTGCACGCTTGCAGGTGCTACAAGTTGATGGGTTTCCTGACCGTCTCGTAACGTTTTCCGATGCAGAATACCGTAATGGAGTTCATAGGTAATGACTCTGCCATCCTTGTGCGTTTCTTCCTTGTCAGCGTCAACTTTCTTGAATAAAAACTGCAATGTTTTACACTCCCGCTACAATTTCTTGAAATCTTCTTTGTTGAGCTGCAACATATCGATAGTGCTTGGTGCGTCAGGGTGATTTTCACTTGATTTTGCGGCTGCTCTTGCGACAACATGAGAGACTTCTGCAGTAACTGGTTGCTCTTCATGGTCGGTCATCTGTTCTTCGAAGGAGGTGGTCCCGGGAACTCGACCGAGGATGATATCGAGGGAGAGCTCTTCCATGGCTACGGCTGTCATCTCTCCGTGGTAGTAGGGGCAAACGAGAGTGACCCGGGCAAGAGGCGCCTCGAAGGAATGATTGTTGGCCAGCCGAGAGGTAATTTCTTTCTTCAAAATGGCGTCAGCTGGGACGAGAGCCTTCTTGACCAAAACCGCCGCTGCTCCTCCATCGAGAAGTACTTGGACGGGTTGTTGGTTCACGATGCCAGAGCATGTTTTCAGCGGTCCCAATTCGATCAGCTTTTAGAGACGATGTCATTACATGCGACTGGGGGAATATCGTTGTATTCATCTGCTTCTTCATGCGTTGTTAGATTGTTTACTCGAGCCGTAGTACTGGATATAGGTGGGCTTGCATAGACTGCTCCATCACTGGGGCTGTCACCTTGCCTCTTCTGTAATTGGTGGCACTCATCACTGGAATGTGATCGGTTAGGGCCATGGAAAGTGCAGTAAAATCCAGTGTAAGGTCCTCGTGGTTCCTCGCGCTGCGGAGTGTTGACCGATCTTGAGCTGGTGGGACCACCTCGTGTGTTGGAAGTTCTTGGTGGCGTTTCTCGAGAGTTGTTGCTGGAGTTGGGTGATCTTGCTGGAGTGCTCGGGGCTCGGACAGGGAATGTCGAGCGTCGCTCTGATGCTACTGATGCTTTGAGTGCTGGAGGGCCCGCATCCGTCGTTGATGTCAGTGTGCGACCCTTACAAAGCTGATGGAGCGATATATGAGGTCTTGCTTGTAAGAAGCTATCACCCTGCTCTCCTAGGCCTACGACTGTGTTACCACCCCTGTCACGCAATTGAGTAGCGAGGAAGGGAGGCAAGCTTGAATAAGCTCGGTCAACAAGAAGGAAGTCACGTAGAGTCTCGTAGTTGGCTTCGATGTTGCATCCTTTTAACCAAGCGTCGAAGGATTGTTCTAGTCGCCGTAGGTAACGTGACATATTGTAGCCTTCTTCTGGCTTCAACTCGTAGTAGTTAGCGCGTAGTTTTGACGGAGTGACTTTATGAGCATCTAGTAGAAGCAGTTTGATTTCAGGAAACTTGACCCTGCTGCCGGCAGGGTATCGATGAGTCGACGTTCCTTCGGTGTGATCAAATTATGGAGCATGACAACAGCATCGACGTCAGCAAATCCCATTGCTGTTGTGTGACTGCAGAAGCGCTGCAAAATTCGTCCATCCTTTCTTTCGTGGGATCGAATAGAGCCGGTGGAGGTATCTTCACTCAAGCATTTTCAGGAGCGATTTGAAGAGCGATTTGAGCATCGAGTCGCCTGAGTCTGAGCTCGTGGTCTCGTTGTGCAGCTTCTCGTTCAGCTTCTCGTTCCGTTGCTCGTTCTGCGGCTTCTCGTTTCGCTGCTCGTTCTGCGGCTTTTCGTTCCGCTGCTTCTCGTTCCGCTTCTCGTTCCGCTGCTCGTTCTGCGGGTTCTCGTTCTGCGGCTTCTCCTTGTGCTGCGGCTTCTCGTTCCGCGGCTTCTCGTCATGCTGCGGCTTCTGCTTCTTTTAAATGCCTCAGGCGGCTGGTAAATTCTTCCCGGTACTCCGCACTAGTGGGAGTGAGGCCGAGGGCTTCGACATATTCTTTAGCTTGAGGTCAAGGTTCATCTTGTTTTAATGGTGTGGTGTTCGCGTGGTCGAGTAGAACCCAAAAATCACAGCCAACGTTGGTAGTCGTGCAAAGCTTCTGGGTCCCTGTTCGAGCGCCAGAATATGTTTATACCGCTGTGCGGTCGACTTGAGGGTTCGTGGAAAAGGGGCTGTCTTCTGTGCAGCTACCTTCTTCCGGGGCGCTAGCTTTTCTGCGTAGCTGCCCTTCCTGAGGTTCGTTTGGGTACCACCTACGCCGTAATCAGTCCGCTAGGGCAACAGAAGTAATTTCTGTACGTGTCGAACTACGGCGGTACCGTTAGGGTGAGATTTGTGTGGGCACCGCCTACGCCGTAATTAGTCCGCTAGGACAATCGAAGTAAATTCTGGTTGTGCCGAACTACGGTGGTACCGCTAGAGTGACGTTTGTCTGGGTACCGCCTACGCTGTAATTAGTCCGCTCGGGTAACAGGAGTAGTTCCTGTGTCGTGATTCTAACCAGGGCGTATAAGAAACGTTCATTAACGGAGGACGCTCTATTATTCGAATCGTTCAAATCAGCCAAGAGAATGTTGCAAGCGCGCTGGCGGTTATCCACGTTCTCACCATTCACCAACTTTGCTCTATCTTCGAAGAGAACACGAAAGAAGCAAGGGCATTGTCTGACCGAAGGAGCTGCCAAACGCCATCGCAGGAAAGATTCTATCATAATTTTTTCTAGCATTGTTCAATAGCAAACGTTAATTAGACTGTCAGTACAATTATCATGAATTGATGTTTTCCATTGCTAATATGATTCAATACGCTAGATTCATACGTAACCGCTTGTTTGCGGAATTAATCCATCTTAAGATTATAATACAGATATCTTGAAAGTCAGGCGTGAGAGCTGGCTGACCGCCACAGCTCTGCGTGAGCGAGGGGACGCGGACATTAAGCTCCGGGCTACCAGAGAGAAATGAGGGTGCGCTTTATCAACTAGCCAGCCTTCGGGCTCGGCTTTGTCAAGTCTTTGCCATGTGAATTCAGTGTAACAGAGTACATCTATTAACGTAACAACAAAAACAGTCCCTGAGCATATAGTAGCATCATCATGGATTCAACCAAAAAGATGAGTTCCATTTATAGCACGTCCCTAATAGCATCCTCATCTATTTTCTGTGCAATAGATATTATTTATAGATGCAAGCCTTCAGCATACATCCGAAGTGTTAATTAAAATGTAAACTAGGTGCGTTAGGTTCATTTTGCTGTATCATTGTTTCCGTGTAGAGGTTAGATCATAAATAATAATGTTAATGCCTTATGAACTACCCGTTATATAGGAGGAAAAAGTTATCGTTTCTGTGGAGAAAATTTACTCGCTACCATAATAATTGATCAATTGAAATAACGTAAAATATTAGCTATGATTGAAGCCATTGAAAAGTCTCATGAGTTATTTGATCCTCATTCAAAAATAAAAGAATTGTGACAATGTCACGCAATCAACCAAAATTGAGGATAACAACTCGAAATAACAACGATGAAAATCTGCAAAGAAACTGCGTCACGACACCTGTTTGTGCCGAACTATGGCTGTACTGCTAGGGTGCGGTTTGTGTGGGTACCGCCGACGCCGTAATTAGTCCGCTAGGGCAATAGGAGTAGTTCCTGTTTGTTCCGAACTACGGCGGTACCGTTAGGAAGACAAGCAACTGTCTGTAATCAGTCCGTTAGGGCTCCTCAGGAAATTCCCTGATTCGCCGAACTGCGACAGCGTCTTTATTTTCGACAAACTATGCGGAATAGTTTGTCCTTCCGAGGTGGTTTCCTTAAGCCCCTTTTTAGCCGAGGTGTCGTATTAGACTAAAGCCTGTATTAAAAAGGAGAAAGGAAAAACTCTTATCATCTCATTACGAGAATTTTTTATTGCAGAATCTCTTTGTAGTGCCTCTTACAAACACAGATACATTTCAGCAAGAACAGAGATTAATTTCCTTTTGCAAAAATAGCGTGTACAAACATAAGCTACCGTATAACATGGTACAATACGCAAAATTACATTGAAAATATTCATGTTATTCAGCTTGGTAATCAGACTAATGTTAGAATACTGAAATACAATACAAATGACACTTAAGGGCTAACTTACGCATTATCAGCGCATTATCAGCGCAGAGAAACAGACCTTGGGGAGTACAGGGAGGTGAACACATAAAGAAAATACTCAAGATTTGTGCCGCTAGAGGTGAGGCTTGATCGTGGTAAGGAAAGTCGAAGACGTTTTCTTAGGTGTTTACTTCGAGGAGGTGACGAGAACGATAGCCCAGGGCTAAGATGCCTACTGCTTATAAAGACTCCATCGTGCATGGGGGTTGGGGTTTCGCGTACATATCTCACCTTCCCTCTTTTAAATTGAGGTACTTATCGCAAAAAAAATTTTTAATTTTTAACCAGTGATTGAATGAAAAAAAATTTTCAAAAATAAAATTCATCACTACTAACATAGCAAACTGTTTGCTCCTCAGCGGGAGATTGTTGAAAATTAAACATCTCAAAAATCGAAAATATTGAACAAAGTTACTTTAAATATAAGTAAACGTACATTTTATCCATAATACACCTTGTTTTATTTTAACAACAACAACAGAATAAAGAAACGCACTAACGCAAGCAGGAAGAAAGGAGGCCGTGACTGGTTAATAATAATAATGCTATCTTCTTCAACAGTATAAACTATAACGCACTAACATTAGTATATAGAACCGCACTAGCTTCAACAGTATAAAGAAACGCACTAACGCAAGCGGGAAGAACGGAGGCAGCGAACAATAATAATGCCATCTTCTTCAACAGTATAAACTATAACACGAGTTCCTACACTACTACTATGGAAAAATAAAAACCGTCAGTATTCTAGGTTAAGGGAATAAAAATAAAAACGCCAGGTACAAAGTTATAAAAACACAATTAAAAGAAAGTCAATATCGATACGCATAAATTCAATAATTTTAAATAACATTTCTCATTTAACCTCGATCGATTTTACATGGATATGAAAAATGGGTGTACACGTCCGTGTACTCAAATAGTTGCAAGTTTGGTATCGTTCCCTTTCTCACACAGAGAAAACGGAGAACTGCGTTCAACCTTAATTGATGTCAAAGTTCCGTACTGCGCCCGAAGGTTAATTGCAGTCTAGGCAATCTATGTTTGTTGACAGTCGCTTGGCGTCATGCGGTCTCAGCCAGACACCGCACCGGAGTTGGAGGTATTATGTTTTTAAGTATGATTGAACAAGTTGGAAGCTTTCAAAGCTTTGAATGACTATTAGACTATTAAATATCAATTCTTTATTAAAACAAACGACGTTGTGAACGTGTGTTATGAAATATTTTTAAACAAAACATTTTTCAGCAGAGCTGCACTCTATTTAATGGGGTTTGACAAGTTAACAAGAACCGAAGATAACAAATTGATTTAGAGCCAAACTAGGTTATACTTCTGTTGACAGCATTTCGAAGGTCGCTGCAAGCTTTGCCATGTTAGCCAGCGCCGGTCGGTTTGAGTGCCTAGGCCAATTCAAGATGGGTTGCACATTAATTACTACGTGTCCCCCTACAGTTACAGTGGTTACATTTCTGACAATGTCCCTTTTGTTTTGAGCACGTTCCGAATGTACCACCAAACTTCGGCTGTTGCAACTGTAGAATAGAAAGATTTGTATTGTATCCTACCTTTTTTCGGTCAGCAATCGGAAAAAATGAAGAAAGAATTGTACGTACTTTTATCCAAATATTTCACACATGTTAACTTTCATTTTGTGCTTCTTAATAAATATCGAATTGGTTCCTTTTTCAACTACAAAGATAAACTTTTGAAAGGTATGCTCTCTTCTGTAATTTATCAACACAGTTGCGCACAGTGTGCGTCGGAGTATGTGGGTTCTACCACTAGAGCCTTACATATTCGCGTTGCAGAGCATTCCAGCCGAAGTTATAGCACTAACCGTCATCTTGCTGCTCCTTCTCACTCAGCCATACGAATCCATGCTGAAAGTTATAACCTTCCTATAAAATTAGAGGACTTTAACATTTTAGCAGCTGCTTCAAACCCCGTTGATTTGCGCATTATTGAATCTCTTTATATTTTACAACGCAAGCCTTTTTTAAATTACTCCCAATCCGCTTTTCCTTTGCAAATAGTTTAGGAATTTGATTTTTTTAAGTATTCTTTCCTTTTAAGTTTTCTTGTTTTCTCGATATTGTCAATATGTAAATATTTTATTTTCTTTCCAGAGAATTTTGTTGAGAATGACTCTTTGAGTCGAAACGTTCAATTTCACCAGTAAAGCTTTAAAAGAAACAATTGCTAAGTTTCAAAGCCTTATTCCTCGCTATTATTTCCATAGTTAAACACAATTATAAATGAAATAAAAATATCAATCTATTCGTCCTTCAAATTTTTGAAAGTCAACAGTGAAATACTAACTATTAATTTAACTACTAAATACTAACCGAAATACTAACTATTTCTTAATCAGTTCTGAACTGAAATTGAAAACAATTTAAGTGAAAACTATTAAACCGATTGCCAATCAAATAAGTTAACAACAGTATCCAGTTCCAACCAGGAAGTTTCTCACGATGTATTCACGATGTATTTCGAATAATATATTAATGTCCTAAAGTCGCGAAGTTGATTTTTTTCATCAAAATTGGTGCTCTGTTGATGTGATGCATTTAGCAAATGCGGAACTCGCCCATCTTTTTTAATTCGCTGTTCAGCATCAAAATTTGAACGTAAATGTTGACTGTTGTGAAACATTGCAATTGCACAGATCGTGAGAACATTCGTTGAAGGATGTCTTCTGTGATATTCGTTAACCTTGAATTTTAACGTACAAAACTTAAACTTTAACATAGGGGAACCTGTTTAGAAGGTCAATTAATTTGCTGATAGCAATGAAAATTCACAAATACTAAAACACACGAGATTATTTAACACAAGCATGTACGAGTTTAATATGATACGAGATATAACATATATGAGATTAATATGATGCGAAGCAAGTAACGCAAGGTAGATACCTAATATTTAATTAATACGTTACCTAGAGTCGCACAGTCGTATTTTTAGCAAAATCGTAACTTGTCACGTCTGAAATGTTATAGTCGCAAAAATAGTTACAGGTGAAACAGTACGTTGTAACGTTGTCATTTCCGTTTACTTAGGGGCAATACATGGTTCCTGTTACTTCTACGGATTTTATCCCCTATTTTGATTTCGACCCTATGTCCTTTGATTTTCGTAACAATTCCAGGACCTTGCCACGTCAGATCTAACTTGTTTGTTTTTAATTGGTTATTTAACATAACCCGGTCACCTATTTTGAAATTTTTGTCCCTCCTTTTTAGGTTCTGGTACATTGTACGTACAGCAGTATTATTCAAAATTAGGTTTCTAACGTTTTCTACGGTTCCCACCGTTTCCCTTGCACGAAAATTCACTAAGTCAATTTCGTCATCGTAACTGTGTGAAATGGGGAGGTCATCTCCGCGGACATATAAGCACGTGCCTCTATTGAATACTACATAACTAGGTGTATCACCTAAAGTAGAATTAAATGAATTGTTGATGGCGTTCTCTACCATTTCCAAGCAATGGTCCCACTCGGTATGGGCTAGGGAATTACTGTACAATTTTAGTAAATTTCTTATTTTTTGTTATTTCGTTCAACAATTGCATTTGAATGGGGGCTAAAAGCTAGAACTTCTTTTTTAGCAATAGCATGAATTTTGGCAAGTTGTTTCGCTGCTACCGATTTAAATTCAAGCACATTGTCACTAATCAACGTTTTGGGGTACCCAAAAGTGCTGAAGCAACTTCCTAAACATGATATTACTGTCTCTGTTCTACGGTTTGAGGTCGCGTATAATTTACAGAAGCGTGAAAAAAGATCAATCACAACTAGTATGTATTTATTCCCACTATCGGTAGTTTTAAGGGGACCAAGATAATCCATTGAAACTACTTCAAAAGGTTCTTTTGCTATCGGGACTGTTAATACTTTAATAGTTTTGGAAGGATTTGCTTTAAGAAGTTTGCAAACTTCACAATCCTGAACAAATTTTCTTACAACCGTTTTCTCTAAAATATTAGAGTATTTAAGTCTAAATTTGAATAGCGTGTGCAACGCATCTGTGTGGTACATATAGTGTATACTTAAGATTGCTTTATTCAACAACAAAGTTGGCATGACCGCTGTTAATATTGTTGTAGTTCGGGAGTAAATGCGTCGTCGTCGATGCAATATGTCATTTACAATTAGATAACACGGTATTCAAGAATTACAGACCTACTTTTATGAAGTAACGCTTCTCGAACTTCAATACAAAAGGGATCTTGCTTTTTCTCGTCAATGAACTCATTTAAAGTCCAGGAGAACTCTTTTTCTGTCGGGACATAGTCAATTAATTTTGGTGTCAACACGTCGTTATCGTGTGATTGCATCGTCTGGTCAGTGAGAACATTTTGCTTTGCTCGCGTCTTGGCTCGCGTCTGCGCTAAGCATGCCTCAGATTCAAGTTCAGGCATTAATATGTCACAGCTCTCTAACTCTTTAATAGTTAGCTGATCATTGTTGTTTGGTAGCCTACTTAGGTAGTCAGCTACGACGTTTTGTCTACCTGGTAAATAATCAACGACAGGGTCGTAGGAATGTATGTTAATACACCATCTTGCCATTGCTGTGTCCTCTGGCAATTTCTTTGTTAATAGAGACGCTAATGGACGGTGATCCGTGTACACATGGATGGGATACTAAATAATTAAGTATTGGAATGCTTTAAGAGCACTATAAATTGCAAAGAATTCTTTTTTCGTTGTGCTGTAACATTTTTGACTAGAATTTAAAATTTTGATGAAATATGCAACTGGACGCATTATTTTATCGCCTGAATCTTCGGGCTGCATCAAGACAGATCCTATGCCAAAATTTGATGCATCAGTAAATACGCGAAATGTCTTGGTAAAATCAGAGTGTCGTAAAACAGTCTCAGAAGTCAGAGCTGCTTTTATGTAGTCAAAACTTTTTTGACAGTCGTTTGTCCAGTCGAAATTAACACATTTTTTTAACAATCTGTACAGGGGATTTGCAATCAATGCAAATTGAGCTATGAAGTTGCGGAAATAGTTGGCTACTCCAAGGAATTGCTGCTATTCTTTTACTTTTGTTGGTGCTCGACAATTTTGCAATTTCTTGGAGTATTTACACTGTATACCCTCTGCCGAAATAATATGACCTAGGTACTCTATTTTTTTCTTGAAAAATTGACATTTTTCGAGTTTGATAGATAGTTTGCCGGAACGGAGCGTCGAGAGGACAGTTTTAATATCGCAAAAATGCTGCTCATTAGTTTTTGAGTAAATTAATATATCATCAATGAACATAAAGCATAATTGTCCTAGAATAGGCGCTAAAACAGAGGACATCACACTTTGAAAAACGCTCGGACTCGAAGTGAGTCCGAACGGAATGCGCCTGAATTGAAATTTTTGATAATTTATACTAAATGCTGTAAATTTCCGACTTTCCTCTTCTAATTCCACGTGATGGAAGGCGGATTTCAAATCCCGAAAGAAAAATACGGTATTGCCACCAAGGGTAGACAATATTTCATCTGCTCGTGGTATATGATACGACTCCTTGATCACAATTTTGTTTAAGGCTCTGAAATCTATCACGGGTTTAATTTCACCCGTCTGTTTCTTTACCACAATCAACGGAAAATTGTAATCCGATGTTGACCTTCCAATAATGCCCTGTGAGAGCATTTCTCTGTTGACCTTGGCCAACTCCTCCTGGTATTTATGAGGTATGCGATATGGCGGTATCTTTATAACTGGTGCATCAGATTTAAGCACAATCTTATGTTTTGTCACATTCGTGACACCTATAGTTTCGCCTTGTAACGTGATCACGTCACGGAAATTGTTCATCAATTCCAGTAATTTTAATTTCATGTCAACTTCATCGCATGTTACATCATTATACGTTAACTGACGGCATACGTCCTTCTGAACATTAGACACACTTTCGCCGTGTGCACCACACTCACAAATATCTCCGCGAACATCGACCTTCGATTCAGGTCTCTCCGTGGCCATGGTCTTTATTTCACCAAGTCCTGAGATGACTTTATTTGAAACCGTTAAGCGCTTCCTCAATGTTTGTGAAGTAAAGTTCGGCCTTAACTTCCTCCTCAGGTTCCATGTTACACAACATTGTGTTTTCCCTAAAATGAATGGCCTCATCTGTCGGGTTCAATATTAGTAAGGGTACATTCCCATCTTCATTGACTGTAACTATTGATTCTGCTATTAGTGCTCCATCAAATCCTCGTTTCAACACGCTATAATTAACTTGTTTAGCTTTTTTGACAAATGCATTAATGAGATTGATGCAATTAGCAGACACTTCCATTGCGTCACAGTGAACCACCAGAGGTCTATTTTCTTCTCTCTTACCACTGGCTTTGGCAGCTCGGCTACACACTCGAGTTCAGCCTCTTTTTTCTTGCCTGTTCTTACAGAGTCTTTTTTTCTCTCGCGGTCATTCATTAAGCCCCGGCATCTGGTGCTCTTCTTAGCACAGGCAACTACTTCTGACAGTAAACAATCACTGCTTATTATATCAATTAATATGGCTTCTCTACTTATTGAAGGCTTACTCTCTATTTCATTGAAAGGTACTCGGGTTCCCTCCCACAGGAGTGAACCATCCATCAAATTAATTACTGCGTTGGTTAACACATCTCCTCCTAGAATTAAATCATATATGAATTTAGCATCTTTAATTACTAAAGCACTAGTCTTAAGTACTTTGTCAGTACCAGGTATAGAGATATTTAAGTCAACCTTACCGCTAACATTACTCTTTGCGTTTATGCCTCTAACGCTCAGAAAACTTGGTTTTAGCTTTTCTTTGGGGTATTTGATGTTACTGTAACTAATGAGGCATTTTTCGCTACCGCTGTCAAGCAGCGCGCTTAAGTACTTGTTTTTATTAGACAATATAATGGTCGGCCGTTTAATTCTCCTAAACGTAACAAGATCGGCTCCATTTTCACGTCGTTCTCTACATACAACTGTAGTGTTAAAATAGACTTCAACTGCTTTTTTCTGTGATATCTCATCAGCCAGTTCTTCATCTTTTAACTTGGCAAACCTATTTCTACATTTAAATAATGGATCAATGTATGATTCACTTTCATCATGATTAGACTTTGTCATCTCAGTACCTGGATTCGTTTCGACCGCAGCGTTAGGATTAACGAGAATCGTGCGGTGACCCTCGGGCTTCGTCTCATTTTTTCCTCCACCTTTAACTACTCTCGCTCTAAAAAATCTCTGTCGTCTCTTTCGTACTCCTCACCATAGTGCACCTCGTGTCTGCCATGGTTATTGCCTCTGTAGGCATTATACCTACGCAAGTATGTTTTATATTGCCTGATTTCATTTTCTGACGCTCTTCAGTTTCGGAAGAGGTGCTCTTTCGAACCGCATGCAAAGCAGGGGCCAAGGACTCTAGGTTTGCTCAGACCTCTTTGAGTTCGACAATTGGCTTCAACGTGTCCTGAAACGTTGCATATACTGCAGAAAGAAGAGTCTCTCGTTCTAGCTGCAGAGTGCACTGGGACATAATTTGAGCTTTCTGCCCGCAAAGTATTACATTCAAGGGAACCTATTCTTCCATCACCTACATAGCCACTAACATTCCTTCCTACTCTAGGATTTCTCAGCCAGGGTCGAGGAATTGACCTCCGACCCGGGAAGTACCCACGTCAAGTTCGCATATTTTCATGTACGTGTGTTGCAGCGTCCGTGTGAGTGAAGGATGCGTCTTGTGCATTGGTCCAGATTTTACGTCATTGCCAGAAGTCGCTGTATCGTCTATCATGAGTTACGAGATGTCGAGATGCAATTAGGTTATGCTCTTGAAATTTCTTTAATTTAAGAAATACTCATGAGTTTAAGAGTAGTAATTCTTAAATTCTGTGTATATTTTCCGTATATTTGTATCTATTCATCTTGGTTTTGTATATTTCAGACAACTTGTACTGATGATGAGCCTGGTGCTGGAAACGTTTACTTCTCAATATCTGACAACAGTAAATATTTTTTACAATGTTGACGTTGAGAGTAGCATCCTTGGTGTTTTTATTTACGATTGGTTTGCGTAAGAATGCAGTTGATGATGTTCTTAATTCATTCTGATAGTATGCAATAATGCTTAAAAAAATTCTTTCATATGTTTCTTAGATGTAATTGTTTACTGGTTGCCTCAATAATAAAGCAATCTGAATTAAATTGATAATAAATAATGAAAGTTACGATAAATAACACTAAATAAATATTGAGCAAAGGAAAATCTATTTTTCGAAGCAAATTTACAATGAAGGAAATGGAGAAGGAGTACTTTAAAAACATTTACTTTAAACGCCTTCGAGCCTTTGCCATAAAATGATAGACAAGTCAGTAAACCCAAAATTACAGAAGCACAGAATATAAGCACAATAATAATAATAATAATAATAATAATAATTGATCGGCTGACTATTTTCAGAGGGTATGCACTCTGCATTTCGTTGAGAGAAGATTTGAGTTTATGAATGAATAATGATAATAATGTGATCAGAGGAGCCATTACTACAATGTTGTCTTATACTAGACTGAGTAGGAGAATTAAGCGAGTGACCTGTACGATGACTTCGACCTGCATCGTACATCGTACATTGTAGTAATGGTTCGTGCGAACAGATTATTGAAATTAGCAAATTTAAAATATTAGACACTTGTACCGCCAACTTAGACCTACGTATTTTGGGGTCATTTTTCATTCATAAACTCAAATCTTCTCTCAACGAAATGTAGAGTGCATACCCTCTGAAAATAGTCAGCTGATGAATCATCATTATTTTTTTCTTGCTTATATTCTGCGCTTCTGTAATTTTGGGTGTAATGACATGTCTATTATTTTATTTGCAGACTTTTTGTTGCGAATAAGCCAAGGCTCAAAACGTTCGATGTTCTTAAAGTACTTCTACATTCCTTTCATTATAAATAATGAATAATTATAAGATTAATATATAACGGAATAATGTATCACATGTTCACAAACATATTATTAAATGTAATTGTCTTTATTTTTAATATACTTTCTATGACTTACATAGGAAGTTTTGAAACGGATATTAAATATCGTCTAAAATGTTATAGTTGTCACGTGAAGTCAGAATAAATGAACAAACTTTGTAGTATTAAGTAGCGTGATCACAAGCATTAATTTTATTTAAAAACTGTCACATTACCGCCAGCGCAACTGAAAAGAATTCGGTATTGATGAAGCTTGTATGTCATATATGATATGGTAAGTGGTGTGTACAGAGGCTGTACACAATTTCCTGACGCAAACGAAAAAGGCGCAATATTTGTGATGAAATCCATAACATCAATTACTTGGAGTGTGAGCGTATCTTTTTTGTCCCCAATATGAGCATAGAGGTTCTTTTATTTTGCACTTTACGACCTAAATTGCAATAACGAAAGGAAAGTGACAATTAATTATACTGATATGAGCACATACAATTTCTTAGTCACATTTTCTAGGTAAAGTAATCGAATTCATTTGGCGTAAATATGCAAATAATGAAACTTACGAAGCGCTTCAGCTCTAGAATATTTTTATTCAATTGACATAGCACTTGGTAATTTCTCAAATTAACTACCAATTTATAATAGAAAATAAATGCGATATGCATGGGTAACGATACATTTTGACATACAAACAATGCATTATGACATACGGTAGTATCGCAGTAACTGTGCTGTTATATGGTCTAACTCATTTTATAATGTGTGTCGTTTAAAACCGCAGTGACTTTCAAGTGTAAAATGACACATAATGTATTTTATTTCATTATTAAATGATACTTAAATGGCAGAGCTATACAATAATAAATGTTTGCAATAGAGTTTTTTCATATAGCGACATGTGGCACTGTTGAAGTGCGCATCGCATGGTAGTGATTCTAGGTGGTGGTGACAAGCCATACACGTACACGGACTCGCAAACGCACACTCAGAATGTGCGAGGTTGACGTGGGTGCACCCGGGAAACGCCCTCTACGGTAATTTCCGTAGAAAACTTCACTTTCCTGAGGGGAATCTTGCTCATCAATATTGTCTTCTGACTCGGCAACTTCGGCTACAAAGCTGCGTCTCTATTGTACTGCGTCTCGTACTGAGTCGCTACTATCTGTTTATTTTCGGGTTGATTTCGAACAGCGGCAACAATACGTGCCAATAATTCCTCTGACGTATTGAGCGACGTATCAAATAGTTTCTTTGCAAATGATTATTCGAGTAATGGTGCTAACACGCTGATGGCGAGACTAAGATCAATGCTGTCTCGTACAAAACGTTTTAGTTCTACTTGATTTGAACTTGCCTTGATGAATGGGTGTCTCGTCCATGCTATTGAGGTTAAGTTTAACAAATGTTCCGACAACTTCCTGATATTAGCAAATGCGGTTACCAGCTGGGCCGCAAGTGCATCGTTCCTAACGAAACATAACTTGTTTAAATCGCATGCTAATGCGTGAACAGACTTTTCGCCTCTAGCTACATAGATGTCGTCCAAGATTTTGACGACATCTTCGAAAGAATATTGAAGGTTAGAATTGACCAACTTGGTTACTATGCCATTAAAATCTCCTACCTGTTTGTCAGCAGATCTAACTAACAACTCTTTCTTTGCACTGTCGGAATTCACATCCGGTAGTAACTGTCATGTAGGCACGCAAGTTTCCTATATGAGTTTTAAACGTTTTATTCTCAATGAAATCAGGATCCTCTCTCCGTCTTCGTCCACGAAAAAGGGGTTACTCAGCGCCCGATAGGATTGTTCCTGATCTTGGCATATTTGCTGCAATTTCTCTTGCTAAACTACTAGGATTTTTAATTGGGCCAACGGCCGCGCTAGCTGCTGGTTCAGTCATTTTTGAATTGCTTTCGGCACGAAATCTAGCTTCACTTATTCGACCTCTACTTGTTTTGGTCGCTGTTGTTCTAATATTTTCCTATGAATCGGACTTGTCCGACATACAGTAGTGAATAATTTTTTTGCACAATAATAATACTTGTAAATCAATATTTGCTACAGATCAATATTACACACTTAAAAATCAATATTACACATCCTAGAAGTCACTTCAATAAACACACAATTAACGAAATAAAGCACTCATAAAAAATTTTTTATCACTCATTTCTGAACGCTATAGCTATCTTGCACAAGTTCAATTTACTACTTCGGCTTCACTGCTCTTGCTACTTTTGTCTGACGCATGCTGTCTGCACCTTGCTCTATGCACTGGCATTGCCTTGAGCCGATGCAAAAAATAATCTGCTTCTCGCAGAGCAAAAAACTATTACTCTGCCTGCCTGTGCTGTCTAGCAATCGCGCTGCTGCGAGAAGGCGGATAAACTATCCGTTAATTCAGTGCAAGCTGTTATTTACTTAGCTTCCACTGGGTGAATGAAGGAAGTTGTGAAGTCGCTCGCCACTGTAGACGTACACTGGGATGAGGGGAGGAAGTAAAGTCGCTCGTCCCTGTAGACGTAGTAGTCGTTGTAGATCACTCGTTGTAGGGTGTCGCTCCAAACTGTAGTTGCAGTACTACTTCTATGTCTTCTCCTGTTTCAAAGATGAGTACTTTGGTGCTGAAGGGGTAGCAGGTATCTATCCAAGCTGAAAATTGGATGTAGGTCTCTACCAATGCAGTATACGGGATCTTGAAGCTGATGTTGAGCACAGACGGTAGTAGTTGACGAAGACTCGTATTGTTGTTGCTGCCAGTCATTGACGCGATTTAACAATATTCTCTTTCCTTGACTCTTGCTGAACTACAAAAATCTTCGTAATAAGAATTTCTCGTAGGTTTTCAATCTTGTAGTAATCTTCTTGTAACGTTATAATAACTTCTTCACAACGTCGTGGGTTTGACCGAATCTGGCCACCATATGTGCCGCTGGAGGTGCGGCTTGATCGTGGTAAGGAAAGTCGGAGACGTTTTCTTAGGTGTTTACTTCGAGGAGGTGACGAGAACGATAGCCCAGGGCTAAGATGCCTACTGCTTATAAAGACTCCGACGTGCATGGGGGTTGGGGTTTCGCGTACAGATTAAGGGTAACTGTAACAAAAGACTCGACAACACTTGCGCGACCTGACACTGGTAATATATGCATGTCTCTTGCCATCATTACCATTTAATGCAATCTTATTTATTCCTTTAGTATATAATTCGTGGTTAATACTTTGGATATTTTACATCGTTTTGTATATTGTTTCATTATTCAATGCTCTTTTATATTCATCCATTTTGATATTGTTCTCAGTTAAGTTCTCACTTACACCTTTTGCTTTTTACTTACGGAATTTTTCGTTTTATAACGATTTAGTTTTGCTCTGAGACCGACGAATTCTTCAATTGGTATTCCACAATTTTCGTCTTTCATTTTCCCAATTACTTTCATATTTTTAGTTGAATATAGGAAGTGTTCTTTAGAATAGTTTGATGTATCATACAAGTCTTTATTTCTTTCCATATCTTTGTAAATATCTTTTGTTTCGATATCATAACATAGTGAGTCTGTATCTGTAAACAACTTTGCCTTATTGCCATAATTCTTTTTAATATGATTGTAATGGAAATCATACATTACTGTTTTACTTATATCTAATACAGATAGTCCTACGTAGATTGGTTTATAAAGTTTCAGTCTTTGTTTTCGCATTTGACATGCTTTCAAATTTTCTACAAATATTTTAAAACTGGTAAAATCTGGTTTATTTGCTAATTTGATTAATTCTTTCTCAGACTTTACTAAACACACATCTACTCAATTTCTAATATTTTCCATTGTTTTGCCAAATACTGAATTGTTCATCAGTTTGTAAAAGTATTTTTCAAATTCAGATTTAGCTTGCTGACGCATTTTTCTATTCATATCAATATATGATTTCATCCACGGACTTTCATCAAACTCTAATATTCTGGTAATTTTCTCTAACTTCAAACCTAGATCTAGATATTGTGTCAGAGATTTAAGATGTACAATATATTTTTCTCGTTTTCCAAGATATGGAACTAATTTATTTACATCGTTTACTTTGATAATTTTTGGAGCCAATGGTAAATCATTATGTAGAGCATGTAAGTCTTTCGGATAACTTAAATCAACTTCTAATATATAACCTTTATCTGCTTTGAGTTTCGACTTTGGATCTTTCCATGTAAAGTTTCCGGTTGATAATGATCGGCTCATTGCCCATAGCCCAGCCGTAAAGATTATTTGCATCTATGTATGTGATAAAACTATTTGGTTTCCCTTTATCGAATGTTTCTGGAATATTTGGATTGTTTACTTTCCCATATCGCGTTGATATTGTGGAAATCCCACCTCGTATTCCTTTTTCGATGTACAGCAGCACATCAGGATCTTCCAACGAGTCCAATTCTATTTTTGTAGTTACAGTAAAGCATCGAAAGACAATCCTGGAGCTGTAAAATGATGCGCTGGATCTAGAGAATAAGTTTTCATGCATGTCAGTCTAAATTGTTCAAATACTTCTACTAATAATAATGTATCGACTTTTAGATATAAATTATGGTAATCTTTGAATGTTGTACAATTGAAAGCTTTCCATACTCTGCGGCATGCTGATATTCATCTTCTGATATCTTTATTTTACCTGTATGTTAACATACATAAGTATCAACTTTCATTGTTTGTGTAAAATTAATATATTCTTCATCTGTTTGTGGAATAACATTCAACTTTCCGGACATATTTCCCAAATCTTTCACGAACAAATGAGCATCGTAATTAGATAGATTATATAAGAAGAACGGTATAAAATTTGGATTCCTAATTTTTAAATTACATTTTAAATGAGCTGGACCACTGTAATGACCTGTCAAATGATCGTGGTCTCTAACTTTCTAGTTTATCTTCCGTAAATTCTCCGCCACATACATAGCATCATGTGGCTTCTTAATATGTTTTGAATTTATCTGATGGTAAATACATTTTCTTATTTATTTTCAACAGACTATAAATTTTTTTGGTTTCTTTTTCTGAATATTCTGCAAACTTTTGGGAAGTATCTTTACCATTATATATTTCTAAACCGGAATATTCATCTGCTTCAGATTTTGTATAGCAACAAAATGAATTAGGATTGTGCTTCTGAATGTTCATGGTGTAACTTGAGTTTTTGATTTGGTTGACACGTATCTATTTTTGTCAACGTTGATTCGAAATTAGCATAAATTGCAAAAGGATGTTTAGTTGTTTTTTGGTAATGTTTAAATTTCAATTTACCTCACTCCTTCAAGTACATACTTTGTTGGAGTGTGAATTGAGCAATCATTAATGTGGTTTGTTAATAAACATTCGTTTGTGAATGGCCATAAACAATTTGGACAGACATGTTTTTTATACCCGTCTTTTGTTCGCATAAATGGACTTAATGACTTCATTAAAACATAATGACTTTTATTTGCATCTGTTAACAAAACAAGTGATATGACATCTTCATTTTTTAACTCTGTTATTCTCAGAGGACATAGTTTTTTCAAGAAATTAAAATTGTAAACATTTATTGACACATAATTGTTTCTCTCAAGTTTATCGATATCTTTAAGTTTTACTGGGAATGTTATTTCTCTGAAATTTAACTTTTCGGCTTCAGTTTTTAATCTCCTTGATATTCTATTACCGTTATTCTCACCTCGGTAATAATATCTCGCAAAACTCCACATAAAGCATTTATTATCGGCATTTTAAATATTAAGTTTATAAGTTGACTTTTGAAACTTTTCACGTAACTCTAAATTACTAGAACCTTTGATAGGTTTGTATTCAATAATTTTTAGATTGAAATCTTATAATTTATCTTTTATCCAGCCAGAGGAGTTTTTGGTATATTCCTCAATCTTTCTATCAGCTTCTTTATACAGATCCTCAATGTTTGTTAAGTTTTTCGATATGCCGATAAATTTGCCTGTGTTGATCCATGCTGTTGAATATACTTTTTCATTTTTTTCTTTGTATATATGAAATTGAAATAAAATTGCTATTTGTAGTTTCATATTATCAAACTTTTGTTCTCTCAAAATTGATCTAACAACTGGTGTCATATTCCTCATTAAAATTGTTGGATCTATAACTGATATATCAGTGAACATATATTCCAGGCATTTTTCATTTATAGCACATTTTTTTCCTTTGAATTTACAGCCATAAACGTTTCTAAAATGCATCTTTAATTTCTTATGTTGTTGTAGATTTTTTACTTCTAATTTACATATTTTACATATCTTTCTCTAAAATAATAATCGGAAATTAATTTTTTATTTATGTTTTTAACATGCCTAGTAGATTTTTCATGTGTTTTCAGATTAGAGACATTTATATTGCATATATTACAGAAATCTTGATTTATATCATAATAAAGATCCGAAATTAATAGTTTACTCACGTTTTTATTGTTTTATACTTTTCTCATGTCTTCCTAAGTTTATGATGTAAATATTACAAATACTACAAAAATTGTTACCTGAAGTCATCTTTACAGAAATTTTCTTAAAATTATTATGCCTTTTTGTATTCCTAGTATTAGATAGATGAGATACAGCAAATGGTTCAATTTTTAATAAATTATTTTCTCAATATATTTTTAAAATTTCAATGTGTTTTTTCCAATGTAAATTATGAAGTATTCTGAAAATATACATTAATCAAAATGAAAAGCAGTATTCCATATGAAGTAATATATGCTAAAAAATGTAAACTCGATGTATTTGCTTTATTTACGACTGGGATTTGAAAAAAACACTTCTACTAATTAGATGTGAAAAATTCCCTAGAGATATGTGAGTAGACTTAATTAGAATTAGAATTAGATTTAAGAATTAGAATTAGAGAATTAGACTTAATAGAATTAATAATTAGAATTAGACTTAATGAAATAGAAGATATTATTACAGATATTCAAAGAGAAGTTGTTCTCAATACTGCAAACAGAAATCAATTGCAATTAGATGTTAATCAAATTGAAATTGATATCGAATTAAATAGGGAAAATATAGATCAATTACAGTCACATATCATTCATCTTGAAACATTAATCAAAGACGTTTCTTATGAAGTAGCAAATTTGAAAACTATGTTTACTGTTGGGGTTTAGTCGCTTGTTCAAGCCATCGGCTGACCTAATTTTAAAGTTAAGTTCCAGCCACCCCATATACCTCAAACGATACGGGATTCAATACGAATTCATTACTAGACTTTAATTTTACAGGCAGAAGTTATCACACATACACAAATAACAAGTACACCGAATTTGTAGAAAAATTCTTCCCACATACTCATCGTATTGCCTTTGGTGGCAGAGCCATACGCCGCTTTCGCGCTGTCATTTGTTGCCACGGAGCTTGAGCGGAGCAAAGGTATGGTGGGCGGATGATTTTTAAGATTAGAAGAGGATTCGGCATTGACACTTTTACTGGAGCAGCGGTAGTCTCGGCAGCACCTGGAGGGCACCAGTTATTACCTCATACGTAGCCACGAGGTTATGTATAACTTTTCTTTACTTGCTATTCTGTTTTGCTTCTTTTAAGTTTGTATGCGTGTGTTGTGAATTTATTTATTTTTATTTTGAGATATTATCTTGGTGTTCAGGTCGTTAATAATTCTAAACTTAATTAAAAGTAAACTACTTCGGAGGGAGTTCTTAACCATTTAAATTGCTTCTTCTGAAGTTTGTAAACCTACTTGCTTACGGTGAATTCCTGATACTTGGAAGAAACTGTAACGGTTTCTTCCTGAATTCATCCAGCTTTCGTTATATTGCCTTAGTGCTTGTTTCATCTCCCTTCTATTAACTACTTACCTCATTACGTACTTTCGCCTGAATACCATTCTACCACTATTTTCATCTTTTTTTCCTTTTCTTTAACATCCTCTGAAAGTGGCTTATCGACCCACCGAGTGGAAATTAACTTGGGTGAGGGCTCACTAATTGTAATTCTGAATTTAATGGAATTAGTGCTCTGACATATTTCATCTCTACTTCGTTGTAGCGGCGACCCATGTTAATTTGTGTTTGTTTTCGCCCCTAGTATGTTCCACTGCTGCTGGTATAGTTACCGCTACGCACCCTGGGAGGCTGCCGTCAGTTGCTTCACCTTAACGCAGGCTCGAGGGTTTTGTCAGGCCTCGAGTGCGATACTGGGGCTAGCTGGCGCTACTGTGGGGTGCGTTCTAGGAGCTTAAATGTCATATATTTATTATCGTGCATAATTTGAGTTACCTAATTTTCTACGGTGTTTCTTCTTTGTTTACTTAAAGAATTAATTTGCCTTTCCAGGAAGCTGACGAGACCGGTTCCTGCTGCTCTTCCTTAAATCTCGTTTACTACACAACCTACAAGTGCGGTTGCAGCCAGTCCTGCTGATAGCTTAATAGCTTCAACCGCTAACCTGTTACTTCGGTTGCAGCAGCTAATTAATACTGCTCTATTGTATCGGTTGCACCTACCTACTTCGCCACAACTGCCGCTGAACCAGTTGCTGCTTGTGAGGTGTATTTTATATAAACGAGCACCCGTGTCACCTATGCCGTTTTCTTGAGGTAAAGCTACGGCTTTTTTTAAAAAGCGCTTTTTGCGCTAATCTATAACTTAACCTAATGAAATAATAAAAAATACTGAATGAATTCTCCTTTAAAATTAAACTGTGTTCGGCCTGTACGGCTCTTTAAAATTAAACTGTGTTCGGCCTGTACGGCTCTTTCCAATTAGTAGCGTTTGGCCTTACGGCTATTTTAAAATCGTTTAATAAAACGTGAATAATCCTTCTATATTCGTTTCTAAATTTCCTGCAAGTATGAATATTTTACAGTCGCATCCATTAAATTTAGATCCCGTCCCCAGAACAAATGTTCGATGATTATACACTCCATTAGGTAGCACGACCGATGCCCGAAGATGAAGCAAGTAGGACAAACAGCGATCAGGCATCGGCTACAGAACAGGCATCTGAGGTATCGACCTCAGTGCCGCCTACAAAGAATGGACTAATTAAGACGCTAAACCGTAACTAAGTTGAATATGCGACAACGGAGACTAGATCTCATTTCATAATATTCAAAGAAATTAGCAAGGCAGTGCGAACTTTCTATTTACCTGGGTCAGAAGACCCCTATGGGAGAGTGGAGGTAATAAGAACCGATACCAAGAGGTCACGTCGCAAGAACAGAAAGAAGTAGGGTTCTATTGCCAGTAATCCAGATTGTTTATTATGGGAATCACTGGCATTTACAATTGCTACAAACAGAATAATTTTGGAAAATGAGTTGTAGTTTATTAGTTATATAAAATGGTGTATATGTGGAAAGACAGTACAAGAAATAATCAAAAAAATCCTTCATTTTTCCTTCTCCTGGCTTGAGGTGTCTCTTCGTAGGTAGATCAAACTGTGGTAAGACTTCTTTATTAATAAAGCTTCTGTTAGAAAAATTTTTTGATTTTAATCATCTTTTTCTGTACAGTGAACAATACATCAACCAGAATCTAAATTAAATAAAAAATGCTTTTGATAAAGGCTTTAACCAATCTGAATTCATTGAATTATTTGAAAAGGGTAATAGAGATATTGACGATTTCCTTGAAAATTCACCTATTAATGAAACTCAAAATCTAAAATTGCATATTTTCAAGATACAACCCCTATTACCGACTCAAGTGACGTAGTTTCAAAAAAAGAAAAATCTTTTTATTTTTCATGATATAGCAACTGGAAGAGATCAAAGTCCAGCTGATAACTTTTATACAAGTGGAAGACATAATAACTGTAGTTCAATTTACTTATCACAAAATTATTATTTATCACCAAGACAAACATTTAGAACAAATGCTAACGTTCTGATTCTTTTTGGTTTAGAATCAACTGATATGAAGAACATTTACCCAGATATCATACCTCAGGACATGACCTTTGATGAATATAAAGGTTTGCTCTGAAACGTATAAAGAACCATATAATTTTATCTTTATTAATGAAGACAGACATCCACTTCAAGGTAGGTATTTTCAAAACTTTGATAAATTATATGTTCCTAAAAAATACTTCGAAGAATGGAATTATTCCTAAGCATAACTATTTACTGTTTTTGTTTATTAAACGAAGAAATTCATGTCTAAAAGTAAGTTTGTCCTTTGTGTAAGTCATTTCTGGGTATAAAAACAAGTAAAAATTCGTCAACGAATAACTATTCTATCAAATTGTGTGTTAATTTATTTTCATTATAAGGCAATTGAAGTTTTTGACTCTCCCTCCAGTTGCTTCGTGACATATATCCTGAATTGTTGTGTGATGTTCTCTCCAGTTGGTGTTGAAATACTGTTACATGTCCCTCTAACCATGAAAAACCCTACCGTAAATCTCAGGAATCGAACCATCAGTTGCAATCCATTTTTGACAACGCTAACCCAACACGTTACCCACTAAGCCAAAGAGTTCTACTATCGTTTGGAGAATTTTGGGCTATTTAACCTAACTTATTCTACGGAAGGAAAGAGGCTTGCTTAGATTTTTACATTTCACAGTTTTGTTAAAACTTTCTCTACTTTCATTCAGTAAAGAGAAAAAAAGAGAAAATATTTAATTTAGGCATCAGCCCTACGTTCTGTAAACCTAAAAAAAGTCATATTAAGCGGGATTCGAACCCGTGAAGTCTTGTCATACCTTCTTGGGGTTGCACCTTAGTGCACACGGCTACCCCTACCGATAAAAATATGGTGAAATTGATGTGTATACTTTTTACATTCTTCTTCGTTTTATAAATTTTACCATTTTAGCATCTCTGTTCGACATTCTATTTAGAATTTTAAATTTAGTTTTTATGTATTCAATGGTTTTTTACATAATAGTTCAAACGTACAAGTAAATCATTATTGAAAAAAGTTGAAGATAAAAGACAAGTCTACCACGAACTCTCAGTTCATTTTCTATGTATGCCTCAGAAAAAAAGTTGAATGGGGGAACTAATATAAATATTATTTCGAACAATTTTATAAATAAGGAAAGGAATAAAACGGAAATAGTTTTTTCTGATGAAAACCTTATGGGTAGATTAGGAAAATTGAAATTTGGGTTAATGTTGGGGATTATTCGGGAATCGATATTTGATTTTTAGGTGCCTTTACATAGTTAATTAGATCGAAATAAGCAAGTTTTCTTCCATGCACTTTCCGTCGTAAATAAGTATTTTACGAGTTATAGCGGTGAATTAGATACCGCAACTCAAGTGTTTGACGCGGGAAGTAATTCATTTGGCCCGATGAATGGCAACGCTGCAATGGCGTCTCGCTTCCGGTTTTCTCGTTATCAAAACGATACTAAACCTACCGGGCTAACTCGTAAAATATTCGTTTGACGAAAAAAGTGTATGGAAGAAAAGTAGTTTATTTCGATGTTATTACCATGATTCAAGCAAAAAATTCGAAAATCAATGAGTAGCTGTTTATTTGAGCGCATTCATCAGACGAAACTAAACCTACCGCTATAATTCGTAAAATAATCATTTACGACGGAAAGTGCATAGAAGAAAACTTGTTTATTTCGATCTAATTTACTATGTTTAGCATTCGAAAAGTGGATAATCGATTAACGAACAATCCTCAACATTTACCGAAATTTGTATCTAAAAGTGACTTGGTCGTTTGTGTAAGTCATTTCTGGCTATAAAATAGTAAAAAATTCGTCAACGAATAATTATTTTATCAAATTTTGTGGAAATTTATTTTCATTATAAGGTAATTGTGGTGAATTGCGATCTAACTGGTAGTTCCCTTACTACTGACAGAGCCTATAATGGCTTAAGGTATTTTGGGCATCAATCTGGAACATTAAAAAGCTTCATTTCACACCTAAGAATAGATTAAATTTAAAAGCCGCCTTTCTTTATTTGTCCGGAAAGGTGCTCGAATTTTTACACCATTCCTATTCATCTGATATTCTCTTAATCTAACAAGCTAATCGACTAGAAATTTTTAAATTATTGAAGACGTTACTTTTATGTTCAAAAAATCTAATTCCAAATGAATGAAATTATTTTATTCAATTCAGGCTTACAGTGCGTTATGAGTAAGAGCCAGAAGTTAGCTCTATTTTATGACGATTTCATAAAGTTATAAACCCCGGCTATAGAATTTAGTCTTGGATTTTCGATTTTACGAAAACGTTATAAAAACTAACCGCCCTAACTATGATGAATTCGAGCTATATGAGCGACGATCATAGAGCATGGGAGAAAAACCAGCTCTCGGGACTGACCGTCCCTTATGGATTAGCTATGGCCGGGACGACAGCTCAAAGGCGCGCTTCCCCCCCCCCCCTCCTCCTCTTTTTTTTTTGCTCACCCGAACCCCCTCCTGGGGGAGACGCTGTCCAGAAAGTCGATTAGGAGATCATTGAGGGATCGCTTGATGGATAATTACTGTCTGGGTTACGACTCTCTTAGTGAGTATTCATCTTGGCGAGCTCTTTAACTTGTGAGCGCGGTACTTTTCTCCTGTTTCTCTGATTCTCTTTACTAATCGGTCTCCTTGCAGGATTGGGTGTTTTTTCTGAGTGAGTAGGAATCCTGTGATCCGGCGATCCCTCTAGCTGACTAGGGTAACCGAGTCTGGTGGGGGGGAGAGTGGGGGCACGGGACCTCATACACTAGTTCTGACGCTTACTCTGTTTCAGACGACCACTTCATTACAATTTTCAGTTAGTCACACTTTCATAAGCAAGCCACCACCAGATAGGCGTTTCAGATTCATATACAGACTAAACCACGACTCTTGTCTACACATACAGACAACTTTGTTCAGCAGGATGCCTCAATTTGGTAAACTGATGCTTCGCTTTGTGAACCCAAGGGAACCTCCAGACAAAGCCAAAGTTTTCCAAACTATTCAGAAGACTCTGAAACTTCCTCTGACAGGCCTAAGGGAGGTCGGCAACGGATTCAATGCCTTCACGGAATTCGAAGCAGATGTGGAGAAGCTGCTGGACGACCGAGCATCCGCAACCCTGAGGGACATTGGACTGGAAGCGAGGATTCCACCGAAGATTAGAGCCCAACGCTCGGTCATTTGTCGCCAGATCGATAACTGGGTCGGTGGACACACGGCTGATGAAATCAAAGAGGAAATCAACAGGAAGAATGCCCAACTAACAGTGAAAGAAGTCATTAAATTCCGGAACCTAACCCATGTATTTAAAATTGAATTCAGCACTATCACCATGGCTAATCACGCGCTTCAGAACGGGTTTCTCTGCTACAACGTAAAAATATCATCATCTCAAATTCAAAAGGAAAAATTCATCGATCTACTGATGTACTTCAAGTGCTATCAAATCGAAAAACATGCGACGAAAGATTGCCCAACACCAAACACCGTGGTTTGTTCGGAGTGCTCAGGAGACCATGACTACCGAGAGTGCACATCGGAAAACAAAAAATGTCTCAATTGTGGCGGATCTCACAGGACCATGGCAATGAGTTGCCCTATTAGAAAAAGTGCAATGAACGAAAAAATGAAGCAAATTGAAGAGAAAGAAAAAGAAAAACAGCAAGAAACATATGCTAAAGTAATTCAGAAAACCATTCAACAAGAAGAAAGACAGGAACACAGGACCAGGCTCACAACAGAACTGATGGCGGACAGCGGAATGACTGCACTGGTGATGATTCTGGATGCCCATATGGCAAATATAATAACTCCAGGAACCTACAACGATCATCTGAACCGGACTCTCAAAAGGAACAATTTCAGAACACTTCAGTTTGACGATAACCCCAAGTCGAGCCAGTTGTTTGAAGGAGACCTGCTGACGAGAGTGGTAAAGGTTATGAAAAAACTTCAGACTAATTCGGACTCGGAAGCCAGTTCTACGGAGGCGGAGGAGGGAGAAGAGATGGATACGGAACAGCCACAGAAACAGGGAGCAGTACCAAAAATTTCAACTGAGCGGATTCAGCAGTTACAACCACATGCCCAAATTGCCAAGCAACAACAGCAACTTCACCAGCAACAAGCCTCAGCAAGATCGTACTCGGAACCGGCGCCACAAAGACCTTCAGTGGATCACGTCCCAATTAGACCAGCATCCCGGTACGGTGTTGATGTCTTCATGCTTGATGGTTTTCGAAGAAATGTAGAAGCTGGAGAATTTAAGAAATTGGCTGGCGAAGGTAAACTGAAATACATACTTAAAGATGAATGTACTCAACCTCTGGAAATTATCGAGCTGCTAATCGACAACTGCAAATTAATGGAGAAGAAAACCAGGATTGTTTGGGTCGGGGAACAAGAATTCCGGAAAATACGAACAGGACACCAGAAAACGCCAGAAAGAGTAGATCCTAGAAAAGTCCGCACAGAGGGAGAATGAACAACAACAGTCTCAAGATTCTTCAACATAACGTCCGAAGCTGGAAAGCAAACAAAACGTCACTTATGAATATATACCTCAAAGAAGATCCAGACATAATATTGCTGAACAGCCATGGAATGAAGTCAGGAGAAGATATAAAGATCTACAACTACAATGTTTACAAAACTAATAAGGCAAACGAAGGACATTCCGGTGCAGCAATCGCAATAAAGCGGGACCTAATCTACAGAATATGTGAAGACTATCTCAGCGACCTTCTCAGCATACATGTCCAAACGAGGCTCGGGGAAGTAACGGTAGCGACGGCCTACATACCACCAAGAATCGGCTATTTGCATTATCCTGACTATTTCAAACTATTCAATAAGAAGACTCCGGTTTATTTTCTTGGGGACATCAACGCTCGACATGTCAGATTTGGATCTGGCAACAACAACACAACAGGAGAACAAGTCACCATGTTGATAGACAGGAAGCATGCCATATGGGAGGGTCCGCATTTTCCAACCTTCATCACTCACAGATCAAAAACTTCACCAGATATGATTCTCACGAACCGCTACGCTTACCATAACACACACGCAGAAGTAGGCCCAAATACCCCTAGTGACCATTACCCTATTTTTTATACAATAACTACCCATCCAATTCAGATTCAAATTAAGCCTCGTCTGACCTACCGCAAGGCAAACTGGAACGGATACAAGGAAGATCTTCTACAGCATCCTCTTGTCAACACAGAAAATATCACTACGCAGCAACTGGAAGAAAAACTAAATAACTGGACTAATCAAATTCAAGAAGCAAGTTCACGCTATGTCCCAACGACGCGCCACCGGACACTGATTACAGGCAAAACAACAGAAAACATAAAGAGGGCTAATATAATACATGACGAAATTTATAAAGAAATCCTTCGCTTCGGTCCCACGCCATACAGAATGCACGCCATCTCTCAACTAAGATTTTTCATCTCCGAGGAATATATGTCCCAGAGAGCTGAGGCCTGGAATTCGCTGGTTGAGAAGCCCGACACGGAAAGGAATGATGGCGACTTTTGGAGCACGGTGAAGAGATTGAGGGGCGTGCAGTCGAAGAAAGAACAGAGATATTTGAAGAACGAAAGGGGCGAAGAAGTCTACGATGATGGAGAAATGGAAGTTCTTTTCAGAAGGTACTGGGAGCAAATCTTCAGTAGACACCATGAAGAGGATGACGAATTTGATAAAGCCCACTTCCGGAAAGTCTCCCGTCACATCAAAGATACCCAAAAGAAGCTGATTCACTACGAACACTGCGATCTGAAACGACTTGCCTGCCAGACATCATTAGTAACCACAAACATTTTACAACATTACATCAAGTCAACAAAGCAAAAAACTCCCGGGCTAGATGGTATAACAAAATATCACCTCCAGAATTTACCAGACAACATGCTACAGAACCTTGCCACCTTAATGAACTCAGCACTTTCACTGGGATTCTTCCCGCGCCAATGGAAACACTCCATAATGATATTCATACCAAAAGCAAACAAATCTCCGATGTCACATTTGAATTACAGACCGATCTCACTCTTGATCGTTCCAGGGAAGGTTTTTGAAAAGGTAATTAATACTAGATTTACACAATTCCTTACACAACATAAGCTTCACCATCCATTTCAGTTTGGTTTTAGGAGGGGTAGAGGGACAAACACTGCACTCGGACTCTTCTGTGAGATACTTGCTGTCAACGCCTCAAATAATTTCCGAACAAACGTAGTACTCAGGGATATTAGTAGGGCATTCGATCGGGTTTGGCACGATGGACTGCGTGACAAACTGCTCAGCTGTCAGCTTCCAGATTTCCTAACCAGAACACTTAACAGCTACCTAACAGGAAGGACAACACAAATTAGGATTAACGATTACCTCGGTCCAGTATTCTCAGTCGACAGCGGTGTTCCGCAGGGTGGAGCTGTGTCCCCCTCACTGTTCACCTTTTATACACACGATATTCCGCAACCAATTAGCTATTTCAATTTCAACATACTATATGCAGACGATATAACCCAGATAATCTCTCAAAATGGATCAGAAAAGTATCTTGCAAGGAAAACAGCTCAATAAATAAAACAAATAATCGACTATGAGCACAAATGGATAATAAAAACAAATTCAGACAAATTTCAAATTATTCCTGTTTTAAAGACAAAAAATGAAACAATTACTATAGGAGACAAAGACTACAACTACGACTCCTCCGGTAAAGTGTTGGGGCTTAGCTTCTCGAAGACTGGTTACAGCAGTCATGTCCGGGACAGAGCATACAAAGCAAAAGGCACTCTTTCTACTCTTTACAGATTCCAAAATTTAAGCCTCAAAAACAAAAGGAAACTTTACTTAGCATACGTCCGGTCCATCATTACTTATGCTCCAGTTCCATTACATACGTTAACTAAATCAAGTATAAAAACATTACAAACTATCCAAAACAGAGCAGTGCGTTTTATTCTAGGAATCACCCTTTTGGATCAGGTTTACACCCACACAGCTCACGATCTGGCCAAAATAGACCCATTAAACTTACACCTTCACAAACTTGCCTAAAGAGTAGGGAGAAATCTGGATCTCATAATCGATGAAGCAACAAAAGATAAACTCGCAATTGGAAACAAATCAAATAAATTTCTTCCACCCAGTAGAAATAGAGCTAGAGGCCCAGGACCTCAACCTATCTACTGAACTTGGACCAATTACACATTATCTCCCTGGTCGCAACGGATCGTATGATCACGGCGAGCAGGGGGATCTTTAGGGAAACGACAACACAGAACACCGGATACTCGCCCTGACGCTGACTGCAACGCGCCCTTGTCGTGGGGGGTGCGGTGGAAGGCGTGAGGGACATGGAATAAAACATGTATAAATTCAACCTCCGTAACAACAACAGTGTTTCTGGACCTCACAAATTTTCAACTGCAATTAATAAAGGCTTGGCAGCTAATTGACTATCCTCTAATAGCATAAACAGACCACTCGCTCAGAACAATGCCCATTCTTGCCGGTAGAGCCGGTTCTAATCTTCTTTTTCTCGTACACCTCTTCTTCTTCTCTATATTTCCATTTCATCTGTGTTATCTCCTACTTAACTCTTTACTCCTATTCTTACTCTCGAATCATCAAAGAGGGATCGCTTGGCGCCGGACAGTGAAAGGGAGTGGTCAATCGCTAAGAGCCGAATAGGTCAAGCCGTGGTGCCGTGGACACGAGTCGGACTCTGATATTATTCGCGGGATTTGTCATTTTTGGGGATCGCTCCTTATCAATACCCCGGGATCGAAATTCCTGGTTCGTTATTTAATTTTGGGATAAAAACATTTTTCTGGTTCGAGTTTACTTGGGCGGCTATAGCGTGAGTTTATACCAATGTTGTATGGACAAAGCCTTCGGTAATCGAAGTGATTGTGATTCGTTACTGTTGTTTGTAAAGTCCCCGTCTGCGCGTTCTCCACCAGCTTCAGAATTGCCTCCCCCCCCCCCCCCGCAGTAAATTAATGACTATATCTTTCACCTCTCACTCGCAAAACCCACTAGATGCGCGTGCCTCTAAAATCGGGCCGGCTACCTAAAAAATTTAAAACACCATGAAGCTGATGCCGGATGTAGGCGATCGATGAGTTTAACTAAATAGAGCGATAAATATTAAACTAACTTATCCTTAACTTTTCGAGGCTTCGGCCTCTGGTGGCAGCGATCCCATTTCCATCTTGTTTAAAATGAACCCTCATTAATTAACGTCATTACTTGGTCTCGAAGAAATCAATAGTAGAACAAGAGAATATTCACAAGGCTGTGACCAGTTTCGCTTTAATAGACTTCTGCCCTTCCACGTGAAGGGATTTCGTAGTTGACTCCGCCGACATCCTATTGGTTTTTCGTGTCCTCAACTTTTCAGTGGCTATTTTTTGGCGTTTTGGAGGATTTCGTGGCCACCTATTTGTAATACTGTGCCGCCATAGCCATGTGGTATAGGTTCTGACGCCGTGCGGCAAGGACCCGGGATCGAATCTCGGCGCAGGCAGTGGCGATTTTCTCTGTTGGGTATAGGAGAAAAATTCCAAGCACAATACCCCACTCCACCCAGGTGTCTGAAATGGGTACCGGTCTCGACCGGGGGAAAGCGTCATGGCGTCCTGGCGTTAGTTATAAAACATTTGAAAATCCAATGTAAAAGGTGATATGTATCAGGCTTGATTGGAAATAAAGCATCCGTAGATGCCTTCATTATTATTATTATTATATAGTCTTAGAATTTTGTTTATTCGGTCTGATGCCTCTTTTACGAGGGGCGGTAGCGCTTATGGATGTTTTGTTCTACGATTCCCCTTCTTTCGAAAAATTACAAAAAGTACTCCGATTTTCTGTAATACCATGGTAAAATATTCAACTCATATTTCATAACCCGGGTTTATCCTGCCTCTTTTTAATAAGTGAAGATAAATTCAAGCATTTCAATGCTCAACTTATAAAATTAATCCCTCAAACTTTAATGTGGATACAGTTTGCTATAAATATACATTTCATACCTGATATTTTCGGTTTTTGCAACAGTTAATTTTTCGTAGAAAGTTTTTAACTGATTATGCATGACTTTTCTCTTGTAAAAACACAGTTATTGAAAAAATTAGCTTGATTGAACTGCAATAATGGTTTTTAAATAGTGAGAATTATATTTTTGTGTGCCAGTTGATGTGAAGCCAATGAAGAGCCATGCTTGTATGAGAATATTTACTTGCATGAATGTAAATATATATACGCATGTGTATTATGAGTTTGTACTTGGGTACACATGTGTGCGCGCATACATATGTATATACTGTAGATATATATGTATGAATACATATGTATATGCAAACAGCAGTTTCAGTAAAATTACTAATTAAACGACTTGCATTTGTCCCATCAACACCGTAGTTATTAAATTTGTATCTTTAAAGTTTCTTAAATACCTATCAACTTTTCACGTTACCTACCTCGTCATCTACTTAGATTATTGTGAAATATTTAAATGAGAAATTTGTAAATTTCTTATAGGATTTAAAACATGCTCATGAAGGCAGTGAACTTACTTGCATCTTATTGTGCTCGCTCCAAAAGATGTCTTTTAATATCTTCCGTTTTGACCCGGTGGTTATGGAAATATTTTATCCCCAAACATTTTCAATATCATTCCCTGTTGTCAAAAACGTCCAAGCTCATATGTGAATGAATGTACGTAGAACCTGTCACAAGTGCTTCCACCCTACTGACTTCATCATCTTCACACTTATTTTATTGCATTCATTCAGAAATAATCATTATTAAACTTTAACCAATTAGCAATGAGGCACATTTTTATAATTTTTTCTCTATTTTTTATTGTACAAGCGTTGACATGGGCCGTCATGGCATCCATCTATGTATATCCACTAGGGACCTTTCTAATTAAAACATTTTGATAGGCGACGTAATTCATCCTATGTAATAACTTTATAGAATATCAGTGTGTTATTTTCTTACTCCTGTCCTAAAATGTTCTTGTTAGTCTTGTGTGGCAATTTGTTGTTTCTTACGCTCGTGAGTATATTACGACAACACTATTTAGGTAGTTAACACAGCTATGTTGCGAATGTTATGGTTGACATTGTATAACAACACTCATGTTTTAGACTCCGGTGAACGCTTTTGTGCCAGTACCATTAGCTTAGGAAATATCATAAATTTTGTGTTATGGTAAAATATTTTATTTTCTACGAGCTCTTTATTTTGGCATACTAGTTGATACGTAAGAATGAAAAATTGTAACGAATGCCAACCTCATAGTCTTAGGAGCAGTTTAATTTAAATCTTACCATCTTACTTTCAACTTTAACTCCTCAAATCACTAGTTTTTTCAAGCTCGTATTTCAATTTAAGTGCGCGTATATTTTTGAAGAGTTTTTCAAAAATGCGCCTCTAGGATTGTGTTTTCTTAGAGACTCGTAATTATACTGGAAGGGACCTACCGCAATCACACACGAACGAAATTTGCAAGGAAACCGTCTGCCAGCTCCTGAAGGACAATATCAACATCGACCTCTGCGACACTGACATCACATCAGCTAACAGAATGGGGAAAAAACCAGTAACTGGGAACGAAGATTGAAGAAACATTGCATATGAACTAAAACATTATCACAAGAGAAGTGAAATTCTCACCGCCTTCCGAGAAAAGAAACCAAAGATTTTTATAAATGAATACGTCATACGTTCACGAGCAAACGCTATGTATATCCTTCGAATGGCCAAAAGGAAATTCCCGGAGAAAATTAAAATACCGAGAACACAGGACGGAAACATCTTCGTCTCTAACCCCGGAGACCCAGATTCAAGACGCCTTCAGATCAACACCCCGGAAGACCTCGAGAAATACCTGATGCAACAACTGAACATGTCATCGAAACAGGTCATACGTGACTAGACTTGACAATGTATAATAGGTGCGTGTGTAAACATTTATGACATCTGTGTGTGACATTTTGTAATAACGCAATCAGCAATTTTTCACCTACCAATATTACTGTGAATTCTTCTTTTTTTACCACTACAGTTATTATTACGCGTAAACCATATTAGCTTATTGTATCATTGTCGTCATATTCTTTTAAACTTATTACTTGTTGTACGTGAACTTGTGAAAACGCCCTCAGCAATCTGTTTGCACCAATGTTGTGATATTGAACTCCAATATTATTCTCTCATGACTGAGTTTGTGTGTGCCCACGAAATAGCGCTAGATTTTATTTTACTCCATTCTCTCTTACTTAATAAGCTACTTTTTAGACAGGAATATCCCTTTAAGCTTGACTCTGTACTTCGTTTTTTTGAGCTATATAGAACCTACTTCTTACTGTTTAATAATTTCAAATGACTGATCACGCTGATGTACGCGAAGAAATCGACCCGGATCTCAATCATTTGAACAGGCTATATCCGAACCTAAACGACTCGCACGGCTGTAGGTATACTAATATATCAAAATTCAACGCAACTATACGAATAACTCGCCATGACTTCTCACTCGTTTGTTGGAACTGAAGGTCACTCTATCCAAAATTGGAAGAGATTCAATGTACAACTACTGAACTTAAATATAACCTAGATGTGATTAGCTTCAACGAAAGCTGGCTAGATGACTCGACCAAAGACATGATTCGATTTAAAAATTATCATAGTTACCATTCGCGACGAAAAAACCAGCGAGGTGGAGGCATCAGCACATATATATCTAACCACATAGACTCGAGAATCATAGCAAATGCATCAATGAATCAGGATCACATAGAATCACTTTTCGTAGAACTGTCTAGAGATGGTAAACGCATTGTGCTTGGAACGGTGTATAGGCCTCCTACAGCCTGTCCTATATCTTTCCTAAATGAGCTAAATCATATTATTTCTCAGTTCAACAGGTTCTTATACAATGACATAATAATATGCGGGGACTTCAATTATGATCTACTGAAACATGAAAGCTATGAACCAATCTCTAATTTCCTAACAGACTTTCAGTCTCAATCATTCCTTCCGGTCATCACAAAGCCAACACGAATAACCTCTGAGTCTGCTTCGCTGCTTGACAATATCTTTATGAAAGACCCAAGTGATTTTCTTTCTGGAATCATTACTTCTGACTTATCAGATCATTTTCCAGTTTTTCTTGTTAAGAAAAATGTCTATATTGCTTGCACCAAGCCACGGGCTGAAACTTACTCATATCGTAAAGTAAACGAATCAAATTTAGAAGAAATGCACATCGTTCTAGAAAAATCAATGCCAACATTGCATATCTCTCAACACAATAATGCAACGAGCATTGATGAAGCAGTAGTAAAGTTGACTGAAACTATAATGGTCGCACACAATCAGTGTTGCCCAATTGTAACTCGTACAGTTACCCCAAAAAAAAAAAAAAGCCCTGGATTACTGGAGACATCGTGATAAATATAAAAAACGTCAAGCGTACCTAACCCTCCTTTACGAAGGGCGAATATCTTTAGAAACATATAACCGATTCAGAAACTACGTGACAAATCAGTTAAGGACATCAAAATAGAGCTACTTTACGCGCAAGTTTACTCAATTTAAAGCAGATGTTAAAAAGACTTGGCACCTCCTTAACTCTTGCTGTAAACCGAATAACGCCGATAAAAAGAAAATTGAACATGTCGTTCAAGATAATGTCACATACCATGGGAAGAAAGAAATTGCAAATCTCTTCAACCATTTCTTCGTAAACGTAGGGAAAACTATAGCTGATAGTATTCTAAGTGAACCTACTGATCACCTGGAATGCATGGATCATATTCGAGAACACAACTTCTTTTTCTTTACGCCTACCAACTCTTCCGATGTAATTGCGTGCATGAGCAACCTGAAAAATAAATCGAGTGGGTTACAAACGTTTCCGACTAAAGTACATAAAATTATTGCTGATATTGTAGCTACGCTGATATCCAATCTTATTAACCAGTCTCTCTTACTGGGCACTTTCCGAACTCCCTCAAAGTTGCTAGAGTAACTCCTATCTTCAAAAATGGTGAAAAAACCTGTGTAAACAATTATCGACCTATCTCCGTACTTCCAATTATAAGCAAAGTATTCGAAAAAATTGTGTATAAAAAAGTGTACTCTTATTTTGAACAAAAATAATTTCTTTACGATAAACAATTCGGCTTTCGCTCAAAAAAATCAACAACACAGGCTATATTAAATCATTTACAATTCCTTTATTCTAATATAGATGAAGGAAAGCCTGTCTTCTCTGTATTTCTTGACTTTCGAAAAGCATTCGATTGTGTGGACCATAAAATATTACTCTCGGAACTACACTGTTATGGCATTCGAGGGGTTGCCCATGACTGGTTCTGCTCATACCTAACAAATCGGAAACAATACGTTGTCATTGACGACGCAAAATCGGACCCACAGACAATTAGCCATGGAGTTCCACAAGGATCTGTTCTTGGGCCTCTCCTATTTCTGATTTTTATCAATGATATTATTAAATCTACATCATTCTTCAAATTCATACTTTTTGCCGATGACAGTACGCTTTCTACGGTCCTTCCGAACCAAAATCCCGCTATGATTGCGGAGGGTATGAATAATGAACTTCATACGGTTTCATTATGGCTTAAAGCTAATAAAATAAGCCCTAATATCGATAAAACAAAATATATTACATTTTCATACAAGAAAAATCTATCACTCCCATGCATTAAAATTGGCGAAGGTGAAATCCAAGAAACCAACTCATGTAAGTTTCTGGGCATCATAAAAGATACACATCTGACCTTCAAAGAGCACATCGCTTAGTACTAAAATATCAAAATCCATCGAAATCCTAAATAAAGTTGAAAATTTCCTGCCTGAAACAGCCTTACAAATGCTCTACCAAACGCTCATTTATCCATACTTGCAATACGGAATAGAAGCATGGCACGGAACTGATAAAAATAAGACCAACAAAATTTTTACTCTGCAAAAAAAGAGCTATCAGAGCGTTAAAGAACCTAGAATATAATGCTCACACAAATGATTTATTCAAAAATTTGCAAATACTTAAACTTTCGGATCTCTATAATGTCTCCATTTGTAATTTCATTTACAAAACATTAAGAAATGATGGCGACAATAGCCTAAAACTATTATTAAATGCACAAACTGGTCATCACGACCATTTAACCCAAAAATTGAAGTAAATTCATGCTTCCTTTCTATTCAAAGGCCCGGTCGCAACACAGTATTCTCTTCGTTGGAACTAAAACTTGGAACTCAATACCTGCGGAGATCCGTGAAAGCAATTTTTACAAAGTATTCAAAAGACATCTTGAGTCTCACTGCCTATCAGAATACTAGTCGTTTAAGACCACCTAGTCACATCTTGCCTCCTTTATGTCTGGTCCTAATAATGTAACTTGCCATGGGTAAGATAACCGATCTTCAGTCTGCTCTTAAATCGTTGTATTAAATATATTGTTAAATATAGCCGATTTGACCAATACTGTAAAATACAGCATCAAATATCGAATTAATTATATCTTGATCAGTCTCAGGCGAAACTAGGTTAAGTGGATTAGGTTAAACATTATTGTACACCTTAGAATAACGTGATGGTAGGATGCCCCAGAAGTCGCTGAACTTGTTCGGGCCCACAGGTAGTTATACTCTATTTTGACCACTGTACTAGACTTAAGAAACATTCTACCTCTGTATCACCTGTGGTAAATAAATTGTTTAAATTGTTTAAATATGCATTGTCACAATCAGATTAACGCAACTAAAGGAACTCATTTTTTCTTGCTCTCTTCTCAATCACTTGTTCTGACAATTGACAATTTGTTTCGACAATTGACAACTAGAGTCGACAAATGACATGGGTATTACGATACCCAAGTGTGAATACTTGGTGATCAAACATGAGTTACAACTTTGAATGGTACAAAACTCTGATAAACTAAACAAAAAACTAACATCACCAACGTTTTTTCCAACTCTCCAGATAGGGAGGATTTATTATTCCGTAGATATGATACCGGATGCATGGAATATGTCGTAGTCTTTGTGTCATTTTATAACTCGATTTTAAAAATGGAGTGATGATTTCCCTCACAAGCTCTCCACGGTTACCCGAGAGGCGCTTCAAGTCCAGCACTGTACCTGCTCCAGCCGCCGGAAATCGCAGGGCTGAGACAGACAGATTTCTTTTGAGGCAGATGCTTTTGAACCATATTCTCATTCAACTAAATTCTTACTAGATTTGATGCTACGAAGGCCAGTGTAGAATTGCTTCGTGATGTTTCTTATTAATTTACCATTGAGCGCAGTACCTAAAACTACACCGTCGTTGTTTTTGCGCCATCATCGGAGCGATCTTATAGGCCCCAGCTTTTCGGGTCACCGCCGTCTCGTCTGTTAATTAACTTGGTATGTGTCCCCTTATATTTTGTCTCATGCATTATTATTCTTTATTATAGTATGTCTGTGTGATTGCTTGAATCTTTCTATTACTGGCTTTCGATTAAATTTTTACTTACATTTACCTTGGCGACCAACTTAAGTTAACTTAACTTACTTATTTACATCCCGGATGAGAGCTCTAGCTGTTACAGGGGAGTCTATAACTCCCCTATTTGAGCTCCATCTTCTCTTCTTACTATCTTCTTGAAAGTCCGGTAATTCTTGCCCTTTGCTCTAAACCTTGACTACTCTTCTTGCCATAAAGTTTCTACACTGGACGAACTACTGTATAAAGTTCAGGTGTGGTTGTTATCGATAGTTTAATTACCAATTGTGTATATTGTCATTGCTAAATTTAATAATTGACAAATCTGATCATTATTATTCTTCTTGTCAACTTTCTCACGTGTAACCTTACCATCTTCTCGCAATATATTCAAGAGTAGCAGCCTGAAGAGTGGTCCGGTGCTGCTTTCGTCGAAGCCTATTTACTCCTTGCAGCTGCCTTGATTAGGTAATTTGTCTCTCGAGTCTTTACAAATTTCGGTTCTAATTCTATAATAACAGCACTTCTATAATTTTGCTTTGTCTTCATTCATTTGGTTTATTTTAGCAGAAGAGTCGATGCACGTGGGAGTGCCTTGACGGTTGCCGTGCTCCTGGAACGCTCCGCCGTCGGCGCGCGCTTGTCTCTGCTGCGAGGTTGGGCCGCTTTCCTTGCCGCATCCGAGACGTGGTGTTGCGCCGGGTGGCTGGGGGCTTTATCCGGGGAAGTACTGCACCTCCGCCGAGCCGCACGACAATCGGCGGGCAGTTGGCCTCCTGCGTGTTCGTTTTGCTGACAGCTTAAATGCCCCAGAACCGATAATTCTCCGGTTTATCGTAGCAAGACTTGTAACTACTGCTTGAAAACTCCTGCATCCGCTTTGGTGGCCCTATGCAGTTCAAGATCAATCCTGCGCGTCAAGACCATATCCTTGACGGGAAAGAAAGTAACTTCTGTATTAAGCGGGTTCTACTTTTTAATTTTTAAAAAAATCTTATTTATAGCAATCGGCTAATTCCCTTAAGGGGGCCCTCCCTTCAAAATTGAATTTTGATCCGATTGGTCTGTAATTTGGCCACTATATGTATTTTTTGCAAGAAAAATATATTTTATACGAGAATTTTTTTGATTTAGGCCTTAGTTTTTTTTTTTGAAAACTCGTTTTTTGGTTAATTTTTGGGGTGTTTTCAAAAGAATAGAAGTCAATGAATTTTTATGCTAGAACAAATCCAAAGACAGTTTTGAAATCCTCGTAACATTGCAAACAAACTGATTGCCCGGAATTTTCAATTTGAAACTTTATTATTTTTAGATATGCGATATTTGAGAAATACTTAAAATATACAGAATTTTTAGGTTTTGAACTAGCACAAAAAAAAAAAAACGTACAAATTGGAAAATCTAGGACTATCAGTTTGTTAGAATTGTTCCAAGGATTCTAAAACTGTTTTTGTTTTCTTCCTAGCATAAAAACTCAATGACTTCTATTCTTTTGAATTTTGAAAATAAGTGACTTTACAGTCTAGGCCAAAAACAAAATTTTTGCTGAATATAATGGAAAATTTATGTAATTGAATGCTGTTTTCATTTTTATTTCGATAATCTCCATGCATAACAGCATATTCACACTGTGAATTGTAATTTACAAAAACAAAAATAAGTTAAAAAAATTTATACTTCATAAAATTATAAAAAATTTTGTTTTTAGTCTGATTCTTATAAAATTTTACGAATATAAGTAACCTTTGAAAAGAAACACAATTTCTTCTATACATTTTTTGATTCAGGCCTTAGTTTTTGAAAAAAATTGACATATTTGTTTTTAGTCCACTGGTATTGATATTTCAAAAGAATAGAACTCATTGAGTTTATATGCTAAAACAAAAACAAAGACAGTTTTAAAATCCTTGGAACATATCTAACAAAAGTACATTCGCAAAGATTCCATTTCTTCTTTTGTTTTCTTTTTATATGGGGTCGAAATGGGGTCGAAAATTAAAGATTTTGGTCCCTTTACTCCCCCCCCCCCCCCCTGGGGGGGATCTATTGTCCGTAGCGCCATAAAATTTTAGGACCGAATAGTCCACGACCTAAGGGTCCTTTTCTAACAAAAACATGAAGAATGACCATCGGAGAGAAAAGGGGCCTCGGAGGACCCCCTTAATGAACTCAATACTATTGAAAAAACCTTACTTTCTAATAGTTTTTAAATACTAACATTGTTGCCTGTCTCATAGGACAAGCAGGCTGATAACCTTTTAATTGTTCTCCTAAACTTTGAAAGGAGCGGGAGTCGCGAATAAACTAATTTACTTGTTCCTTCTTTCATTTAATCTTGGTTACATTGTGTAGACGGTAATACTCTACAATGGCTGCCCCTGCACACCAGTAGTTCATCTTCAGGAAAGATTCTCCCTTCTCCGCCGAAGAACCGAAGTTCATCATTCTGAAGTATGGAGAAGTCAAGTACACCGCAGCATTGAAGATGGTTTTTGGAACAAAGTCCTAAACGAAAAATCCTCGTAAGATTCCAAACCAAAAGTCAGTTCAACGAGTCATCGACAACGAGTCAAAAGGCAAGTGACATTTCCTATTGACTCAATGAAATGTCTTTTGGTTTGGAACCTTACGAGGATTTTTCGGGTTTTGTTTTGTTTAGTTCACCAGATTTTGTACTATTCAAAATTGACACTCACGTTTGATCATCCAGTATCAACGGAGGATCTGAATGTTATGATATTTGAACGCATTTTATCGTGCTATTTTTCAATCGTTTGTTTTGACAATTGACATGGGTATTACGATACCTAAGTGTGAATATCAAATAAGGATACTCAATGTTGAAATTTTTTAAAAACCAATGTAACACATTGCATGTATCAAGTTTATCCCAAATAAATTTTTTTCTTTCTTTTATTACTTTCAAATACCCGTGATATATGCTATGGGCTCCAGCATCAAGATTACACAACTCGAGATTTTCCAGATGATGAAATTCAAAGTATAAGACAGAGTGTGAATAAAAATAGTTGTCGGCTGGCTTGATATTCAATGATCGGCAGCGGAAATGGACACCGAAATGCACTGATTTGAGTTGTCATCTCCTGACCCGTTCATGTCACAGGATTTTTAATAGCGCTCTATAAACGACAATCGTAAAGTTTATTGATGCAAGTTTTTCTTATACAGTGATTTCTTTTGATTCTGTCATTCTCGCAAAGGTTAATTAAGACCACTTTTGGATACATGTATATTTAATAGGTAGCTTAGTGACTAAAATCAACGATTTCATAGGAAGAACTGAATAAATTTTCGCGTATCAATCACGGAGGTTGAATATAAGGAGACGGTGTCATCGCTTTAAAGTGAAGCCAATTTGCCGCAGCTGTAGACCGACAGCCCGTGTAACGGAGGTGGTGCGCACTTTCGTTTCTGGCCCTCAGTGTGGAAGGACGCTGTTTATCCATGCTGTGTTCAAAGACTACTTTTTCATTATGCCGCGTTCATGCATTGTGTACAAGTGCAGTAGTACTATATAAGTGAAGTAAATACAATATTATATGACCCTGATGTTGGAGGTGGTGGGACCCCTCCATTGCCTCACCACCTCCACAACCTGAGACACATGCCGGGTGGGCGGGGCTTTGGGACGGCAGATGTGGCTTCACTCGCTTGACTGGTAAAAGATGGCGATACCGCCTCCACACATTCAACCTTCTTGGGATCAATCCTGCTATAAATTTTAAGAAATCTGCATGAACCATACGACCGACATAATACCGAAATTCACAGAGTTCATGGCCTACTTCAATCATTCCCATGAGTAAAATTGTATGTGAATTAAACGAGAGGAATATTATTAAAAAACAATTATTGATGTTACTCGCTGAGGGCTACAAAATCTGGAACAATTGTAAAAAACTCATTATAAAAGGTTTTCAGCAGGAAGTCAATTCAAAGGGCAAACAATCCAAGACAGTGTGAGAAGATTAAAAAACAATAAAAACATGCAACAACCGAGGTAGAGTTTAACTGGAATATTTGCAGGGTGCAAGTGACTTTGGTTTACAAAACAAACCCTATTAGCAGGTTTTACTACTAGAAATTTAGATTTGTTTTTTCTTCAACAATGCAGTTGCGATGAGCTAAGCCGCGCCAGACCGGCCCCAATCATCTCCCACACAATAATGTATCAGTTAGAGTCCATCTTCACAATTGGACCACTCCTCACCAAATAATCAGTCCTGACATCTTCAAAACCTAATATTCACATCAAAGCAAAAGCCCTCTTCAGGGACATCTTGATAAATAATGAAAAACAGAAATTATCTTGTTCTTACCAACAACATAGGCACCGGTAAGAACCCAGTAAGAGACTGGAAAAAACTACCTCAGGCATTACTTCACAATTTTGAACAAGTCGTTCTCTTCAGTTAGCCGGATGAACTTAATAATAATTTAAATAATTTTTATATACCCATTTTAAACAATAATTCCTCATATCACTAGCTTCCATGTTCGTATGCTCATATATCAGTATAAGTGCGCACTAACGAGAGTGTTTTCAACAATGCGTTACTAGGATTATGTTTTCTTAGTTACTTGTATTTAGATGCATTGTCAAAATTAGATTAACCAGAATTCACGCATTATTTCACGAAGGGGACGCATTTTTTCGTGCTTTTCTTTCAACCATTTATTTCGATAATTGACATGGGTATTACGATACCCATGTGTAAATGTCAACTAAGGATCCTGAATGTTAAGATATTCTAAAAACCAATGTAATACATTTTATGTATCTACTTTATCGGAAATAAACTGTTTCTGTTGTTATTACGTTCGTATCTATTTGGATTTGTGTTTCCGAAATGTCAGAATATCTAAATTAACGTACCCATTTAACAAAAATGAGGCTTTACTATTATTATTTAAGACTAGTTGCAGACCTTGAGAAACAGTTGTTAATTTACAACAATTCTAAGTTTTGTGCATCGTTGACGTGTTTTATTTGAGGTAGATATTAGAGATTATTTAGAAAATATGTATGATTCGTCAGAAAATAGGAATGTGGGCCCTAGATTCTGCTCTTGAAAAACCATCCATCTATAGGAAATTCTATATCACTCTAAATTCGAAGATTCAATCAAAGTTAGAAGTGATGACAACTTGCCTCAAAACTATTTGTACCATGGATAAAGCTAATTCAATAAAACTTCAATCGTGTATCAATTCTATTCAAGTGACATAACTTCAAATTTTTGAAAGACGAGTTTGAAGTGCGGCAGTGATCAATACGAGCATGCTGCGTGTAGGCATTCCTTTAATTGTCCTACTCAATTTCAGTCGGTATCAACGTTTTTGTATTTGATATCTGCTTTAATTTATTAATTGGTACCTCATCAATTTGACGGCAATAATTTTCGTTTAACCTAGCAGAAAAAATTCTACGTGATCACCTTAATTTTACATTGACGCAGGCAGTAATTGACTATTAACCCTCAAACAGATCTCGAGTAAATTTAACATAAATTCTGAGTTTAGCAGCGTTTAAGTACGAGTGTCTGATTATATTGCATCTCTGTTAGACAAATTTATTCTATGCTACTCAATACTTTTTTCCTTTCAACTAGCAGCTGAGTGCGATACCAATAAAATCTTTCGTTAGCATTCCAACAGCCGGAAGCATCTAATTTTTTTTTAAGTCACGTAGTCAAAATTTTGAAAATATTGACAAAAAAGATTAGCAAAAGTTTTAAGTTTTTTATATTTGTGAAAGAAAACGGTAAACATCATACCAGGCTTATGTTTTTTATTTAATATTATTTAGATCAGTGAATAAGAAAAAAATCGAAGTCGAGCACATTTGCATAATTAGTGACGGTGCGTAATTGTATTTCATAAAATAACTCCAGTGACCTCACAACAACGTGGTAACGAATATTTACTACCTAGTAACATCCACTTTTGCAAGGTCTAGGAAAAAACAGTGAGAGCATTGACTCTGAAGATGGATTTAGAGAAGTGGGAATATGTAAAGACATTATGTTAATATTTTACAATTCTACAAAACTGAAAGGCGTCAAGTTAACCCGCGTGAACGACATGGTGCGAGCTCCTTTCAGTCCCGAACAGTGCACAAATATATTAGTGTTTCTATACATACAACAATTTCTCAGCGAAAGGTTTCCATATGCTGCTTATTACGCGTCGGGCTCTCGCTAGTGGGAAACGAGCTTCGTTGAGGAATTTTAGGATAGCCTTCGTGTCTGGGTATTTTGATACCATTCATCGGGTTCCAGTTGGTCACATATTTATGGCTATTCGGAGGCTGTAAAATTTTCCAGTTGCCCAAATTGTCGCTATGATTTTTTTCGCCAAAATCACGGCCAAGGTAAATGTCGGAAAACCGACACCCGTCTTCGTCTCCTCGGCTTGTGTACGCAACGACAGGTTGAGCAAAGTTGGGCGTCATTGTGGTGGCGTGGGACTTGAACACCGTCGAAATCGGGCTGCTCCCTCCAGAGAGAGGCTTGTGGCTGACCCAAGAACAAAAAATATTTCATAGGATCTGAATTTTTAGCACACAATACCTTGTAATATAATGAAAGGTGAAGGCAAATATGACAAATAATATTTTTTGATTTTGCAAAACCTTTAATTAAGATTGAAAAACATATTTCTCTCATGATTGGTGAGATTAGTGAGTAAGAAGACATCAGTAAAAATATGTGAGAGCTGGAAAGCCAAGTCCTACTATCCTACAGTGCTCTATGAAAAATAAGTACACAATCAAACACCGAAACTGTTTGAGTTGAAGGAAGGGAAAAATGGGATGAATCTGGCTCATAAAAGAATTCATTACGTCAAAATTTCACGATTGCTGTTAGAATAAAAATGTAAACTTTTCCGCTAGTTCACACTCCCGCCAGTATAGAAGTGGTATTAATAAACAATGGAAGAGTTTATAGACGACGTATTTTTGATTAACCGTTTCATTCCAGAGCAATCGTGCCAGGAGAAACACTAACATGAGAATTGTAATTTGTCAAATTTTGTTGTCTGTTCTTGGTGAATTAGTATACCGCGTGTCAGATCATAAGTCTCCTTCTGCCTGTTTTCCTACGCTCACTTTATTACTCCGTGAATGAAACCAAAATCATGAAAGAAAGCAAGTAGAGCATCCATGGAAAAAAATTCCAACAAAGGAAACTACCGACATTGTAAATCCTATTTTTAACATTCCATGCAGACGTTTGATAGCTTCAAAAATCTGATTTTCAACTTATATGTCGACTATTTTATTTTAAAATCATTTGCTGTAAACGTATCTTTTTCGGCATGACATTGTAAAAGCAAAAGTAATTTATTCCTTCATTTTGCCTAATTATTTGGAGTAAATAAATCTTAAACCTAGGGAACTCTGCCTAAAACATTAACTCCAACATCGTACGAAATTTATCCACAAACTATGAAATTCTTAGTGCACGAGAGCCTTCAAATTAAGTTGCCTTACCCGTTAATCAGTACGCTCATTACCAAGTTTAATTTAGATAAAACTTAATCAAGGTATTTAAAAACTCAGTGATATATAACGTTAATTGCCCCTTGCAGATACAGAAAGAGCTTGTAAAAATCCTCTATCAGAGAAATGGTGAACCCACCTGAACTGATTAACTTTGCGGGAAGAAATACGGTAAAGCTGAGGGATGAGTATGAGGCCCAGCACGACGTAGGCCACCAGCACGAGCGTGAGGGCGACGAGGGGCTGCTGCAGGTGGAGAGGTGCGCACAGCGACGCCGCCCCCCACAGCAGCACGAGCGGCACGGACACGCAGCACAGCGCCATCATGCGTCGGCACTTGGGGAAAGTCAGAACACAGTCTCATCTGGCTTGTTTGCGTACAGTAGGAATGAAAATAATGTAACCTGGACTCTATTTCAGGATGGACCAGGAAATTTAAACTATGTGAAAGTCTAGAAAAAATCAATTGGGTGATTTTACTCCTAAAATTAAACTTTAAAACAGTGAATAAATAATGATAAATAAATGTAGGTAAAACCAAGTCAATGATATTTTCAACTCAACAGTTCATTTTACCACATTGTCATAAAATATGCATAGATTTGAAATACAAAAAAAAAAACCTCTGAAATACAGAAGATAAGTATCGACAACTGGCAATTGAAGATCAATAGAATAGTTTGGTTTGAATTTGATCAGACTCTGAGCTAAGTGTAGAAATCATTCAAGAAATAAATAAAATATTTCGAGTTTTGATGTGATGGAAATTAGTTGTGCTTTGTTTTATTTTATGAGTATTTAATACTTAATATCTATTCTACAGAGAAGAATAGTAGCGAACTATTCTTTTCCTTTTTGCCAGTTCGTTGCATTTTGAGATAATTCATTCTTCATATTTATATATACTTCAAAACCATTGGAACTTTGGTATTGAATGGCTTTCGCCAAAATCACTGAAGAAAAAATTACTTATTTTTTAATGACTGCTGAATATAATATCAAACATCCATTCATCAAACCAAGTCATACCTCATGGAAACCCTTCATGTCGTTGTTAGTGCTTTTTGTAGAACATAAGATGATCAAAGTGACAATGAGCATCACAATAAGGTACGCAAGTCCCATAACTGTAGGAATTTGGTCGGGCCTCTTGCACAATTGAATTCGAGTGAACTCGTAAGCATCTTCTTCTCGCACGTCTTTGGAAAATTGTGCTTCAGACGCGAAGCTGCTTCGATCAGTGAAAGTGTCGGGCCGGGAGTGATTGCTCCCAGGGGTGGTCAGGGAGGCCACCTCGTTGGGCAGGATGAAGTGCAGCGTGGTCGCGTCGCCGAGAGCGGCCACCAGCATTGCCAGCGCCACCAGAGTGGTCAGAGGCAGGTACAGCACAGCGGGCGGTATCTGCCAACACAGCACAATGGTAACGAGATCTAAGCCTTGAAGCTCTCTTATTACCACTTTATTTATTATTATCATTTTTATTGTCATTATTGTCACTACGAACCACCTTTTATACCTACGAACCACCACCTAAATCGCCTGTGGCAAAGACTTGTGCGATGCGATGTACGATATTTTAACTCGGTTATTTTGAAAATTCATTTACAAATAAAACCCTCATCTTTTAGACTATCAGCTGCTAGAAAATAAGGATTTTCGTTTCCTTCAATGGGTGAGACTGTAGTACCTCTCAAGTGTTTCCACCGTTATTGAAAGCAAATGAGGTTTCTGGAACTTAGACAAAAAATTCGTACGGAATTGAAAAGAATTCACTCTCAATACTTGTATTTAATTTCGACGAGAAATTATATTAGAGCATTTTGTAGCTAGGATTTCGAGGGCTTCACTAATTCTTCTGTCACTAAAAACATTTTCATTGATTGTCTAGTTACTGCATTTGTGTCGCATAATAGTTTTTCGGTTTCTCAACCTCTTGATTTAAGAAGAATGTGTGAGTGAGTCAAATGCAAGCGCAATGAGTAGAAGAGCGTTAGAAAAAAAACAGAAACAGAAGCAAATCAAGAACCATTGCTTCTTTTACATCTAAGTGTACAGTAAAAACAAATTTATTCACGGTGTTCACACACAAACCTTAGAATGGACACGCATTGCATTGAGAACGAGGACGTGGAGTGCCTTGGTGAGGAGGGCGGCGTAGGTGAGGGCGGTGGCGACGTAAGGCAAGACGTGCTGCAGGCAGCACATCACAGCCAAGTCGTACACTGGGGCCGGCAGCACCGTAATGATACTCCCCACGAACACCAAGCTCGTACCCAGGAGGATGAAAACTCCTGGGACCTGTAGATGCAGAATGAATATTTTCGCATTCACGATACAAATTGCTGCAGCTTGTGTGGTGGGATATGTGGTGTATACGGGATGCCAGGAATGAACAACGAGCCAGTGTCTCATGGGTAAAAATTACAACATTTATTCGTACATAAATTTGAATTCCCACAAAAACAGTACTGAAACTACAAACAAAACGTACGTATTAGCTTTAGGAACGAATTAACGACCTTTTAAAACAAAGAAAACAGTCGTTTTTGGTGCTGGGCAATGTCATGGTTCTGCTGTGACTATACTCTACGCTGTGTTTGAATGAGCGTTAAGAAGAAAAAGTCTGCCTAGCTAGCGACTGAAATTCCTTCGAAAAGACTGACTTCCATAAGAATATCTTCTCGTCAGTAAGGGCTGCATATTCTTGTCTCCACATCTTCGCCTAGACATCGTCAACCGTCGTCTTCAGCTCTACCAACCGTCGCATTCAACAGCGACAATATCATCCCCATCGCTAGAAAGGCGCACAGCCACACCCTCTATGAGCGACACGTCACGAAACATCGACAGCTTGCCGGACTGCCTATTGCTTCCATTTGCTCAACGTATATTCTTTCCCTTCATTAGAGACTTAGGATTGTGTTTACTCTGGGTAAATTAACTGTCATCCAACTGTAAGTCTATTCTCTTCTAATTATATGACGACACTTGCCATTTCCGATTAAAATAACTAATGCAAAGCAGTGTCTATAAAAACTTGTTTATTCTCAATGCGAACGGCGTCTCAGTCTCCTGCGCTTAGAAGGCGACGGCCTGAGCAGAAGCTACCCGGCGACCACGAGTGATAGACGTATTTACTTGTGTCCGCCTACCTCGCTGCCTTGGCAGGCTCGCCAAGCAGTGAGGGTTGTTCACTGTTGTTCACTGATTGTTCACTTGTCATTCACTGGTTATTCAATGAGTCGTGTGTTGACTCGTAGGCGCCATTCAGGACTGAGCTAAGTATCCCAATGTGACATTGTAATCCGTACCTTCACGTTCCCTTTGCTTCGCGTGGTAGGTCTAGATTCTGTACCCAAAATGTATTGCGCTAGGTTTATTGATGAGTTAAATGTTCTGTATGTTGCAAACTAAATGATTCCGCGGAGGCTTCACCTCATATAAAATGTGCTTATCGTAATTATCAATGTATTAATGGTCAAGTAATGAAGGCTTCACCTGCTTGTTGTGAGATCATGATGCGATCTCCTGTAACTGTATTTTCTGACAGTTTAGAGTAGTATCTGAGATTTGATATGTCACGATCATCTAGATTCTTTAATACGACATGTACATCGCAAGTCAATCACTATCCGAATATGTAATCCATTGCTATTTGAAGGACGTCATCATTATAACATAAATTTACGTTGTAACAGTGTCGTCACTTACCTTGATGAGGCCCTATTCGATTTGCTATAATATCATGTTTAATTACAACTAATGACATTGAAAAATCTCAGTCTATTTCGAGCTTTAATACTAATAAAATAGAATAATTGAGGCTTTCAGTCTCGACCATTGACCGAAAGAAAATGAAAGCGACGAGAAAATGACGAGAGATAATGCAGAGAAGGAATTGCCTCTGGAAAATTGGCCGACGAAAATACATCGATCGAAGATAAAATAGAAGATCGTAACACAATTTTTTAAATTTTATGCTTGTTAAGAAGATGGCATTTAATCAAGAAACATTGTATTATTTCAATTCATAAAATTAATAATGAACACTAGAAAAAATACCTTCACGTCTGGTAGGGAATGATCAACGAATAAGACTTTGGCGATGCAGGGCTAGTATAGTGTGCGTTGCACATACATTTCTCGTAAAAATATGGAAAATACGTGAAAAGTACTGAATGGTCTCCTTTAGCTTTACCTCAGTATTGCCGAGCGTGCCGTCGCAGGTGCGGATGGCGATGTACGTGGCAACCGAGAAGCAGCAAACGATTCCTGCCGCTGCTACCACGCAAATGATCACCGACCACGTAGTAGTAGTGGGCCAACTGCTACTCTGCTGAATTGGGTGATGTTCGGAGTGAACTCTCTTGAAAACAATCCTTTACCACGAGGAAATTGGCAAAATCTATATGCTGAGAGAGAAATTTAAATGTATACATCAAATGTGGTACCACGAAGTGGCATAACGTACTCGTAAAAGTTTGACAGTATGAAAAATACTTGAACTAGTAAAAAAATTATTTTATAAACCAGCTTAATTCTTCGACTGCGACGTGGTCACTGAGGGGATTTTTATGTCACTGACCGATCAGTAGTTACAAACTTAATTTGCATAAATACTCAATCGGAACTAAATGAAGGCACTATCCATTTAATGCTTGTCAGTTTCAAAATCAATTTCTAAATTGGACTTCCGTTTGAGTTGAATATTGAACTCCAGCTTGACTCACCGCCGTCGAAAAACTTAAAAATCTATATGAAGGATCATGTACTTACATGTTTGGGATGAAGCATATTCCCCAAAGCTATTATAAGTATATTTTACCAATTACAAAAACATTTACGATACTTTGGACATAAATTCTAGTTTGAAACTGAAGTTAACATTAGGAGCTTTATAAGAATAAAACTCTATTGATTTTTACTGAATTTTTCATTTTAATGTAAAGATGTTTTATGCTGTTTGTTCTGTATCTCTCAAAAAATTAGAAACTTTATCAACCCTGTAGAAGCCTATTTGTTGGTATTATTGAGTGACTGGTGATCACCGTTTCACTAGGTAACCTCTTGAATAAGTTAAGTAACCTCACACAACTTTATTTCAGACATTGATGAAACCGAAATCTGAATTTTCAATTAAATCTAAAATACAAAATATAACAGAAAACCCCCCAAAATCTATTGATTCTGGTTTCTTTTTACCACGTACAATGGGCCTATATCTTCCAAAATGTCTTGCTTAACTATTTAAGGTGTTTGTTACCATATGAAGGTGTGCGGGTGTCTCTGAACTCATCTGAATAGGAAAAAATTGCGGCTTAATTACTAGGTCTGCATTTAGGTCAATTTTTTAATTTTACACTATTTCTTTTTTTTAACCTGAGAGATTCAAGTTCTGAAATTCTTTTTATATTAACATTAACGTGAGAATCTTTGAAATCCGGGATATTTGCTGATCATATTTTCTTCAGTATTGGTTCTCATTAGCATGCATTTTAGAACGTTTTCCTTGAAATTTTGATTTATTCGATCCCTATAGATATAGGCACAAAGTTTTTCTCTAGTAAGACGCAAGTCTCAATCGCTTGCGGATGATTTACCAATATGTCTCATTTTATGCGCTTAAATTTGCATTCAGACGTAGCCCCATTCATAACCTTATTTTTCAACGATTAGTTGATTTTCTATTTGATTATAATGAATTTGGTAAGGTTGCTTTTCATTTCCGCCGAGCATTCACTCGAGTAAATGTTTTGAATGTAAACTTTGTTGATCACTTATTTCACTCTAATCATACTTTTCAAGAACAAATGTTAAATACATGCCGAAATTATTTACATTTACATAAATCTAAGAGCAGACCTAAACTTTCTAGTCTCCTTTCCAAAACATTTATTAGCAGAATTTGAAATAATTGCACAAGGACCGCCAAAGAAAACTTTATGACGCCTGGCTTGGCGCTTAATTAAGTGAATGGCTGCTGTTCACGCTTGCGTCCCCTCGCGGCTGGGCAAGCGGGAAATTTTCAAGATGAATACTTTAAAAAAGATTGTTTCTGGGATACAATTTTTCTAAGCCTATAAATATGTAAACCTGGAAGTGATGCACGGTATGCAGAGGTCGCCGTGCCACGAGGGGCTTGGAGAGTCGTGGTTGGTACTCATCAAGTTGCTCTTTCTGTTTGGTTTGCGAAGAGCTCAGGGGTTCCGGCACCTCTATCCACTGCATTCCTGACCTCTCGAGATAATGTCCAATCTGCAGGCCAAAGATGAAATACATTATTATTGACAAACTCAATTTTGAGCAGCTGCTATGTGATTCAGAGTGTGTCAGATGCATTATCGGGGAAATGTCGGCGCTAGTGTTATGACACAGGCTAATACCCAAGCTCCATATCAAATGACCCCTTCCTCTTTCTTTTCTTGACGGCTTTATTGTGGTAACAGAGGTTTGAATCAACTTATAATCTCTATATGAAAAGAGAAAAAATAAAGTAAAACGATGTACAGAAGAACTGTGACTTCTATTCGTGATTAAATGATGGAGACATATGCAATTTATGAAACTTTCTTGAATAATTCCATTAGCCATGTTAGGCTTGTGTGAGTTACAATGCGCCAACCGCTATCAAATTTGTTTAGGTATACGGGATATCATATCAATGTGATATGATATCCCGGCTTGTGTGATAGGCAGAGGAAGTGTTCGCAAAGTTGCTGACTTTTTCTCTAATTTTTGAGTACAGGTTTCTAACTCCTACCAAGCGGGAAAGAGGATTGCGATATTGATAGTTAAATCGATACTGCTGGGAATAAAGGCCTAATGGGTCTCTACAACATATTGAAAATAAGCGTTGTCGACAAGAGTAAGGCAATAAAGTATCAGCTTAACAACACTCTGAATGTTCTTATTTCGCACATACGGTGATTTATCGTTAGTCTAGCGGTCAATGGAGCACAGTGGGGAGTGAGATCAACCCATTAATTGTTTTTTATACCAATCTCTCTTGATGATAAATTTTCTCCCCTTGAAGAATGAGGGCGCCTGCGATGTACACGTCATCCAGACTACGAGCTCTTGCAGGATGAATCTGTTCAGTTATACTCGTAGTGTATTACGAGGACTGGGACATGATAACTGGGACAGTTTGTTAAACAAAAAAGGAACTAGGACAGCAGCAGACTCATATCGAGGACATGGGGCTTACTGAAATATACTTGTTCTTTGATATAAAAAAATTCATCTACTAAAATTTCGAGTTTGTTTCCGGTTCACAAATAAAAGAAATCTTATGGCGTACATAATTTACCCGTAATGATATAAAGCTAACAAAACCAATGGAAAGATATTCTCAATGTATTTGCAAACCGTCAGCCCATTGAAGCTTACTCCTTGTTTCCAAACATGCCACATGAAAGATTATTTCAAATTCGATGCTGTCAGCTTTACCAAGTTAAATAGTATCTGAAGCCACCGGCAAGCAACTCCGTTGAGAGCAGCCCTTGTTCATCGCTGAGCTAGAAAATTATTCAGAGAGAGGAATATGTCTTCAATCCATGCCGATAATGATGTTTAATCCCTAAAGGAATCGGTTATACAGTAAGGGGAAAATAACACAACACGTTGGTTAAATCGCCAGATTCCCCATTTCTAGACCACGTATAATTACGAAAATTGGACTATATATAAACAATAGCATAAAAAGGTTAGTAATGTATCTAAAACCCACAAATATTTAATAACAAAATATATATGAACATGTATCATAAATACGTGAACAAAAGTTCACAACACATTACAAGATATACTTACATTAATACTTCGTTGCATTGCCGTTGTTATAAATTATGGCTTTGAAACGCTCAGAGTAGTTCACTATCAGCCTTTAACAAGTTTCGAGTGTAATCTTATTCCATTCTTCGATGCAAATTTCATTGAGTTCAGTGATGTTATTGGGACCTCTCTTCTGAATCTTCAATTTTGATTCCCTCCACAAGTTTTCGATCGGATTCATGTCCGGAGATTCACTTGGCCGTTCTAAAATGTTTATCTTTTTCATCCTCAACCATTCCTAGATTTCGTCCGCAGTATGTTTTGGGTCGTTGTCTTGTTAGAAGGTCTATCCACGTTTCAATTTAACAAACGAGCTGAAGGTAGGAGTGCTCTTCCAATATGTCCAGATATTTCCTGACATTCATGGTTCCTTCAATGAAATGAAGTTTACCTACCTCTGATGACCTGGAACATCCCCACGCCATGATTGAGCCCCCTCCAAACTTAAGAGCGGGTATGGTGCACTTTGGTTTATACTCTTCGTTTTGTTGCCTCCAAACATGGTTTGTGCTGTTTCTCTTAAATAGTTCGATTTTAGTTTCATCTGACCACAGTACTGAGTTCCAAAACGCTGCTGGCTTGTTCAAATGGTCGTTGGCATACTGTACTTCAGCCTGGTGTTGACGTGACGTTTCTGGAGAACAGGGGTCCTACGATGGGTGCGGGAGCGAAAATCATCAACGCGTGGTGCTCTGCTGATCATGTGTTTGCTGGCTTTGATCCCAGATGCTTTGAGATCATCTTTCAATTTCCACGACCAGTTTGAGGCCTCTGCACCACTGTTCGGAATAATTCCCGAACAGCACGGTTGTTAATCTTCCGTGGACGGCCAGTTCAAGGCTTGCTGAGAGTCGTATTCCAGCATTTTCATAAACGTATTATGGTTCCAACCAAGGCTATAGGAACACATAGCTGTGCACATATCTTCCTGCATCCTAAACCTTCATTATGGAGCTCCACAATACGTTTGCAAAGGTCTTGGCTGATTTTCTTATTCTTACCCATGCTTACGACCTTTCAGAACGAGAGCTGCTGTGCTAATGACACATTATTGGAGATGAATGCGGACGAAAGTTCGGTTGCCAAATAGTAGATTGTATTTGAACATTCTGGAATAATCCTACAATAATTTTGACGTATAATATCGAGAAAAGAGTCGGGTATTGTAAACTTTTGTTCACGTGTTTATAATACATGTTCTTATATATTTTTCCTATTAAGTATTTGTAGGTTTTAGATATATTATTAACCTTTTTATACTATTGTCTAAATATAGTTGAATTTTCGTAATTGTACGTGGTTTAGATACGTGGAACTGACGATGTAATCAACGTGTTGTAATATTTTGCCCCCACTGTAAATAAAGAAATTATCTGATTTTGACGAAGCCGAGAGAAGAATGGAGAGAGGGATGCCTGTGAGGGTAATATTTATTGTAAATATTGTATGTTTTAATTAGCACAGCGAGGGGATAGAACATGTGAGGTCTCGAGTTGAGGGCTAGGTAGGCTTTCATTTTTTGAAATAAAGTAAATTTTTGCTCTCCTGCGGACAGCTTTTTTGAGACACTGCTGTTCTTTTTCAGCTATTGCTTTCTACCTCAACTTTTACCTTGTTTCATAAACTTCCTTCAAGTTTAGAGTTTCTACGCGCCCGAAGAGGGAACACTTTTTGTGCATTGAGTTCTCGTGACCACAACTCCATTATATTAGGTCGCCCCATTAGTGCTGCACGAATTTTGAATAGATGAAACAAGTGGCCAAATGTGACATTTAATTAATGATTCAATCATCAACTCATTTTCCCTGATTATCTATGACTTCCTTCCATGTATTAAGAAGCTTATTAATACATATTATCATTGTTAATTTTTTTTAGTTTTGATTCGAAGAACTCGCAAATGTCAGTTTCAACCTCTTCCTGCGTTGCAAAAGCTGTTTCTTCCAAATGATTTTGTAAGCTACGAAACAAACGGTAATCTCAAGAAGCAGCTGAGTTTCCTTTCTTGAACTTATAAAACATTATGTGCTTCATATGATTCTTGGATACTTCCATATTTGCAGGATTTCAATCGAGCAAATTTTAATTTTATTGTTCAGAAAAATAAAATTTGATCAGTTTAAATGCATCTAAGCATAAAAAATAATATTCAGTTCCATTCGATATTGGAAATGCCATGAGAAACTTGTCGATGACTCGTTGAAATGCCTTTTGGTTTGGAACCTTACGAGGATTTTTCAGGTAGAACTTTGTTCTAAAAATCCTCTTTTTGTTTAGTTCACCAGATTTTATAATATTCAAAATTGTCACTCATGTTTGATCATCCAGTATTTCTTCCCTGAAATCTGAGATTCCCTTTTTAATGCAAATTGGCAACGGCTGAAAACGTCTTGTGACAGTCTGACAGATAAAGTACAGCATCTGGAAGTAATTACAATCACCAAAAACTGTTTATATCATCTTTGTCTCACTTGTTATGAATACGAATACTAATTTGAAAACTTTCTATGATTTGTGAGTCAGTGAAACACTCGTATAGAATAGGGTAGCTTAATTATGCGCCTGACCTGCACAACGGTCTCCGACACGACGGTCACCACAGAGTACGCCGTGGAAAGGCGAGCGTCGATGGTGAAGCGTAGTCTATCGGCTCCCTCTTGCACGTCATATGACAGAGTGCCCAGTTTGTCTACCACCTCTGGAAGAAGTGATGAAGATAGGGTTTTCCATGAAATGGAAAAACTATTGCGTATTGTTCAACTTTTAAAGCATCTCAAGCGTAATGTATTATGAAGAACCAGTGTGAAACAGAACATCATTGCTCACGGTTATTTGGAAATCGAATACTCCATTTTTAGAGCTGGAATGGAAAAACAGTTGACCTTAAAGCATGCAAAAGATAAAATAAAACCAATCATACATCTATTTCTAAAATGTGGAGCTTACTTTCTTTTATTCATGAAGAAATTACATAAATGCACACTTGCTATCATACACTCTTAGAGCACTTGAGTACATATACTCACACACTGTTTTCTGATAGACATATTTCCCTCAGATAATCCTTCACTTGAACAATACCCTTCACTAGTACAATAGCTGACTTGCGTTTGTTTGTAGGGGGTCTGTACCATGCAGAAATAAAGTTACAAGACAATAACTAGCTTTCTAATTGTAAGGGTCTTAGACTGTTGAAGCACCTCAAATACAATGAGTTAAATGAGGGCCCACTTGAAGCAAGACAAATCGTGTGTTCGTGCAAAATTACGAATTTGATAACAAAGTGCAGTATGTATGAAGTGTCCGACATAGTGTTTGAATTTAGTATAGTTAAAGACAGAAATAAAAATTACAGAAATACCAATTATCCACTCTAGTTTTTTGAGGTGGCTGATCAAAATTCCATTTCCAAAAAGAGTCTTGTCAAAATTTACTCCTCTGACAAGGATATCTGTATAGGGACCGGTAAGTTGGGTTGTGAGCAATCACAATAATAGTATTCACTTAATTGTACGAATGCAGTCCGTACTGAATTGAAATCACGATTAATAAAAACATAATGTAGTAAATCAGGGCTGCAAATCAGGATGAGGGGTTGATGACGAGTCACAGCATGTGCGCGACCGTAAATATGTTAGCTCCCAGTCAATTATCAAGGGCTTTTGGGCCATAGATCTGGTATATCTCTTGATGCTACTTACATGTACATCTAAGTCTTGATACCGTTACCTTCTTTATAAACTCTCATTTCTCGACTTAGATCGTTTAGATTCTTAGATCGTCTTTCTCGACTTAGAATATTTGAGTGCTCTCCGTGGCACAGCGGTTAAGGGATCGGACTTGTATGCTGGAAGTCGCGGGTTCGTTCCCAGCGCTGGCGCGGAGATTTTCCCCGTTGGGTATAAGGGAAAGCTCAAGCACAATACCCCACTCAACCCAGGTGTCGGAAATGGGTACCGGCCTTACGGGGGAACCGTCATGGTGTCCTATATATAGGGTTAGTTATAAGACATTCGAAAAACCAATGCTGAGATCATATGTATCAGGCTTGATTGGAAATAAAGCATCCCAAAGATGCCGATGTTAACCTTTAACCTAACGTTAACCTTTAGAGAGTGAGGTGCGACTCTATTGATGCATCAAAAAGGACTCAGGGAAATAATTACCGTTGGTTAGCATGATCTCCACTCGACCTCTAGCGCCTACGTTCGCATTCCTACAAACACGTGCTCTACAAATCAGGTAACAGGAAATTTTGAAGCAGAGAATGAGCCAGACGACAAATTGTCTAGCTGAAGTCCCAGTGCCAGAAACCAACTGCTTGCATCACGCTACACATCTCTAATAAATTCCAACAGAACGTGATAGGACATGTGCTTAACCACGAAACTCTTAATTGGCTAATAGCTAATTGGAGGTATAATTTATAATAAACATTTATTGTACGGTAAAGACGTTTTATATCATCATTAAGGCGCTTATAATTCATTCGATATTACTGAAAGTCTCCCTTATATCTCCCGCTTTAATGTTTACCTGCGCCACGTGAGGAAATCACCAAGTAGCATGCGTTTGATGAATCGCTAGATAACAAATGAAATCGCGGCTGAGACTCGGCATTAAGTAATGGCAGCTCAGTACACCCTCAGATACAGCTTGCAGTTTTAGCGTTGGGCAAAAATATGCGTCAGTGTAATTGTCAAATTATATGTTGACCAATGATAACCATTTAGGAGTTCTTGAAAACAGCAATCGTTAATTTTATCCAAACAGTTTAGAAACTCCCACATGAATGAACTCAGCTACGAACAATAATGTAGTATCAGAAGCTACATTTTCCCTTAACTGATGTAATATGAATAGATTTAACATTTTCCGAATATTTTACTGTTAGTATTTGTGGGCATAAAAGCTCGTGCAGATTTTTAATTTTATTCGAATGGTAAACTCTTGTTACATAGTTTCACCTACAAGAGTGAACGGAGTATGTAACACAAAAATGTTCAGCTGTGCTTACCCTGATGCACGCTGTTGTCGAAGACCTCAGTGCAGTTGACCTGCTCGGGGCAGTGGTCGAGCTGCACCATCCTGAAGGCGGCGGCGAGTGTGGACACGGCCCGCAGCGCCGCTGCCGAGTGCGTCGCGTCCACTGCCGTCAGGCGAGACAGCCCGTCTCCGCTCTTCTGCTGCTCCCCACGGCCAAAGTAAATTAAAATTATTCGAAGAAAACTCATGTATATTTGCACGGAAAATGGAAATTAGGTAAAAATATCACATTCAGAAAAAACAATAAAGGATTTTGAGAAAAGGCCAATAAATCGGTGGATAGAACTGAGACTTGCTTTCTCATAGGAGGGCTTAAAGAATGAAGTGAATTCCTCGGCAAAATGTTATCGGCAATAACCCTTCGGAAAAATAATGGTAAAATGTCATGTAATTCAGTAAAATTTCCTTTACCTCACGAAAGAATTATCGAGTATCCAACAACTACAAAAAATTTCGTCTATAGAGATTGCTTTAAAATATTTAAGTGCAGTTAAGGTTTAAAGATTAGTTTCATCTTCAATCGAACTAATTCTTGTGGAGCATGCCACAGTATGAATGTGGAAAAAATTTTGAATATATAGCATTCATTTTTCCGTAGAAGCGAATAAATATTGAAAATGTATGCAAAAATATCCCAAAAGTGCTTCGTCACAGTTTCGGGTTTTCGAAGTTCAGCAGCATGGAAATTAACTCCGGTTTCCTCTTATAATAAACGTTCAATTTTCACAGAGCACAATTCTGATGATTAAGCTTCAAATTTACAGTTATGAAAAGAATATTTTTCTCTGAGCGTCCGGTAAACCGCGTACAGGTTTCTGGATCGACATGCAGTTTTTTAAAGAACCATCTTCTGAGCTAAATTGATTACTTACAAACTCGAATAATATTTTGTCGAACATGAAAAATAGAACATGCCGTCGGCCACGGCGGTGCGTCATTCTAATTTAGCGTAAATTGAAAAATAAGGTATGCCATAACAAACTTGATCCTCATTATTCTTATTAACTGAATTGAAACAAAGCAAACATATGCTTGGCGTCTGGTTGCTCAGTTAAATGTGGTTTGTATAATTTTTTCCTACTTTACGGCGCACCCAGAACGCCAATTTATCTTACTGCTAACAGATAGGAGGCTATACATATGTGTATTGAAAGGTTGTGAGCCTGGCTTAGAAAGTAATGACGTCGAAATCGTATGTGTGAGGTAGTACGGACTGATTCCTCACAGTAGGAGTAGTATAGCGGATGAAGATGTCGGCTCTAATTTCATCCCCCTTCACATGCAAGGGTCGATCTGCTATAAAGTTTTTCAAGGCACGGAACATGACATTGATCGAAATCTATCGTTAACTGTGTCAAATGTATGGACCGGGCATCATGAGTAAGCAAATAATACGTCGCAGATGCAAGAAATATATGAATGTTGGCAAAATGTGCATAATGTGAAGTGCAGTAAGGGGCCATTCCTCATTGCGATCTTGAGGAACAAAATTTAATGCAGCAGCGCTTGGGACAAACCGTCGCTTCAATAATTACGGAGCTCAGTAGCCATTCTTCCCGGAGCCATACTCATTAAATCATTACGTGTATAACTGGGTTGAATAGATCCAGGTAGCGGTCAAACACTGGTACCCATTCCATCTCTGCTGAAATGAAATTCCTTGCAAAAATTGTGCAGTTAATTAATTGACTATCGAGGGAAATTTTCTTTTTTTATGTACTTCGTAATATTTATATTATATGGAATCTGTTATTATTCTCGTATAAGCATTAGAGGTTAGAGAATCAACTTACCTTTCCTGATAGAATTTGACAATATTCTCGCAACACCGGCCATAATATGGACGATTTTGGGCTGTCGAGAGGAGAACTAGAGAAATCGGCAAACTTGGTTCTTGAAGAAGACCAGACTTCATTTGTAGGTGGTGATCGCGGCTGCGTCGCAGCAGAACCCACATTATTCAGTTTTCCAAGTTTTCCATTCATTTCGTGACTCAACTCGTTTTCCTCGATGAAATCAGAATCTTGGTGCAGGATGTTCGAATCGTCGCACACCTCGTCTGCCAGATGCTGCTGCAGCGCGGACAGGTGCGGGCTGTGGGAGCCCACCACCACCAACCCTCTCAGCTCCTCACTCAACTGCATCAAAATTTGATGTTGGGCAATTTGCGTTCGTAGATTTTAAAGTTGCATGACATGACAGCAATAATCCTAAAATCGCCTGAAATGTAATATAACAAAGCCATAAACTTAGCATCTAGTTTACACCTTTGTAAAATTTCCCCAGGAACTAAGAATGAGCTTAAACTTCTCTGGATGCATTAGACAAGTTTAATTGTTTAAAGCCTAATCGAGCCTCAACATGAGAAACTTTATGAATTATTGGAAGATGTTAAAGTTTTGTTTTGACCTAATAATTGAATTGAGCAGTACATGGTTGTAAATTAAAAAACATTAAAAAGGAATTTTCATCAATACTAACACTAATTTAAACTCGAGTTTCAGCTCCTTTTAGGAGATATGAAAAAATCTACAGATACAGATAAAAAATGTATTTGCTTGATTTTGGCTTACGGTCTACTTATCAAAAGGTAAGCAGTAAGATGTATACTTGGCTACAATTCAGGAAAAGGTTTTGAACCACGAGGAGCTTTGAAAACCTAAGCTAGAAGATGAGCGTTTGTCTGCTCACCTCGATAATATCTTGCTCATGAGCCCAGGGGTCGTCCTCGGCGGTGGCCAGCAGCCACCGCAGCTTGGGCATCCTGCTGAAGGTGCCCCGTGTGTCTGTTTGCAGCTGGCGCGCCTCCTGCAGCGTCAGCAGCAGGATCACTACATCCTCGTTGATCTGAAAAAAAATATTTACATGCAATAGGGCACGTGGCATGAATATCGATGTAGTTAAGTTCATAATTCTATGTGACAATTACCTGTGAACAGACGATTTGTTTACGAATCTAAACTTCATTGGTATAGATGAATTCTGGTTTTAACTCTTGCAAAATATGCATAGGAATTCAGATTTATTTCAAGCATAAGCTTTGTTGATTTACAGGCCTATCACGCATTCACCATGCGGGATAGGCCTGTAAATCAACAAATCAACCTATGATACCACAGTTTCCTGTCCATTAATATGACTTAAAAATTCCCAGTAAGCACTCATAAAGGTACTTGAGAAGTGCTGTTTTCGATGGAATAAGGTTTTCAAGTTGAGTAAAGCCCACAAAATGACCTTTTCCCCTCATTATCGTTCAATAGTAATCGTCTGGAAGTTTGAGGGTAGAATTTACTTACGCGGAAATTGATTTAGCCAATTACTGAGCGAACATTTCATCTTGAAAAACAGTTCAAACATTCAACTGGAAAATGTTGCGGTTCATTGCTGTATCTCAGTAGGTTGTTCGGAGAACATTGAGGTGGTGGTAACATGTACAATTTAAGTCGCAGATTTTTTCTTTACTTCTCATGAGCTTCTTTGAAAACTACGAAATTTTCAGGTGGAAATGTATACCAATTAAGATGCTTAGCCGGCGGAAAATGAAGCCTTTTTGTTATTTTAGCATTGTTCAGCGTGAGCTTTGTTTGGGGGGAAAATTAACCTTGTTCTCATTGCAGAATTTTAAAAATCTCAGAACACTTTTTATTTCAACCTCCATGTAATAAGTAACTACTGCATGCACTCCTCTGACACAAATTTGGCTTTGCGTACCCAGGAAGTACTTTCCAGACCATAACCGGTCTTCTTTCAAACAGAGGCTTGGAAAAGATCAGGGACGGATTTTCACACCTTTTACTTTGCCTAGCAGTCCAGCTGGCATCGAAGTTCCTCTGTCGCGTGGACTTCCCTATGGGCCGCGTTGTGGTCAAAATTCCAAAGTTTAAAATTTTAGAAATAAAATTTGAGTATACAGCATATCGCAGCCATGCAGCATCGCACAATTATGAAAAAAGCTCTAACTTAACAACTTTAACCGAACAAAACATTGCGTTGAGTAACTAATTCGATAGAGCAACTTTTTTCTTGCCTTTTGCTCCGTTAAATGTTTATAGGTATTGTTTATAGCGCTTCTTGCATTTATTTTAAGTTTTTGTCCGTTTCATGGCACGCGTCGGCCATTTTAAAATTTGTTCACCACATCTCAAACAGAATTTAATGAGCCTTCTGGTAGTAGGACGATTTTTGCAGTTTGCAAATTTTTGTGATGATCTGTGAATTTTTAGTGATATTTGCGCTGAGTTCTTGTGAAATGGTAGTTTTGCTCGATCCTGTAGTAGAAAAAACGTGAGGAGCAAAGGTCTTTATAAAAGACATTGAGTAGGAATCTCTCGACTGATTCTAGAGGTTCAGCTGATTCTAACTTGGAGGTCTTTGTGGAAAAACATATTTATCTTTTATTATACGTAACGCTCACTCAAGAGTTAGTATACGGTCTTTGTTCACTCACGAGGCGGTTATTCCTCTGGAATTCGACGATTTGCTCCCTGAGAGAGGGCGACGTACGATCGCTTGCTGCAGGGTCGGGACGGATCAGCTGCTTCTCACCTCCGATGACGAGACCTGCCCGCCCCACCTCGGTCTGCAGCTCGCGCATGGCTTTGCTGCTGGACCACAGCACCGTCACGCGGGTGTTGCCCGAGCCTGACATCAGCATCTGGCCCACCACCGCAACCACGCACTGCTCGCGTCAGAAGGTTAGGGGTTGGCATTCAAGAAGAAAGGGCGAACAGATTGACAAGCCAATCATATCCTGGTCAGAGCTGGAAAACAAGCATCAGCTTAACTTTGTTCTTTGGATAATTTGAACATGAACGCAAAGGTTGCATTCCAAATATTTAAGAAGCAGGCAGTAATCCCCACAAATACTTTAAAATAAAATCGTTTATTAAGGAAACTTCTTGAACTGACTTTTATTGATAGTTTGAGTTATATTCATTTATATAATTACATGTTAAAATAAACTTGATTTTTAGGTTTTTGAAATTGAGAAAAACTTATTTACGTTAAAGCGTGATAAAATTAGCCTGTAATAATTATAAATTACGTATAATTTTTAGTGGAATTATTGTGACATTGTGCGTGAGTGATCTCGTTGAGCATATAAATTGTGTACTCGCAGATTGGTACACCTATTAAATGAGAGCATTGCAATCGTGACGTGGGAGGTGCAGCGCTTGCAAAGGCGACATTGTACTCGTATTTCAGGGAGAATTCGAAGTGATTGTGTCCGATTTTGAACGCTTGTCTCATGGTTTGTAGAACTGTGCCAACTTTTGTGTAATTGACGATTTTTCAAAATTTCTTTTCGTTTAGAAAAAACATGAAGAGAGAAATTTTGCACAAAAATACAATACATAATTCATATGCTTCAGTGATAGAAAAAGGAGCCTAACAACACTGAAATTGGAAGAAAATGCGTGAGTAAAATATTTTCTCCGTTTAAATTGCCCAATCTGTTACTACCGGCTAACGTGTGTCCAACACAAGTTTGAGTGCACTTCTGGTGTTCACTGTGTCAGAAATAAAAGAAGTATATTGAGCTCTTTTCATACACTCTATCAGTCGTAAAAATGAAATTTTACAAAGCCTTCTCATTTCCGCTCTACAGAAATCCCGAACATATTGAAAAACTAACTGAATTTTTCCCTTTAATTTTTCCCAAAAGACGCAAAATCTCTAACCCCTCCAGTGACATCATTATTTCTCTATGCAGGCCTAAAGTTACAGATAGTGTTGGATGTACAGGGTGTTTTTTAAGTAGGGGACCAGAAAAAATCTTTAATAACTAATTTTTAAAAACAAAACGACAATAGAATCCTAAGATTTACATCTTTTAATTCATACCTAAGTATTCATGATACAATCGTCAAATTTAAAATCAAAGGACACAGTAAAATTCATCCTGCTTTGAAACTGCCGCCAAGATGACGAACTGGATAGAGGGACAATAAGCTTTCATAAGCACTGCATACTTTTCAATGGCAGGAGCATTGTCCTAGCCCAGCAAAGTTTCAAGAGAGAGTACAACCTGCCAAATTCTCAGTCAAAGAAGGTCATTTACAGATGAGTAAAGAATTTAGCCAACAATGAAAATCTGGCGAAGAAGAAACAGGAAGGACGACCCTACAACGTTACTGTTGGATTGAATGTTGAAAAATTCAAGATTGTAGAAAGGAATCCCATCAGTCTTAGGCACCTGTCACAACAGTTAGGAATGAGTCATTGTTCTGTTCAGAAGGTTTTAAAGAAATGTTTGTCAATGCATGCGTATAAAGTTCAAATTTGTCAAAAGTACAGGAAACTGATTTTGAACGAGGGAAGAATTTCTGTGAGTGGTTCTTCGAGCAGAAGGAAGAGGATCCTGAATTTGTTAAAAGCTTGATAATATCCGACGAAGCTGATTTCAGTTTGAACGGATGTGAAAAAAAAATAAAACATGAAATTTTGGGCTATTGAGAATCCTATGGAAATTATGGAAACTCCACTTCATCAAGAAAGGGCAACTGTTTGGTGCGGATTCGTGGAGAATAGCATCATTGGTCCCTATTTCTTCGAGGACAACAATGGTCAAGTAGTATCTGTTAAAGGTCAGCGAAAAAAAATTAAAATAAATGCAAGAAGCGCTATACACATTAACAATTTTTTAAATAATTAAGTGCTTGTGACCGTATTTTTGGCATACCCTGTACTCCAATTCTAGGTAAAGGTCACCTCCGAAAATTTACTTTACAGCCCTTATCATTTCAGAGTGTTATTTGTACATCTGGTCTGTTTTTTTTATTTTTTTTGTTTTGTTCCAATGTTATTGACATTAGATTAAGCGGTGGCTGAAAATTCGATAAAAATATGACTTGATATGCTCCGCTAACATGATGTAATTTTAAATTCTCCTGAGAATGGTCAAAGATTTATCTCAAAACATGCTAAACACCTTCTTAATTCCTGCAGTGAACACCATGAATATTGCAAAAGTTCTACTTCTAGCAGGACGGAGCAACGTGCCATACCACAAGGGATAACAAGGGCATCCTGCGTAACCAGTGTCCCAGAAAGCTGGTATCAAAATTCGGCAACGTTCAGTGGCCTGCAAGGTCTCCTGATCTATCCCCATTGGATTTTTTTTGTGGGAATATTTAAAGTCAAGGGATTATCGTGACAACCGACTGATCGTACTTAACTCAAGGATGCCATCATCTTAGAAATAAGATTAATCGGTCCCACCCTCACCAGTGGTGCAATGAGAAGCATGCGAACACGCGCCCAATATTGATTGTAGTCAAGTTGACGCCACGTGAAGAATATCATCTTCAAAAATTAGTCTAAATAAAAAATATAAATCACAGGGTTCTACTGCCATTTTGTTTTCAAGAATCCGTTCATTGTATCAACAGTTATTAAAGATTTTTTCGGGTCCTGCATTTAAAAAACACCATGTATAACTCTTATCAGGCATCTTTTTCCAGACATTGCTCCATAGGATCTGTCTCTTAAGCTCTGTCCGGACAGATACTTCGCAGGAAAATCGCACAATCAAAAAAATTTAAATGTACGCTAGGACTAATTTAACTGAGTACGCTATGACTTAATTCTTCGGGGCTGAAAAACCAAGAATTTCAGAAAAAGCTTACAAAAGTTGATGCATAGATGGACAGACATTGTAATAAAATAGGAAATAATAAGAAAAATGTAGTTGAACTAGTTACATGGTTTAAGCAGCCTTAATATAGTGTGAGATTTTAGAGATTATGTAGTACTTATATAAAAATGTGGAAAAACAAGCCTTACAAATTTTTTAAACCATGGAACGGATCAGGTTTAGAAGAGAGCGTAATGCATTGCCTCACTGAGTTATGGTATGTAAGCAATGCAGTTCGGGTGTCACGAAGAGAGTAATCTCCCACTGAACTAAATAATATAGATGAAGTAAGTGCCTGAGCACCTTCATGAGAGTCTCGAGGTGAGGACTGGCGGAGAAGAGAACAGGAGAGGGCGTGAGTTCATAGGAGGCCTCGACGGAGGTGACCAGCAGAGGTACGGACAGCGAGGTTAGCAGCGGGTGCAAGGCGCTCGTCTCCGCAGTGCCCCCCACCGCCACCACTCCTGGAAAGGAAGAGCTTTTTAACTCAGGTTTCTTTTCAATTTGAAGTTGATAATAAGACACCCAAGGGATCAAACTAATCGTTGCTTTCTTGAAATACTCCGGTAAATCCTTTGCAGCTGTGTTCGAATGTTAATGGTTAGTTCTGAGCGTTCAAACCCAATTTCAAAATTAAATTAATTCCATGAAAAAGCCTAAAACACAAGTGAAAATGAAATTTATGGTTCATTTAAGGAGTATTGACTCCTAATCATTATCAACCTATTGACCTACATACAGATCATTTCTAGCACGTCTGAAATCTTAACCGATGAATTCAAAAACCCACCATAAAAAATAAATTCAAATTTTACACTATATTTTCAGGAAAAATCTTAGTGCCGGATAAATTTGTGGAAGTTATACACGCAAAGGCATTTAGACGTCCCTTTTGAATTTTCTGAGTTTTTTCTCGTTAAATGCAGGACTGAATACTCATTTTGTAGAAACTTTCAATTGGGCCCGAATTTTTTCTTTTTCATGAAATGCTACCCACCTTGCTAAAGTTACACCTGTATGGCATACTACTCTCCACTCAAAGAGATGAAACGTTTGTAACACACAGTGCACGAATTTCGTCGTGATTACTTACGGCGAGCTGAAGAGCACCCTAAATTTCAGATTTATTGACGCTACAACGATGTTGTTTGTGAGTTATCTGGGAATGACAACTGGGCAGGCCTGAGAGTCAAATGAACGACAATGACATTTGGGAAGGAAAGATTTACAAACCACCTAGATAGCAACACGGACAGTTATATTTGAGCAGCAGTTATTTTCGTACGGCTTTTCTTTTTGAAAATTCAAGAAGCCTAATAATTTTCTGAATTGAAAACTTCTCGACGGCTGTAACTAGCAACGGATGAAGCTTTTTGAGCGCTGCCTCAAAGGCAAAACCTCAGAAATAATCATTTTCCTACTGTTTTCAGGTACCAACAAACAGAACACTTCCATTGACTACTGACAAGAATTTAGGAGACAAGTACTGACCTATGAGAGCGGGTGCGCCTGCCTCTGCTGAGCGGGACACGAGCGCCAGCAGCTGCTGCAGCGCAATGGTGGCGTCGCCGCACGTGTCCAGCACTTGCAGGCCTGGAGGGAGTTGAAACGTCATGCTTCGGATTCGCTACACGTTTGTAAATTCCTCCTCGCCAATTGTAATGTTCATTTTTTGCAATTAATGAGATGTACTATTATTATTGATGAAGTTTACATTGGAAATTTAAGACCATTGTAAATTCGATCCAAAAACTACTTGATCTAACAAACAAAATGCGTTTGTCACTTGCATACCATTAATGATTTTAAATTGATTACACTCGTCCATAGTCACGAAGCAAGACGAAGGTAGAAAAGCTGAGGCAATAATATTCACTCCACAAAACTATAAACGTTGTTTAGTACGCTGACCAATCCCCTAGATTTCTCATTAGATCACTCTTGCAAAAAGTTAATAAGTTTAGAATTTGAAAAACGTTTGGCTTAGTACTATTCAATGACCTGTTCAAGGAAAGGATAAGCCCTCTATATGATCAAATAATATGCATTATAAAAATATCGGAGTGAACCAAAGAGAGGAATTTTGGTGCTTACCAATACTGTGATTTGTGATGGTTTGGTGGTTGATTGCTTTCAATGCCCACTCGGCCGCCGCCGCTTGCTGGACTCCGCGCCACGCGACGCCGCCGCACGCAGCGGCCTCCCAGCGAGGCACGGTGGACGCCGTCGAGTTTCGGTCGGTGGCAGGGCTGAGCTGGCGCGAGGGCGGGAGGTGCAGGCCGGCGAACACCGCTGTCCGCACACAAAACCATCATTGTATCAAAACTGCACTTGAAAACTTTGATACATAGTATATGAATCTTTTTGATATTTTTTAGCTGGATTTAATTTTCATTCGATGTAATCTGTACACAACTCTTAAAAACAGTTCTCCATTGTCTCACCGAATAAACATGAGAGGAATTAAAAATTTTAGTCAAGTTCGCTGCTAACTAACGCAATGAAAGTGTAAGGAGAGATATTAGTTCATAATAATAGGGACTACATACATGCACTTTGTTGAGTATTGTATCATTAGCTTCATTTAGTGACTGCAGAATGAATAAATAGTCACCTTCTTGCAGCATAAAAAAGAATTTACTATTCTCGAGACATTTAAAGCAGGGAACACAAATTACGTAGAATGTTCACATTAAATTGTAAATGATTTACTGATACAAGAAAGGATAACAGACCGCGCCTCAGGACGAGAGTCAAACACCTCTACTCACCAACGTAAGTGTCGTCGCCGGGCTGCGTGTAGGCGGCGGGTGCTGGAGGAAGCAGCTCACGCTCAGCCTGTGTCGCTACTGCCGCCAAGAAAGTCTGGAATAGTAAATTGTCACTAATAATTACGATCCATCGGAAGCAAATACTGATATAAGTTTAGAGTAAGCATACCAGTAAAGACCAGCACTTGTTTCAGAATTCGACGGAAAATAGTTTTCATTTGGGCTTTGTACCACTCATTCCTAGTTTCATTCATTTTGCCAGTTATGAAATATTACGAGCTGTATTTTTCCATCAGTCACGTAACATAAATTCACTACAGAATGACCTGCCTTTTGCTGAAGAAGCTTAAACACAAGGTTGGGACCCTTGAAATAAATACTTTTTTACTTAAAAACTGTGTTGTCAAAAATGCTTCGTTATAGAGTTACAAGTACTCAAAATTTGAGCTTTCAAATTGACAGGGCAATGAAATGTAGAAGTTAGGAATTTTTATTTATTTAAAACACTAGCAACAAAATAACAGCCTTTAATTCTATCAAAATTAGGTTAGGTATTTACAAAAGATGTTGAACATGACGCCCGTCTGTTACGATGCAGGCGTTCAAACGCCGGTGCAATGATTGCCAGGCGCTATCAAGACACGAATCCATGCAGAGGCTTTAATAACAATTATGCCGATGAGGTCTTCTTAGGGAATAAATCGGTGTTTCGTACACCAAACTTCTCAAATGTCCTCTAAAGTAAAAAACTAGAGGGGTGATATCAGGAGACCTTGGTGGCTATATGATGGGGCTGCCACGGCCAGTTCAGTAATTTAGATATTGGGTATCCAGAACTGCCTCACAGCAATGCATGCAGGACCACCGTCGCGTTGGCACCACATTCCTCCTGTAGTCGGCTTAGAGAACATTTTCTAACAGCTCAGACAATACTTCTTGAAGCAATTCCAATAATTGCGTCCATTCGCTGTTTCAATCATTATTTATGACCCAATCAGATAGTCGCCAAGTATACCCGCCCAAATATTTACGAATAATCTAACCTGAAATTTATCTCGGCCTGTAATATGTGGATTAACCTCAAGCCACGTGTGCAGATTATGGACGTCAACTATTCGTTCTTAGGAGAATGATTTGTCTATGAAGAAGACTTTTGATGAAAACCAAGGTTCTTTAACTGCTTTGTGTTGGACATACCTACCGAAGTTGACATGACGTGGGAAATCAACATTGTTTATTTCTTGCGCTCACTGAACGTAAAATGAATGTTGACCATTATAATGTAGCAGTGGTTGGATGCAGCAGAGTGAGTACTTGTGGTGGGATTCTTTCGAAAATGTTCCCATATTTCTTCCCCAAAGTCTAGATCTCCTTATCTTTTACGGTGGCCTTTTTCAGGTTGTGCTCCGCGAAATGCTCCGTCTTCGCACAATCTCCGGTGTATCGCTACGAATGTTTGATGAGGTAGGGCATGTCTGTTGCGATATCTCACTCCGTTAATCCGGAAAGCATCTCTAAATATATAATTTTCTGTACCGTAAACTAGGTGCATATCAGCTCATTCAGCATTGGATACTCGTTCCATTGCCGTTAATGTCACTGGAACCGAGGAAATGTTTAATGTCGTATTACGACAGCGTTCTCGTGCGTAGCTGCTACTTCATAGTCTTTTCGCAAGTTCAACATTCTGAGACGTTTGAATAAACACGACTAATGTGTTGTTTTAAATATATAGATATGAATGTATAACATCTGTTTAAATTATGTCAGTGACCATTTTTATTTGTCGCTATTTTCGAACGTAAGTTCTTGTTACCTTTACATATAAAACTCAACCATGACCACGTCAAGTTAGACTTAGTTATATCAAAACTATGTTAGGGTATTTTAATTTCTAATTGGAATATTTTTCCCAATTTTGTTAAAGAATGCACAAAACAAAGTATGATTTAAGATCAGGAGCCCGGATACGGATCAGAAAAGGCAGAAATAACCTAATATTTGTACTGCATAAAATGAAATGGTACGATTCTCAAAGTTCACCATTATTTCATAACAACGTACGACACTCTCGCTCATTGAACTTGCTAGTTATAGTAAGCTGACGTGCGCTGATAGTTTTTTAAATGTTCTCACCGGATAATATTTGAATATAATTTAGCGGCAGGCATGCACGCAACAAAGATGACTATAACGGTTCGTGGCGTTAGCTCAGTTGTGATGCTCGGCCGACGGGTGACGCTCTCATGCGAACGTTCGTTGTCTGCATGGAAATGGGATCATTCGCAGCCAATCGTCTTTAAGTTAAGTGATTCAGAACACTCTTAACTTTTCGTTCGTATATTAAGATCTCTTTTTCTCAATAGTACGCTGAATCACTGATTATGCTAAATCTAATGGAGTTTTGAGGTTATTACAATATTTTTTACCAATTTTACCAATTGCAGTTACATTGACGAAAACATAAACGAATGAATTTTAAACCTTAACCCTAAGTTTGCTCCTTATTCACATTGTTTTTAAAGCCTTTATAGCGTGATGACCATACATATTTAATCTTAATAATCTTTAATACGGAGTCCCTATACTCTATCAGTTTTATAGGCAAGCATCCACAATAAATTTCGTATTCACGATATATTTACGTCTTCAGACCATCATGCGTGGAATTTTTTAATTACAAGTTATTTTACCATCGGTAGATGGATTAGAGTTCAAGCTATATTTTCCCGTGTTTACATTGCGTCCCGTTTACTGACTGAACGAAATAAGTCAGTTGAGCTCCTCATTGCTATAGCAAAATTAAAAATCAAAGTATTAGTTGGTTTTTGTCATTTCATCTCGGTTTGGTGACTAGGAACCGATATACTGAGCATTGCTAACTCATATGGCAGTGTCCAAAGCACAGCCTCAATTATACTTTTCTAGAGAATGCTCTCGTGCACAAATACCTTCTCAATGAATGAGACATCGTCGGACTCATTTCGAAAGATTAACATCGAGGAAGTTAAAACCACCTGTTTTGTTAACTTCACTTCAATTTTTGTGAGCAAAATGTTTTCTAGACCTTTTGACACTGTATCTCTTAACTTACTACAGTTAAATATCTAAGGGTTTTATTAAACTCGTTCTCATAGAATTTGGCATAAACGTTTTAATCGCTCCCATAACATGATTGCGTTGCACATATGTCCCCGGGCATTATTTTTTTCTTATACGTTCTTGTTTTAATTTTTGCACTTTGTGTTTCTGTAAACTTGATAACCATTCCTGTATTGTCACTCGATTGATTTTACCGCCTAAAAACTTTTTTATGTGGTATTTAAGAAACCACCAACGCTCATTTCAATGTTAAATCTATTTAAAAAGTTCATTTCTCTTTTTGCCTAGACGTGAGGTTCAGTAATTCCCATCATCTTTTCACCCGCAAGAAGATCATCTCAGGATTGAATGCAAGCAAACTGTGAAATCAAGTCTCCAAATTAAATAACTGCCCAGGTGCCAAACTTCGCGGCAACAGCGCACTTGCCTGTATCGCATTAATAAAGCAGTTTCGAGTAATTTCCGGCATTACTGTACAAAAAATAAAGAAAGAAGCCGTATCAGGAAATCAGCAGCGTTTTTTTCTGCTCAGCCATCCTGTGAAAAAAACAGACTGTTGCTGAGCATTAGTAACGAAGCTGCACATTCCGGCTTGGTTAACTCCATCAATATCACATTAAATGCTAATAAACTGAAGTCTTCCTTCCATTAACACCTTGACTGCAACGTGCGCCACCGGTGGTACACGGAGGTAATTTTCATAATGCTGCTGACCGACCAGTAATCGCCGACTCAATTTTATAAACACTTAATCAAAGCTAAATGAAGGCACGATCCAATTCATGTTTGGTATTTTCAAAATAGTTTACTACAATTAACTTTAATTTGAGTTTGGCATTGAACTTGATATTCATAGTAGTCACTGTCAAAGTGTTAATGACTGTGTAATGGTGAGAACAATATAAACGGAGTTTAAAAGTCAAGGCTTATGGACTTCATTCAAATCTTTTTTAAATTTGTCTCAAATCCTTCTTATACTTTATTTGTATATTTTATCTAAAATTTGTTCCTTTTATTATTCTTCTGTGGTTATGCGAATATCGTACGTTTCTAAGCACCCTGAGAGTATTTTCTAGCAATGCTATGAGTTCTAATAAACTCAAATTTTTATACTTTAAGTTATTTTGTTCAAAATTAAAACAACGAGTTGATAGCGTTAGACATAATTTCTGTGAAAAAACTAGCTTATATCTGCGTATGTTTCTTTGATTTCGCAAACATTACATTTCGCATACTTTCCCCATTCTGAAATAATCTTGTTTAGTGTTGAGAGACAATAGGGGTCAGTTTTAGCATTAAGTTACGCTTAAATTTATAGTAGCTACTAGTTTTCAAGTAACTTTACGTAATCTGTACAGCTAAGATATGTGAGACGTACTTATCGAGTGAATGAAAAGTAACTGAGACCTGATATACGCTAAGTTTACGACACAAAATAACAATCAAAACTGGATTTTTCGGTGCATTCTCCCCCAAAAAATACCCCAACAAATTTTCAACGTAAAAAAGCCAAAGGTCATTCAGAGTGCGGTAAAATTTCCATTCTTATGCGTTGCGGTCAGCCAAAGAGGTGAGTCACTGTTCATATAAGTCATGAGGATAAATAATTATAAGAATCTCAGAATATTACGGCATTTTTTCCATGCATAGCAGATGAAAAAGAAACGGTGCATTTAGCCAAGTAGAATTCCGTTAAGTTTTCTTCACGGTAATGCACGCATCCACACGTTCCTCAGATTCGAAAGTTACACAGCTTATATTTCAAACCTTTGCGTCAGCTTCATGTTTACTTGGCGTCTTGATTTCTGATTGAATCAGGTAAGTCCGTACTGCTCCTCAATTTATTCATCAAAAATAAAAATTGAAGAACATGTCCAGTCACTTGAAGGGTTAACTGCAGCGGAGGATGGAAACTGTTAAATAGCAAAAAAGTAACTAGAATTTAAATCAAATAATGAGGCATCTATTAATTCTTCGACATTTTCTTTTATTGTTTTCACGAGGAACCGATCTCTAGTCAAATATTTCTCGATTGAGTAGATGCATGCCGTCAAAAGTTATTTCGGAAGATGATTAATCAAAGTTATATTGGAAACTAATCTGCTACGTAGTACGATCTGTGAGTTTCCTCTTACATGCAATAGTTAAAAAGTTCAGTTGTGCTTCGTCTCGAGCTTGTAAAATAACGAACACATTGATAATAGAAAAAACAGGCAGCTAAAAGCAGGCTCATGATAAAAAAGAATTGCACCTGCGCTTGGCAATGTGTACACTAAACAAAATTTTCCAAATAAACCTTATTTATACAACCAATTGAACATTGTTGCATGACTCAGTAATTTCAATAATTTGCGATTGCGTAGGCTAAATGAAGCAAGACCGAGTTTTGGCTCATGAAGTTCATACGCTATCAATGATTTACGATTGCTGCTCCCAATTTATTACTCAACCAATTTCGCCCATCAACAATCGCCTGTGAGGAGGTGACATTTTCCATCTTCTGAATACTATTTAGATGATCACAATTGACTAATTATATGAATTCTCGCGTTGAGTAATTGATTTACGCGTTAACCGAAAAATTTCCAGGCAACCCCTTAGCCTAGATGAAAGCCAGGGATGCAACGAGCACAGAGAACTGAACGTAACTTCGAGCGAAGAGCAATGAGTTGCGTAACTGCTTGTGTAAATGTTGGTCGCATGAGTTGAGACTCTTTTGAGTATTTAATTATGACTATACATATATTTAAGCAACACTGCAGAATACAGTGCAGTAATCATTCGAAATAACCGTAGAGAACGTCTTTTTTTGCATCCAAATACCACTATCACTCCATGTTTCGTAAATCTAACCAGCTTTTTCAGTCTTCCTTTCATGTTTTCTAACTGCTAATTAGGGGTTGAAAAAACTTATGGAAACATTAAAATTTCGAAATCATACTCTTTGAACATGTTATAAAGAATCAAAACTTGACATTTTAATACTTCATTGTTTATTGTTGTACCTTTTTGATACTTTATTTAAATTAACTGCTTTTTAGAGATATCTAAAAGAAAAATTTGGTTATAACCCTAAAAAACGGAACACCTCTCTAACTTTCAAAGAAGCCAAAGTGTTGTTGTTCGTATGGCAAGTGCTAGTGTAACAGAAACTTCCCGAATGCTTGGCGTTTCAAGAGGTACCGTCTCAAAAGTAATGAATGCCTTCCAAAGAAAAGAAAAAATGTCCTTAGCAGAGCACAGGTCTGGCCGAAAGTCGAAGTTTTCTGAGAGAGACCGTCGGACTCCAAATCGAATTGTAAGAGAGTCGCAAGACCACGGCTCTTAAAATCACTACAGACCTCAATGAACACCTACAGAACCTAGTTTCCGCAATACGTGTTCGTCGGGAGTTGCACAAGTCTGGAATCTACGGAAGAGCTGTAATTAGATAGCTACTGCTCTCAAGACAAATGTTTCGAAGCATATAGAGTTGGGTAGAAACCATCAGAATTGGTCCGTCGAGCGATGAAAAATTGGATTTCTCTGACGAATCATCGTTCACCTCATTTCCGAAATCCGATCGAGTGTTTGTTTCGTGACAACCAAAAGAAGCGTTTAATCTAGACTGCCTTCTCCCAACCGTAAATCATGGCAGGGGTTCTGTGATGATCTGGGGTGCCATTTCTAGGAAACCTACCTGGCCAATGAGTTCCCTTAATGGAGGAATTAACAGACGAGACAAGGAATTATGGGCGACAAAGTTCATTCTATTGTTCAAGTACTGTTTTCGGAGGAGAGCGCCTTTTTTCCAGATGATAATGCCCCAATGCACACAGCTAGAATTGTTAAAGAATGGCACAAGGAACATTTTAATGACGTTGAGCATCTCACCTGGCCACCACACTTCCCATACCTCAACATTATTGATCATTTATGACTGCTTATAGAGGTTTAAGTAAGAAATCGATTTCCGCCACCATCTTCTCTAAAAGAACTAGAGGGTATTTTAACTGACGAATGGGCTAAAATTCCTTTGGAAACAATTTACAAATTGTATGAATCAATAACTCTCAGAATTGAGGCTGTAATTGCCTCAAAAGGTGGGCTTTCACCAAATTAAAACATATTTTGTTGATTTTGAAAAGTATTTCTATTATTTTGTTCAACCCCATCTATTTCAGCCTACTTAATTTACTTTATTTCATGGTTTCACAATTATTTCAAAACCGCTCATCTATCTGAGAAAGTTCGCCTAGGTCTCAGTGGTGAATAGCCGAGCGATGAGACTAGAAGACTACAGGCCCTAACCGAAGCCAGTGTTCGTGACACGACAGTCACGAATCGATGGACGAGAAGCATTTTAATGGCCTTTCACAACCCCCAAATGCAGACTCACCAGAGCTGCTCTGATGCAACTTTACGACGCTCGCGTTCTGGAACTTCTCTTGTCATCATTTCAGCTGATAATAGCGTTCATGATTTCAGATAGTTCAATGTAGTAAAATTCTAAATGCCTCTCTGTGCAATATTATCTTTAGAATTGACTAACATAAGAAAGATATGAGCCTTACTCGCTACATCTTAAGCGGGCTAGTGCCTAGATATTAACACATTTCCTGGAGATGCAACGTTGCGTATGAATCAGGAACACACTGCGAACAAATTTCAGCTAATGTTTATGGAGATGAATGCAACGTAAATGCTCTACATAATAATCACACTCTAATGCCATAAGCCGAGGAGAATCTATCATAGGAGAATCTATATAAATTCACTGTGGCCACGCACAGATCGGCTATTGGGTATTTTCTTTCCTTCGATCATGCTTTGGATGGTAACTCAATAGTCATCATGTTATGATGAGGATTTTGCAATCAAGCTTCCGACCTTTGTTTTCCATGGCAAAATTTTGCATTCAGATAGTAATTTTGTGTTACAACTGAATAATTATACGGGATAATAACGTTATATCGGAAATCTAATATATATATACATATATATATATATCGGAAAGAAGTAGGGAGAGGGACGACAGGTGACAGACTACGAGTTGATGAATTCAATTGAGTAGCCGCAGCAACGGCCCCAGCACATGCAGCTCGCCTCCTTGGGCCAGAGCACCATAGCACGGTCTGTTTGCACATAGATGGCTTGCCTTTGAGAAGTTACTTCAAAATTTTCCTCTCAGGATATCTATAGCACCCATGATACTGGAGAAAAAAGAGATCTGCCAGAGGACGGGTTTTCAAATAATTTACAGCGTCGTACTGATACATTTGACTGTGAAAGTTCTTTCGTTGATTTAGCGACGCCACGCACTTATTTTTTGCGGGAGAATCATGAGTTAAAAATAAAAATTATGAAAAATTGGTATTCACAACATGTAGGGTTGCCAGATTATAAGTGTTCAAATCTTCTCACGAAAAACTCAACCCTAACGTTTTTGGTCGAACACAAGCACGTACGAGTAATGCAGTCGGACGAAGAATTACCACTATCGACTACATCAGTGTTATAAGACGGCGGCATTCTTTTACATAAAATCAAGCCTCCGAAATGGTATATTCGTAAAACTGAAATTTATCCTAGTAACTTTGAAAAAATTAAATCATTTAGGAACTTAGAAGTATGTTAAATGTAAAATCGGAGCATTTTTCATGCTGCCAATCGTAGAAAGATTTTAATTCTGTCTCAGCTGAAACACGCAAGGGTGGTCGCTAGAAGATGGCTCAAAAGGAGTGGCAATAAATTGCAGGAGGGAAATAAAGAGTTGAATTTATTTAAAGATTCAAAATTCCTGATCTCTATAGTTCTCACACTAAACATGGCTTATCAAACAACGTTAGTATGTTCACCATATCATGGCTAACCTACGTCATCAGGTAAATGTTCATATTTCTCAAAACTACTAACCCAAACAAATTTAATCCAAGGCTTTTGGGGAGTTGAAGCCTTAACGAGCTAGTGCGAGTGGCTCCAGATGGAGACGTAGGGGGCTAAAACATGTGGAGAGCAAGGTGATATAGAAGAACTTGGGAAGCTAAAAAGATAAAATATTTGAGGAATTATTCCAATCGAATAAAGAGGATGCATTTCATTTAACGGATGACGAGTTATAAAGAGAGAAACAAATAAAAATACTAATACCGAAGATATTGTCTGTCGCATGTTCGATGGTGTTTAGTACAGCAGTAAGAAATGGGAAATCAGAAGAAATAAAAGTTTTGGTGTACAGAAATGAGAAGTAGAGTCGTGTACAAAGGCTACGCAGGAGAGTCGTACTATTTTGAATAGTTTTTCAATCGGAATAAAATGATGAAAAGCAAAAAGATAAGGCAGTGGGGAAAAGAAAAATGCTGGTACTAATTGAGTGTCGATAAGAGGTGAGGGTCATCAGCAATAAAAAATCTAATTCGTGCAGGCGTCATGGTAAAAAATTCATCCCCATGAATTTAAGGGGAAAGGGGTGTTATTCTGTACCGAGTGGTGGCAAGAGCGGCCGACATTTGTTGTGTTTCGCGCACGGTACTTGTTCATTGGAATGAGAGAGAACCTCTTATATAAAGGGATTCATAGTATTAAAGGTAATTATAGTATTAAAAATGGTCGGGTAAATGTGAAACAGCCGATGCACTACTGGAAGTATGAGTACATTTATGGTTCCTCGACCGAGTATCTTAATTAAGTTCCAGCAAAGGGCGTCAGGAACCAGAATTTTAAGTTTTCTCAAGTGTACCAGACTAGCAGAGAGGAATATTTAACATTACAGAGGTCAGAATCTTAAAACGCATGGTTGCAAGTGTAGATTGGTTAAATGATTGGGGGAAAGATGTAAAAGAGCGAAAGAGTTTTTGGAATAGGATTGAGAGTTAAGAATCGCATAGATAAAACATTAAAAAAGAGTTAAAGCGATGTTTAGAAATGAACCGAAAACTAGAGATTAAATGTATCAAGAACTCACACACAAAGCGAAGAATGGATAGATTTATGGACGCAAAGCGGTGGGAAGAAAATTGTTCGGGGAGAATATAGTACGAAAGGGCTCAGAATTTGGATAATCAAACTGCGTTAAATCGATTTGGATAAGAGCTAATGGATAAAGCTCATCTGTGTCGACTTGACCGCATCACGGGAAGTAATCGTTATGCTTCAGATTGTCTGTATCCTCGAATATTGCGTGGGACTTTAGGTTATTTTTACACTGACTTAGCGTAATCGCAGAATTATCTACATCAGCCAATTATACTTTTAACTCGCTCACTGCCGATTTACCACTAGGTAAATTGCTCGTTTAAGAATCGGCGTGAATGAATAGCATTTAAATTATTTCAACATCTTTTTTAGGAGTGATTTTAGCACAAGGGGTAAAACAACATCATGCCATTACATTTTCACTCTTTTATTCAAGCATTAAAGTCGTTTTTTTACCTCTTCTTCTTTCAAGCTAACTAAATATGAGACCGCTGGACGCCCACGTGCGTCCAGCGGCAGCGAACGTGTTAACATCATTCCCTCATATCGCAAGAGCCTTAGCTCATATCTCAATGTGACACTAGCCAAGGGGTATTTTCTCCTATTTTTGTTCAACCATTGTCATGGCTATTATGATTCTTTTGTATGATTACCAACTGTGATCTTTATGTTAAAGCATTTTAAAAACCACTAATGTAAATTTCATGAATCAGCTTCATTGGAAATGAAGTTTTTTCTTTCTTTCTTTAATTTGAGACGATCGAATGACAGAGGGTTCGTATAGATATGATTTAGTAATTGAATATCATGGGAAAGGATGTAGGCAATAAATGTTATACCAATAGTAGAATAGTTCTAGGTTCCGAAAGTTCACGAGAATGACTATCCATATTACTTTGACCAGTTGAAGAAATCACTAGACAGAGATGCGTAGAGTTCACGCTACAGAAATGATTCGAATATGAAAGTTCGTTCAAAATGGTCATCGATATTTTTATTTATGATTAGCTAGAAAAACTTCACAAATAAAAAGAATCTTCATTAGTATTGATAAACCTCAGTGTGTCACTATTTCTTCTAAATTGCTAGTAATTATCATCGATAAAGGCCTTAACTTCTACGAACATGTATTGCATCTAGGTACAATGCTCTCAAAATCTATTACTCGTAGAATTTTCAGTGGAATTAAAAACATCTTACCTAGAGCAGCAGTAACAATTTTGTACAGGACTCCTTCCATTCAGTTCTACCATTCGGAATTGAAGCATGGCATAGGACTGACAAAATTAGGACTGAGATTCTCTTTACGCTGTAAAAGAGAGGCACCAGAAAGAAAGAAAGAAAGAAAGAAAGAAAAATACTTTATTTCCAATAGTGATTGTACAAAAGTACATTCATTGGTTTTTAAATATCTTAAAGTTAATACACTTAGATGATACACACACATGAGTCTTGTATTACCCATGTTACTAGTCGAAGAGATATGATTCAGGGTAATATACTCCTAATGTTGCTCAATCTACATCTGATGATACAGAAGCAGTGAGAGACTTTGAATAGAATGCCCATGCCCATGAGAAGAGTAATTCATTCAAAGGCTTAGATTTAGAAAGGCCTCTAAATCTTTGAGTGGCATAACTATAAAAAACAGGTAATAAAGGTGTCTCTTTGCTGCATTCTGTTGGCTTCAAAATGTGTCGGATGGCGACAAATATTGATCCCAACACTGCACGCAGCGGGAGGCAGACACACAGCCGCGATGTGGAGAAAGCAGAGGCCGACCTTCCGACGCCCTGCTCTCAGTCGACGCTCCAATTATGGTCTGACAATATCACGGGTCTAGACACAGGGTTGACTACATTTACACTGACAAATACGCGTATGTTTTGCTCTTGACTGGGTTCCAGTCATTTATCGAAACGGAAAAAACTGGAGAATATCCCTTTTTTGAAAAACGCATAGAAGAACATCAACAATCTCCACAAATCCATCGCCGGCAAAGTGCGTTGGTACGGGTGTTAGGAGGCGAAGAGGATAGATCTTTGATCCACCCATTAGAATCAAGTACTTTAATGCATACATATGTTAAGCAGATTCGCATATTCAAACAGATAAACTCGTACCATCACTCATATATATTAAATAGATTCATAATTTTTTACTCGGTCAACTCACTTCAAAACGACTTATACACAATGTACAGGAGCATAAATCAATGTACAAACAACACCGCAATGCAACAACTAGTGTTACGAAGCCTTCAAAATTAAAAAAACGAGTATTCTGTCATGTTCTTGCACCGGCTAAAGTGAATTTCAATGAATAGTTCCTACGTGAGACAATTGTTACAATATTTTGGGATGATGATCCTGTAATTGTCAATTAGAAACAAACAAGAAGCGCAATTTAACTGCAGAAAGGGCATTTTAATCTTGGCTCAACAGTTTTTAGTTCGTCAACAAATTGAACCATAATTTATTTTCCTGCTTGAAAACTTCATGTTTTAATTTTTATTTAAATCAGATATCAATGTAATTACACTCTCATTATCCTGTAAAGAATATTGTTTTTATCAATAGCTGAGCACGAATAATAAAGAAGGGATATATCCGAGCTGCGACAATTACAGGCTTCGTGAAAAAAGTCAGCGTAATTGGTCAACACATGAAAAAAGACACGTTTCAAAGCTGGGCAAGTCACCTATGAGCACTGTCACTGCTACGCATAACTGATATGAGAGCATACGTACTGTACATGATTAAGCTCAGTGTACACTCGCCTCCTCTCTGGAGAATACGAGTTGGTACTGCAGTATGAGCGCCGGTTCAGATAGTGGGATTTTCAGCTTCTGAATCAGAGAGCACACTGAAACCTTGGAGAGTGTTCTTGTTCTTTTCTCAAAAAACATATCCACTAAAGTAATGCCTATTCTGTAAACGTTACGCAAGTATCTCGCTCCTTCACTAGACAGTATCACAGAGTTAAAAAACAAATGCTCGTCCTTGTAAAGTTCTTTCGCCAGGAAGAGGCTTTTTCGGTATGAAAAATATCACAGCACACATCATGTAGGATTTTACGCAGTGCATCAAGCGCAAAATGTTCGTGCCTGTTGCCTACGACAGTCAGCGATTTGAGCGGAATAATTACAACATACAAATTCATCAACCAAGTCTTTTTTGGTTCTGAATATAATCGCAATTTGTAAAGTTCAAAAAAATATTTTTTTGTCATTTTTTTACTATAATCCTTTCCTCAACTAATCCAATCAAAAACATCAGATTTATTTATTCCATTTAAATTTGTATTGAAGATTATATAGATGCATTTCGAGCTAGTCATTCATACATTGATTACCTTTGTGTGTTCATTTTTTACCAAAAACCGTGTAACGCAACATTAGGTTGTTCATGTCTCGCCAGGCGAGACCTCTCCTCGATGCATTGTTCTAAGGCGCCTGAGCGGCAGACGCGATCACTCTCTGCATTACTTCTCTTTGCCTTGATACTTCGACTCAAAAATTTCTGTGCAGCGGCTGAGACGGACGCATTCAGCCACAGCAGGAGCTGAGACACATCCTTGGTGTTTGGGTCAACGTATCGTGAGCGCTAGACCTCACTATGAACAAAGAACAAAAGAAATTGCTCGATGGTCTAAATATATAGTTTCGTTCGGCTTCCCATTTTGATCGTGAACTGCACGGTTGGACAATACTTGATGGTAAACGTAAATAGATTGTGAATTACCCAGATAGTGGTCACCCTAACATACTTCTGAAAAACAGCAATGCAAATAAAAGGATCGTTTTATTCATTTTAAAATGAATTAAGAATAGAAATTCGATAAGTTCCCTCTTTATTGTCCACGTAGCCAACAGCTCACTCGTGGTCGGCTCTTCAGCTTCAGAATTGTTATGCGGAACGGAACGTGTTGCATCCTCTGTGACATCATTTAGTATATTACGCAGTCACTTCCATCACATCACAACGAAGTGCGACAAACTCTTCGTGCAGTTTAGAGGGTTGGGATGCGCTGTAAATAATTCCATTCGTTTGCTGCGTGAAGTATATCTAACAAAATTTTGAAATTCGTGTGCCTCCACCTTCACCCATCCTTATTTGTGTTTGAATATGTGAGAAGACATCCCCCTCGTACAACGGGTTGTCGGGTTACGCTTATTCAAGATACCTAGACCACAAGGGATAAGCGTGGGACTAAGATTGCCTCCTTCTTTTCCATCCTTTATATATCTATGCATGTACGTTCACCAGAACTGGCAATAAACGATTCAAATTTTGTATTTTTTTACAATATGTTCCCGATAATGACTAATATTTAAAACAAGACCATATAAAATTGCTTGTGGACAACTTATCGATCTCAAAATGGGGTGAATTTCACTTTAAAGTGCTCAACAAGCTTATACTGACTGGCAAGAGATGATGTCCAAAAATCATGACTAAATTGTTGTTTGACTTCCTACAATTACTCAGTTACTAATGAATCGATATACTTCAAGAAAACAGAAGTGACTTTCGACTGTTGCCTGGGGCTTTAAGGAGCTTGTACAACCTGTTCTCTAGAGGTAAAATTTATGCGATAATTTCTTCATGAATAATAGTCGAATACATTCGATAAACCAATATCCAATCCAGGTTGAATTGCAATTTCCTCGACCCACTCAATTAATTTATTAAATATTATTGGATACGCAAAAATTGAGCTACTGACTCTGCGAGGAGTTTTAACTATTTCGAATTTAACAATAGCTTTCCAAGTGAAGGATTTGGTACATCAAATTGCTACAGCTAAAAACCGTGTTATGGAGTGGGAAATAGCAATTTTTTACAATCATTTAAAAAAGCTTTTCTGAAATCTGATTTTCCTGCTATGTGCTTTGACAGGCGATTAATTTTAAATCTCCTACTGAAAGCGGATTAAACGCAACCCATGGAGATATTTAAAAACCCCATTCATTTGGAAAAATGCATAGGTATAATATTCACTCCCTACTGATGCCTAAAATGTTGAACTCTGAGGTGTTGCGTCGCCTGAAATGTTATGATGCGCCAGAATGACGTTACCAGATGGCAATAACTAAGGTCATTGCACGCTCATCAAAAGACTTCTAACATAGAGTAACTATTCAAATACATGTGCTTTCTGCGGTTATCCTGACATATTTTTTAATCAATTGCATTTTTCTGTTTACTTTACATTAATTTTTTATGTAACGTAAGGGCTTAAATAAATATTCCTAGAACCTTATAGATCTGTACTCACTAGTTCTCATAGAAGTAGAAATTTTATAAAAATTTATTTGCAAACAACTGTAATTGGATAAACTAGTAATCATGGAAGTAAAATTTTTTCCTCCTGAAGAGCTTTTATGAATAACCATTAAAAATGAAGCTCTGGAGGCCCTAATTCATTCTATTAGCCAATATGCAATGTATTGCGGTGAACTTGCACGTTTTTACACTTACAGCAAGCACATTTATTAAATTTCAGAATTACTGAGAACTTGAAACCATCAAACGAACATCTACTGAGTACGTGGGGTCTATGCCCCTCGTTGATCATTTTTCCAACAAAATTAGAGAAACTAGAAGTGTTGATCCCTGGTCGTATCGGAGGAAGAGCTGGACGCGTTGCCGGTCGGGAAGTCGCACGCAAAGCTCTCATATCCTGCGCCTTATCTCACTATATATATTGCGCTAAACGAGGGAAGGTGCTTTCAGGTTCTGCATAATTAAGAGTGAGAACTAATAACGGAGTCATTAAATGAGCATCCGAATCGAATACAGCTTTCTTTGATATTTTGACTGATTACATTATTTTACATTCGTCATTAGGATAATAATAAAAACTACTAAAATTAGTTTGACTTTGATTAGACACAGATTCACAAACTTTTATGACCCAATATTCGACTTAGTATTACACTGATGAGATACAATGCGGGCAGCAGTGATTAGTCCTGAAGGCTTGTGAATCATGTCATCTCTAATTCCGGCTGATAATTTTTAGCCTTTTATCGTAATAGCAAATGCCACACAGGAGAACTGATAGATATTTAAATGAACAAAGCGAAAAATATTTTATTGTGGGAGCATGGTTGTGAAATTCATTTACCACATTCACTATGGTGCATCAAAATCTGCCTCTCATGAGTGATTATCGAACAGTGCAAATTAAATAATGCGTGTATTCGATTTGATTGTAGACATGCAAGTAAGGAGCTAATGTAAGACTTATCCGAAAATAAACGCTGTACTGCCGAGTGGCCTGATGCTATCTCTGGCTCAATCCCCGTGCTATGCAATTACAGTGCGCTGTAAACATACTAATCAGCGTGTCTGCCAACATGATAACAGAGAAACGGAAAAGAAATACGTCCAGGATTCTCGTAGATCACAGTTATATATTGTGCAGCCAGAAAGGTTTCATGTTGGTTGTTAAGTCTGCTGAAAAGTAAACTGGCTTCAATATAATCCTTTGTTATATTTTATAAACATAATTCCGTTTATAACCTCTTACAATTTCTCTTCCATTTTCGTCCAAACAGTCATTTATTACATCTTACCCAGCCTTTTGTAGTTAAAAATATCAGCAAAAAACTAAAAACTGAAAGTCTGGGGATAATTATGGAAATATTGAATTATTTGATAATGAATACCGAACTCTCAAGTTATGAATAATGAACATATAAGAGTCGGAGCATTGAACTGTACGTTGTCATCGGCTTAACACTAAGGTGAACTTGTGGGTCCCAACCTAGAATTTCACCTTTGTAATACAAAGCCTTGGTTGGGAGCGAGGTACCAAAACAGAAAACGTAAATATAATCACGGGCAATTCTAGAAGCAGGAGCGGAAAAATTGAGCTTCACACTTTTTTTTACAAAATTTTTCGCAATGCATGCTTCCATTAAAGCTTTTGTATCGTAACAGTGCAATGCAGCACTGCGGTGAAGAGGGAGTGTGCAATCCTATAGACCAGCGTCGCACTGTTGCGTGCTGCCGCGCATTTCCCAACGAGGACAGCCGAAGGCAAGCAGCGGCACTGCCTCCTCGAGTTTGCCTGATCGAAGCTCCGTAAAATGCGATGCAATAATTCAAAGTGATTTTAGTTTATCCTTTTATGTCGAAAAGTTATGCGTTCTTCAAAGATAATCTCCGTAGTTAATATCATGTGCACTATCTACAATTAAAACAGCAGCGCTTTTTCTTCTGTCAAATCTTTTGGCTCACGAATGAAACTGAAAATTATCATTTCAGGTTCATCAACATGAAACCATTTGCCTCTCTGGTCCATATGACCTAGCAGCAAAATATTTAAAATGGATTATGTATACTAATTCTTTGAAAAACAACACCAACATTTAATTCGCAGTAAAATTTAGTGTGCAAAACAATACAAGTACGCGCTGAAAACGCGTAAAAGCTTAAGTAGAGCATTACATTATTTTTTCAACATGAGAGCATGAAGGAGTGACTTAAGTTCGTTGGCCACGGCATGAAGACCTGAGACGCGCGCGTAACTTTGTCGGTCTCCTGAGAGAGCGCACTCAGGCTCTGACTTGCGTAACACAGGCTCGTTTCCTGGACCCTGGTCACATGACTCCAGTCAGCGTCGTCATTTTCCAGCTATTAATTTGTGTGTTTATAAAAATCGGCTGGCTTTGTTTGAGAGAGCGATTCGTGATGCACTACGATGAGTACAGTAATGGAACACTTATCATTGTAGCTTAATCTCAGAATAATGGAACACGCACTATTGTAATTTTATCTTGGAAGATTGGAACGCATACTATTGTAGCTTCAATCTGAACAAATTCATTAAACTCTTAAACAGCTATGTCTTCCTGTGTTTTCTGATTTGATATCAGCTGTTTTTCATAGTTTTCTCATTTTGTAATTATTTGCACTTTATTCAAATAAATTTGTCAAAAAATGTCAAAAATGCGATATTTCGTATTCAAGCGATGTCTAATTGCTGGAGCTCGGATTCCAAGTGCCGCCGTTACTAAATTGGCTGAGCTGGTTGGCGTATCGAGAGACAAAGTTCCATAAGTGATGGCTTGTGAAAAAAATGCCCTCTTCGACGTATACGTATCACGACATTAAAATGGATTCGCTCAATATTTGTTTTTATAGTGTCATGGTCTGTAACTGCTTAGTTGTGCATTTATTTGGCTGTAATCGTAGCGGAAACTCAATTTACGTCCTGCAGTGCAACTAGATAAATACAGTATAGAGCAGGAGACAGGAGATACCCATTGCAGGCAGACGTGACTGCATGTATGCCTTCTGCTAGTGGCAGCGAACTGACAAAATAATTGTAGTACAGAGTTACCGAATTGTACGTTTTGGTTAAATATTTTATTTCATTATTTGTTTTCAACCCTTCGATTGCTCACTGTTCATAACAATCTTCAAAACAGCAATCAGAGATGCAAAGCACTTCAGTTTGCCTAAAGCTGCAAACTTTTCCGGAGGTACCATCAGGAATTATAAGTACATCTCGTCAACACTTATTTCAGAACATATTTTTTAGAGAGGATGAGCCCAAGTTTAAAGAAAAAAGAAATAGCACTGGACCTAGCTAACTAGCTTATGGAATATCGGCGCATGCATGCAACGGTCAATCACAGTCACCGAAACTAGGCAGCACTCAGTTGCACGCGAAGATTTCTATATTTTTTCCTGCACTCAAGTACGTATATTGCCAACATAAGTATAGAGGTTAAGCAACGTTGAAACTCATAAAAAACAGGAGTTAATTGAATTCAGCACTATTTATGTTCTGTAACAAAATGAATGCTTGAGTTCTGCAGCGCATTGAAGTCGCCACTTGGTCCTGGCAATTTGATTTCCTTGATAATTTTGGCGTAAAACTTAAGGAACTTGAATCATAAGGAATAAATATCTGGTATTGCGTAATTATGTAGCGACCATAATTTCCTAGTGTGTTTACTGAATACTTGTGCACACCGAATCTTCAAAGAACTTGGTTAGGTGAGAAAGACCGCTTATAAGTTTCATATTTGTAGCTTTGAATTATAGAAATTTGATAAAAATTATTTGATAAAAAGCTAATAATTGCTTCGGTAGAACCTAGCGTGTCTGTACACAAAGAACCGGGCAAAGCTTGGAAAGCACGAGCACAGTACCTAAGTATTTAGCTTTGTATAAGTGAATAACGTGTTACCAGCAGTGATAGGTGTATAAGTTATTTGAGTACAATGTAATCCATTTATAATGATCGCAAAAAGGTAAACATATTTTCTAAATGCAAAAACAAGACATGTGGCATTGCATCGATTAGTTTAGAGACAGGTTACAATGAAATCAGTTAGCAAGACCTTAACTAAATAACTTGGGCAGCATTTATGGAGCACGAGGTAACATGAGTAAGTATATTAACCAAGTAACTAATTTTGCAACCTCTAGTGAAGTGTTTCTTCAAGGATTGCAATAACTTATTCGCCCAGACATCTAACTACGCAAACATAATAGACTTGGGTGACCATTTCTCAGAATATGCGCTGACAATCCTAATGTTTATCGTTGTAACTCAAATGAACGAAACAGATTTAAGTTCGTAATCGTTTTTCACTTAAATAAAAATTCGACTGCTAAATTTTGCAATCAGTTAATTACACAGGTAACTTGAAAATTGAATATTGACTTCGTAACTTCAGTAATTCTTGACGAAACTTATAACGTCTGAATCCAAAACCAAACGGTTCTCATCAGTATGCAGTATTTTGGCCACCTACGTCAAGTAGATTGGTACAGGTGGACGTAACACACTCCGTATTTCATAACAACGAACGCCTCCGTCTCGTTTGTGTAGACTAAGAGTCCTTGTCTTACCATTCATCGAATATAATGATATATGCCGAAAGTACGCATGAGTATATATTCATATAAGCGATTTCGATAATATAGGTCGCTACGCCTTTTTGGCTGGTTTCCTTAGCTCTATGATAAGCTAAGAATTTAAAACTTTATTCTGTTTACCTGATTGTAAAACAGATAAAAATAACACAATTTATTGACTTATTACTTATACGAGTTTGTGGATGAAGATTTATATAGAACTTAATGAAATGTATCATTGAAAAAAAACATTCAATAACGTCATAAATAGTCTAGGGTCACATACTCTGAGCATGGTATCTTGAAATATATGCACGCAACTAATTTTAGAGGCCATGTATTTTCCTTAAAAAAAACAAATATTACAACCGCTGTAAAGCCTTGAAATTCTTCGTGTTTCAAAAGTTCTGTTAGTGGAGTGAGCGTGAAGGCAAAGGAAAGATTATTCTCTTCTGTCATTACTAAATAGGTTATGCCAGGAGCAGATGGAAATAGAGCAGTAAATGTGGTAGCGATGCCGCGACTCTCTGCACTCTTGCGCGTCCTTGTTATGGCGGCAACGTCCAAGAGTTTCTTCAAAATTTTTTCATAATCTAGTGTGTGTGAATTAGAAAGACAAACCAAACAGTTATGTACACCAACAGAATCAGCGTCCGTTGATCTAAGGACTATTAAGAGGGAGAGTCACAGAAATGAAAAAATTGTACATTTAAAGTGTCAATGCTACGCAACAGGGGAAGAGCAATGGAAAGAAAAATAGATTTTTTTTAACAAATACGAGAATGGCTCAAGTGTCAAAATTAAATATTCCTTCCTATCGCATCACCTGCGTCAGTGTGTAATGAAGAAGTAGCCAGACTTTGAATACTCGTATTTAAATGCACAGATCAGTAAATATTAGAGCTATGCCACAAAGAACCTTCGTATCATTAGAGATGGCTGCCTTGCCTGACAGTGGGACCCCTAGTTCAGCTCATGAATTTCAATATCTACTCTCTGTCAGCGATAATAAAACTTCAAGATCTTACAGTCTCATCACTGTTATGAGCTGGAACTTCGTTGAACAAAATAAATGCCGTACTTATATCTATCTCTTTGTCATCAAGATATCTTTCACTATTTAAAGGTTGTTCTGCTCCACAATTAGTCATATAGGTCGACCTTCTGAGTCTTATAATACTTCTGCAATTGAATTCTTACCTGAGTAAGAATGCTAGTAATTTTAATTGTTACAACACATCTATTGCTAAATAATGTGTTCGAATTATACTAATTTTTTCATGACGGAATGTTTTCGCACGCGTATACTCGTGAAGGGTGAGGTGTTCCCTTTTTTGTATGAATTTCAACGTATGACATTGGTTCTCATCTCTATACTTTAAAGCGGTGCTCACAAAGGCATTAACGTGCACCAAATATATGCATTCAAGTTGAACCAACACCTCCCGTGGAAGCTTTGGCAAGCTCGCTAACTGACTGCATGACATTAGGCTAGGGAGGACGATGAGTGTTATGAATATTTATTGAGCGGTCGAACATAACATGACTTAACGAGTGCGCTATTCTCTGTTCCTCATTATGCGCATTTAATTTACTTGAGAAAATATACGGAATGAATATTCACGAGCCTTAAATGAGGCCTCCAACGAGATGAATTAGATATAAGCTGCAGCTGAGGTTCAAGCCTAGTTTTATGGCTGGAAAGTTCAAGAGTTCATATCTTTGGAATCTATCGTAAATGGTTTTGGCTTCTCCTTTGGTCGGGGCTAGAACATCTGATTTCCAATCGGATGAACGGACCTCAAATTAAAATTTTTGGGCAATTCCGAGCAGGCGTGTTGCGGTTATTACTTTCGATGCAGGTTGGTTTTGGTCTCCCGAGCCTCGTGTAGAATTGGTTACGCTGCATTCACATCAGCCCAGCTCGGTTACTGGACTGCAATGCAGGCCACACACTGGAGAATTGGCTTGTGAGAATTCAGAACAGCGGGCTAACTGTGGGAGCTCAAATTGTTGTATTTTCTCACCCCATCGAAGGAAGGTAGAAATGTTTAAAATAAAATAACACATCAGAATGGAATTGCACCAAATCATACATGGGAAATACTGTGTATTAGATTTTTCCATCGAAACGTTCGTAGTTCTTTTAATATCATTCACAAAGCTTAGACAGCCACAATGTACAGATGCAGTCTTGTTTGACACTAAATATTAAAATAGCTATCGAGAGTTGCATTGAATTATGAAGTACTGGGGCACTAAATTTCATCATCTCATCGAGAGGCGACATGAGGTAGTTAAGGTACCTCATTAAAAGGTCTTGGTCACGAAGAAATATGTTTCTAAATTTTGAACTTTTTCTGCCAGTTTTTAACATTTCAGCCGTTGAACACTTGAACCATGACACGAAATCAGTTCATTCATTAATGTTTAGATTTTCATCATTACCGAGCAGCTGCTATGACAGGTCCTCAGCGCACATTGATGCTCGGTGGACGTTACAGTCTCGTACAAATGATAGAAACTGGCTCATCTATATAACCAATATAGTTTGAAATGAAATTAATATTTCGCCGCCATAGAAGAATCGTTTTCTACGAGTATTATGTCTCGTATGGTCTTTCTCTAATAATATATCTACATAAAATTTACTTGCTCAGTTAACTAAATAATTAATAATAACTCCCCGGTTCAACGAAGTAGGTTTTATGTGTTGTACTGATGCTGGAATGACAAAGTTTAAAATTCACGTCAGTAGCGAATCAAATGTTCTTCAGTTAGACTGTACAAATTTGAGCAGAAGCACTCATTAACGCCCGGTAATAAGCAAGGATAAACTAATTTTATAAATAAAAATGCCTCTTGTAAAATGAGATATTGTTTAAATATTCCTTTGCCACTTGAACGATGAGAAATCTGAGATTTCTCTTTTGAAGCATAAACCCGTCACTAACAAAGAGGAAAGGCCCACAAATTACTGGAATACGCTAATGCTTCGTTCAAACTCGCTTTTCATGCGTTATCTGATTCTAGATTTAAAGAGCATGCATAATTTTTGTTTTTCAACTAACATTTTCATGCGTTATCTGATTCTAGATTTAAAGAGCATGCATAATTTTTGTTTTTATGCATCAACTAACATTTTAAATTGTTTCATCCTTCTGGTTCGTTTAATAAGCTTTTCCAGTTGGTTTCCCACTATCCCCTTTATTCAGATTTTCTATCATGAAAACTGCATTTATAAACATTATTGTAAAAATCATCAGCCTCAATTCTCAGCTCAGTTAATACTAGGCAAAACATACCTAATAATAAATAATTCGGTCATATGCGCGACAAGTGAGAGAAATAAAAATGAGAGCAAAGACAGCCGATTTTAAAATCATTTTAATTTGTGAACGCTTCGGCTTCAACCTCAAGCCATTATCAACACCTGTAAAAGAGAATTGAAATACAGAAGATCAAACATGGCTAAAGGATAAAAAAAATACAACTTAAAATAGTATAAAAAGTTGCAAGAAAAAGGAATGAAGAGATAATACTGCAATTCATTTTTGAAAATCAGGCTATTTCTAACTGGAATGATGACAACATTAATTTAGAGCTGGTTTCAACAAGAGATTCTAGTATATGTAGGTCGTTTTTATTTGAACAGAAATTTAAAATTGAAAAATCTGATTTGCTTACTATTACACTACACTGCTCTGCGTGATCCCTAATGGTTGAAAAAGATGGCTTTGCTAAAACTCTACCCGTTCTGGAGCTCCTACCAACGTGCTCAAAAAATCTTGTTCTAAAACTACGCAGGGTGCAAGCCACGTAGCTAGACCCGCACAGCGGGCAACAATACTTGTAGATCATGCGCGAGCACAGTTCAGTAGGCAGACGGTCTTTAAATCTAAAAAACGATCCTATAGTACATTTCAAAATTCGATTTGATTGCCTTGATTTTCAAAAATGAATTGCAGTATAATCTCTCCATTCCTTTTTTACTACTTTTTGTACTATTTTAAGTTGTATTCTTTTTTATCCTTTAGCCATGTCTGATCTTCTGTATTTCAATTATCTTTTACAGGTGTTGATAATGGCTTGAGCTTGAAGCCGAAACGTTCACAATTAAAATGATTTTAAAATCAGCTGTCTTTGCTCTTATTTTTATTTTAAAACTTGCAAGAGTGCTCCAATCTAATTTAATCATAAGTGAGAGAAATATACATAATTCCTACTCGTGAGCATTAGATTGACTCGTTGAATGACATTAGATTGACTCAATATAATGACTCACGATTGACGCACACAGAGTGTAGTTCGGCGTGCGGGCTCGATTGTGGTAACAGCGCGTGCTGGTCAGTTGTACATCGCTATACGGCACCACCACACCTCATCATTACACTAGAACACCACACGGCAGACACACCCACACCACACTCACCACACGGCAGACACACCCACACCACACTCACCACACAACAGACACACCCGCACCACACTCACCAGCACGCAGCAGAGCACATAGCCCACCCGACGCGGCGCGCAGCTCTCAAGCATCTCTCCTGCCGGCGTTCCCAGCTGCCGTCCAGACACTTCGACGAGTGAACTCGAGATTTTCCTCGCAGAAAATAGCACACAAGAGTCTATGATAGTATCCTTATTATATACACGAAGCTTTCCAACCTGTGATAGTCAGTGAATTAGCACTCATCCACCGTTGTTAATTTCCATTAATAGCCGCTTCTTTACTATGGTCTAATAATTTTCCTGGATCATTATCTTATGCAACTCTGAAAAAAACATCAATACTGTTCAAGAAAAAATAATAAAATGCGTGAGTCTGTCAAAAGGATGTAGGTGCGGTGACGGCAGTGAGGCATGGATCCGTACTTCCGCAGCCAGGTGTGCGCTGGGCGGGCACCCTGCCACTTCAAACTCAGAAATCAAATATTCTCAAGAGAAGACTCAAATCAAACTCAAATTTCCAGTCACAACAATAAAAAGTCCATGAATGGTCCATAATATCCGAATCTCTGTATGAACAACATCTACAATCTACGTTTTGACGTTTCTGTGAGGTTGACCTCCGAGTCAGAGCAGGCAAACAGACAGAACCTCCGACCACCGCAGCTCACAGGTAACTGAAGGGGTCGGTCACACGTGCGCTGCCATGGCAACGCGGCCCAGGTAAGGAAAACAAAGGTGTGGTCAGTACCCAATGCCCGTGTGCATGACCGCTAACGCGTCAATAGATTCGGTCACACGCCTCCGCAAATATTTCATTTCTCTAGCTCTAAACTATGAGCTTGAGCACTAAAATGCAAGGGTAGGGTACTCAATAGCACTAAGGCCCTATTGAGAATATGCTTTGAGTATCAATTTTTCATTGTCTAACGATTTAATGTGCTTAATTCATCGCAGTATGCAGTACAGCTTGGAATGTTGGCGCACTACCTGACACCGTCCAGCACTGCACATTAGTGCACTACCTGACACCGTCCAGTACTGCATGTTAATGCACTACCTAACCCCGTCCAGCATTGCACTTTAGTGCACTACCTGACCCCGCACAGCACTGCACACTAGTGCACTACCTGACCCCGCACAGCACTGCACACTAGTGCACTACCTGACCCCGCACAGCACTGCACACTAGTGCACTATCTGACCCCGCACAGCACTGCACACTAGTGCACTACCTGACACCGTCCAGCATTGCACATTAGTGCACTACCTGACCCCGCACAGCACTGCACATTAGTGCACTACCTGACCCCGCACAGCACTGCACACTAGTGCACTACCTGACCCCGCACAGCACTGCACATTAGTGCACTACCTGACCCCGCACAGCACTGCACACTAGTGCACTATCTGACCCCGCACAGCACTGCACACTAGTGCACTACCTGACACCGTCCAGCATTGCACATTAGTGCACTACCTGACCCCGCACAGCACTGCACACTAGTGCACTACCTGACCCCGCACAGCACTGCACACTAGTGCACTACCTGACACCGTCCAGCATTGCACATTAGTGCACTACCTGACCCCGCACAGCACTGCACACTAGTGCACTATCTGACCCCGCACAGCACTGCACACTAGTGCACTACCTGACCCCGCACAGCACTGCACACTAGTGCACTACCTGACCCCGTGCAGCATTGCACATTAGTGCACTACCTGACCTCGCACAGCACTGCACACTAGTGCACTACCTGACCCCGCACAGCACTGCACACTAGTGCACTACCTGACACCGTCCAGCATTGCACATTAGTGCACTACCTGACCCCGCACAGCACTGCACACTAGTGCACTATCTGACCCCGCACAGCACTGCACACTAGTGCACTACCTGACCCCGCACAGCACTGCACACTAGTGCACTACCTGACCCCGCACAGCACTGCACACTAGTGCACTACCTGACCCCGCACAGCACTGCACACTAGTGCACTACCTGACCCCGCACAGCACTGCACACTAGTGCACTACCTGACCCCGCACAGCACTGCACACTAGTGCACTACCTGACCCCGTGCAGCATTGCACACTAGCGCACTACCTGACACCGTCCAGCACTGCACATTAGTGCACTACCTGACCCCGCACAGCACTGCACATTAGTGCACTACCTGACCCCGCACAGCACTGCACACTAGTGCACTACCTGACCCCGCACAGCACTGCACACTAGTGCACTACCTGACCCCGCACAGCACTGCACACTAGTGCACTACCTGACCCCGCACAGCACTGCACACTAGTGCACTACCTGACACCGTCCAGCACTGCACATTAGTGCACTGCCTGACCCCGCACAGCACTGCACATTAGTGCACTACCTGACACCGTCCAGCACTGCACATTAGTGCACTACCTGACTCTGTAGAGCACAGCTCATTAATACACTTTTTGATCACGTAGAGAAGGGAGTGCAGCATTCCATTTTAGTGCACTGCACTGACTCTGTAAAGCACAGCTCATTAATACACTTCCTGATCACGTAGAGCAGGGAGTGCAGCAGTGCATTTTAGTGCAGTACTTGATCCTGGAAATCAAAGTAAAGTTGCCTGCTTCGTCCTCCAGGCGTTGTGCAGAGCGCAAGGCAATTGGAACCTCGATTAAAGTCAAGCTTGTTTCTACGTATTGTCTGGCTGTTGCGATTGCAACCGAAAATCCTCCCCGCCTGTCTTGATGAAGTAAGACAAGAATATAACATGCACACTAGGTTCTGCTCTTTCTTCAAGAGCACTCTTAGATTGGTGCAATTGAACCTCTTGAATTATTATTCATATCATCGGCTCATCAACAAATCACAAAATGACGACGCTAGATGGAAGCTGGAGTACGTATGCCATTTATTTCTGGAAATAGTGCTACTCAGGGGGAAAGATTCAGCCGTTGAAGGTGAAGAACTAAATTGTGAGAAAAAGATCTAAAACACATTGATAGTCATTTGAGTAAATGAAAGGACCTGTCTTCATTTAAAATATTTACTAGGAATCAAACTCCAGTAAATGTAATTTGTTCAGTATCAGTTGTTGATGGAAAATTTCCGTACCTCTGAAGGTGACGTGACATGAAAGCAAGCATGCCACGGTACGTCGACCAGCACTGACGCTCACAGCTTATCCGTCATCTGGGGAGGTCAAGGAGCCTCCTGAGCTAGAATATATGTAGTTCAGTTCACGACTAACCTGAGACTTACAACCGTGACCTGCATTTTTGAGGATTGCGTTTCCTGAATCGTTTAGTATGCTTATCTTCCTAATTCAATATATTTTATTTCGTTCGATTCAACATTTGCTGGAAAGATATCGTTGGCTTCAAATTTTCTTTTGTTTGTTCAAACTCAGGCGTGAGTGATCATTGGAAGCAAGGAAGACCATGTTGGTTGAGTAGGAACGTTTTTAAGACTACCTCCTCTTGGTAGCTACCTCTGGGCATAAAGTGAATTCTTGGAAAATGAAATTTTGGGGTGAGAAGTCGGCAAGTTCACGAAATTGCAAACGCCATATCTTAATAGAACATTTTCCCTCATATCCTACGCTTGCATTTAAAGCTGCTTACACGGCACGTCAAAAACTCACACGTTTTTTAGTGCCATTCTATTTCAAGAACAAATGTAACTTGTACAGCTGTGGTGAACAATATAACATTGTGAGACAATGTCTGCGCTCTCATGTTGCCGGCGTCTAATTTCAGCTGAGTTCCTCGGCGCGTTCTGCGTGCCAACTACGAGATTCGTTCGTAAAATACTTTGAGATGGATGCGAAACGAGAACTTTTTTTTCAACCTGAATGTTTGGAAAAATGACTTACAAGTATTTGAGAAAAATATCACGACTTCCGCTCCGTGGCCGCTTCTTTTACGTGCAAGTTCAATAGCCAGGCTAGCTAAACGAACGCCGAAGGGTCAAGGAAAAATGACAGAGAAACGATTAGTCCTGGCGAGCTACGAAAAGTAATGTTGTTTAGATTTGTAAGTCAGCTGAATGAGATAATTGATAACCGATTCTATCAACCGCTTCCCTCTACCATGATTTCCCTCTACCTGGTAGCCAAACAAACGAGAACCAGATTTATTTTTCTTCATGACGATAATATTAACAACTTAAATTAACAGCTCTCTTCATTCAAACTATCAACTCTCCTCCTTCTCCTCTGAGCTATTTCACTCAATGAATAATTCAAAAGTAACTATAGTCGATAGTTTAAGATTCAGAAAGTTTAAAAAGTCAGCGACTAATTGAATTTTAAATTTGTTCTCAATTAAAAAAATCTTTAAAATTTAAATGATAAATGTAAGACATGGATGAAATGAAAATACGAGTATGAATTATTCGTATTTATTACTCCATCACGCCCAGCGCGGCGCGTTTGTCTTGACAAGGAAATGGCTACGGAAGACGGCCTGAAAATTGCTGTTTGGTGGTAGTATTTCATATGATTTGATTGAAGACATATTTTCCCCTCTGAAACAAAGGAACCATTCCATATACTTCCTTCACACCCCTAAAAAAGCGCGTGAACAGCGGAAATGAGAACACTCGACTTTTAAAATCAGCAAAAAAAGGATGTTTTATGCCGAAAACAACGCAACCGTTGAGCACGGGACCCATGCAACACAGGGAAATTCGTTCATCAAAGTTTTAATTAGCAGGTATCACTATTTTCATAAATTAAGGCTAAGACCTTATTTAACTTCCAAATATTCTTGTCCCTAAAATCAGAATTGTAACGCATAACTTCATGGCGCCTTCATCGGCCCAAGCTACTTCAGAAAACAAAACAAATGAAACTAATAAATCAAGGCAACAAAGCGGTGCAAAGATAAAATGAAAGTGAAATTACCGACGCTTATCAGCTGATCATTTTAATGATACATCATCCAACCTTACGTACGGAGAATAAAAAGGAAATTAGAAAAACCTTATTCTAAGATTAAAACCTAGCCTTTAACACACAACAATAGCCAGAAATGGAAACACTGGTGTGTAGTCAGAAACGTTACAACACAGGTGAGCTTCCTCCAACTCCTCAGGATGCACACTCTACATCGTGCTGCTATCGAAACGGATTTCAAGAATTATGTGTTGTGACAGTGTCATGTCGAGACTCAGCATCATGTTGAGACATGGTGCCATGTTGGGATAAAGCACCATGCTGGGCTATAGCACCAAACTGAGACATACTGCACCGTCTATAGCATCACGTTAAGACAAAATTTCGTAAAATGCGACCAAACTTGAATTTCCGTAGCAAAAAAAGTAAAGTAACTTTCTATCTTTCTCCATATTTTTATTTTATGCCCATGGAAGCCCCTTGAGTTGAAATTTTAATTCAATAAAACAAAAAGACGAATTAAAATGTACCAAAGAAACTATGCAACGAAACAATTGGTTCTCTACCCCTGTTATTACTATCTTCTATGTGTACTGAAAGGATAACTGTGCTGCACCAGGGTAGAATTGCTTCCACAAATTTTAGCCTTTCTTTTCAAACGTGTAAAGAAATAAAATTTTTAATTTATAAAAATTTCCCAATAACTCAAAACGCTATAGAGTAGAGCATTAATAACGAAACTGGCCATTTGTACGTTGATGAGCAAGGTGAACGCACTTAGTTAACTCATCAAACATCACCCAATAACCAGTAAATGCTAAACCGTAGTTTTATTCTTGAGCCTCTCCTTCTGAATTAGGATCACTGACAACAGTATTATCAGGCGTGGATAAAATGATGACGTCGTCGGGATGTGAAGTCAGCAACTCGTAGATCCTTTCTTCAGAAAGTTCTTCCTGTTGAGGGCACAACTCGTAGACGTGGCCGAGCGAGGCGTGGGGGGACGAGCTTCTTCCGAACACCACGCGTGCGATGGAAGACCTCCTCCTCTTCATGCCAGGGAAAGAACTGTCCATCCTAAACAAGGAAGATCGTTTGGACGACGGTTGAGACGGGACCTGGGCGCCCGTCAGCAGCAGAGTTGCGCAGGCCAAACCGCCACCCATCAGGCACATGCGACCGGGCGAAGTCAACCCCTTGCGTTTGTGAGGTTTCTCCGTCGAGCCTGTGAACCACTGGCCTCCGTCCAGCCGACGCTGTCACGAGATGTGGTAAGAGGTCACAATTGTTACAAATCTTACGTAGAGTTAACCATTTAAAATCTGAGGAGTGAATGTAAACTGGTTCGAATGAACTCATGTCAATTGGAATCAATTAGAACTAATTGCACGGCCTCCGCAAACTCGCTCTCGAATGTTGTTGCTGTATGCCGAGGTAACGGGACCAGACAACTGCAGCCATGATCACGGTGGCGCTAACTGCTTGTTCACACACTGATCTTTACCTGTTTTAAGTCAACCACACTGTCTTACGGTTCTGGAATAACTACCCGGAAATCAATCAGAATGGAGCAATATCCGAAGGAAGAGAAAGTTGAGGCAATATTCCGTGGCTCAAATCTTAATCTGGCACTGAATGACTTGTGGTATATCATCACTTAAGGTATAATGAACCACTTGTGGTATATGTGGAAGTATAACCTCTATCTTGAGCAAAGATAACATATTTCGCGACTAGCTCAAGTTGGACTCTTTGTTGCAACAGCTCTGAGGAACATCGTCATGGTAACCCAAGAGATCAATACCGTTCGTTTTTGTCAAAAAATTTATATTTTATCCACTATATTGTGGGAGGCTCATTGTAACTTTGTTACAATCTCGTAAATTAACTTCAATCAGTTTGCAAGTGGACGCGTGAACAGCTAATCAATTTCTGATGTTGAAGATGACCTACCGGTTGATATCATATATGAGCTAGCAGTTTAAAAAACAGATGTGTGGTCGAAAACTTTACCGTTTTTTCTAGCATCGCTTGCCTAGGACGCCTGTAGAGTGCTCTACTGACTGCAATACTACCCAAGACAAAAAAAAGCTTAATACTGAAAACAATAGGCTACCAAGTACACTATTAAAATCTAAGAGGCAATAAATGACTTCGTGGGAATAAGAAACAGGAAATAATTTTTTCGGTAGTGCTAATTCTTCAAGCATCCTTTAGTCTCTTATCTAAAAGTTTAATGCCAATTTTATGAAAACTCTTCAAGTTCCTCTTCACAAATGAAAATTCCGAATTCTTAGCAATCATTTCTTAAGAAAAAAATCCATTCGAAAAAATATAGAAAAGCAGAAGTCCCTGCCCAAATTTTGTTTCCGTATTCGATGGATTATGCTTCAATGCGATGGTTGAAAAATCAAATCGTCATTAAGAATGAGAGAACTAGGAAAACCCTGCGATCATATCACTCCCCTAAAAACACGATGAGGATCAAGTATCAAAATAGGATGTTTCGTGCGGTCTAATGTCATCAGCAATAAAATATCGGTCATATTAAAAAGTTAAAATCAAATAATGTTGAACGGAAATGAAATTGGGAACTCTAAAACAGATATAAAAGATGGACTGAAGATAAAAAATAAAAAACCCAAATACCTGAATACCCGTTGTTAGGCTCCCTATTAATAACCAAAGGGTAACAACGAAGGTAATTACTTAAAATTTTCTGATCGTGGAGTTAAATGACGATTCTTGGGTTCACAGAACCAAGCTAAACCAAGTATTACTTAAAATTTAGAGATATCCATGTTAACAAGGATGTTTTACGCAGTTTCCTTCGTTAGGACATCAGAGATGTTAACTCTGAGCGTCATAAGAAATTATTGGTAAACGAAATACAAAATTCGTACGACCACTCGTTAGTAACAACTCCCCTCAAGGCCTCACCATCCACTGCTCAGTGCTCTTTCGGGGCTGGAGAGTTAGAGCCGCATGACCAAAGCACAAATTTTCTTACCTGAGTTTGACATTCACGGTCCGAAACACGAAAATTAACATTTTCATCTGAGCTGCGGTGGCTCGACATCAGTGTAAAACACTGCACATTGAACTACAATCGCTTTCTCTTGCAGCACACATGAATAGATTTACAGCCCTATTGCGGACACAAGTACCTGGTTCTCAGTACAATGCACTCTTACAGTTCTTACGCACCACTGCACCACATTTACCGTTATAAACGAACGCAGACCAAAGAGTTAGTTTTAGATTTCAGGGAGGGATGGTAGGACATGAGGTTCGGGCGGTAACGAGAGGGAATTGGTCTGAACATCAGGGTACACTAGAAATAACGCTAACAATTAGAAAAATCTTTGTGGGATCCCCAAAGCAGTTAACGGGGAGCGGTCTGGTTTGTTAGGAAGGGTACGTGATAAGATGTTCAGTCGTGATCAAGCCGTGGTGATGTGAATGTCGCGCTAGAAAAGGAAAGGCTTTTTAAAAACTAAGGAAAACCCAGGGCGACGCTTAGAACGTCTCGCACGCGGTTCAGTTTACGTAGGAATAAAAGCTATCTAGATCGTACACGATTTGGCTGAGTTCAAACAATAAGGACAATGGGATGTGCCGTAAAGAGAAAATTACCAGGAAATCCAAAAAATGTGAGACCACTCGAGAGCATCGCTGCCGTGGGGGCTTGATTGAGTTGACTTAGCTTTTCAGAAGCCAGAAAAAATTGTGGTGCGAATTTTGAAGGTTGACACTCTTTTAAAGCCATGCACTACTTCAGTTGGTCAGTATTTGTCTCCAAAAAATTTTGAAAGACCTATAGATTGGTCCAATGAGATTCTCGCATTTGTGTCTCATTTTGACTTTCTATGGCGTAGCGGTAAGGCTCACTTCCATCATTCTGGCACAGTAAACAAACAAAATTTTCGCTACTCCTGGAACTCCACGCACGACTTCGAGAAATCCATGCATGTCTTCTCCACTGTTTAAAAAGGACCGTTAAGGGTTCTGTGTCGTCTACAGACATCATTAAACCGTACTTATTTGAAGAGGGTGGAATCACAACTACTGTAAATTCAAATCGATCCTGCGATCTGTTGGAGAATTTTCTGCGCCCGAAAACTGAGGAGTATGGGGTAGAGCACACTCTAGAACTTCTGGTTCCAACAAGCTGGAACACCGGCCCGTGCAGTTTGACGTCCGTGCGAAACTTCGCAGGTGTTGTTCCAAGAGCGAGTGGTCTCCTTACGTGAGGCAGTAGCCTGGTCACCGCGCTCATCTAATTCAAGTCCCGGTGACTTTTCTGAGATGAAGGCAAAAATTTCGCATATCGTCGCCGGCGCAACTAAAGGTGGTCATTCAAGATGAAGTTGAAGGGATTTTGCGCGACAACTCGTGACAGTGATAGTAAACTTCATAAAACGGCCTCAAATAAGTATCGACAGTCCATTTGGAAGATGTAATTCTTGAGACAAATGTAAAAAATCTTTTGTACCAAGAGTAAAGGAATGAAAATTTTTTGTAGCACCTCGTATTATTTCTTTCAATCCCACTTAGAACTATAGGAGTAATTTCACCCCTACTCATAACACCAGGTCTTTCTATTTTTTTTCTTTTTGGATGGTTTGTGATTTCATACGCTTTGTCCGGCACCACTGAGCAAAGAATGCTATTATAATACATTTCATGCGTTTCAAATTGATCATTGTTCTTTTTGCTTCTACATCAATTTGAAACTTAGAAAGTCGCTACTCATTCCGCTCTCACGTTAGAGCTTTTATAATGCAATCTGTAAATTAAAAACCAGTAAATCAGCGGATTTGTCCATGAACCAGTCTCAAAAAGAGTGAAATTGCCTTAAAACACAGGCACACAACTTGAACAGGAAATTTCAAAAAGATCATCATGGAAACCCATTATATTGCTCTCACTCATTTTTCTTCAAGCCATGTTAATGAAGTCGCAATAACTTAAATTTTGCTCAGTGTAAATATGTGTCAAAGGATTTTGAAAGGCAAGAATTGATGCGCCCTGATGACGTGAGGGGAGAGCTAGGCGTAAGGCTCATCACAGTCGATGGTGACCGTGCTGACGGAGGTGTTGAGGGAGTGGGCGGTGAGGGAGGGCGAGGGGGGGGTGGAGGTGTTAGTGGAATGGCACTCTCCTCCAAAGCGCCCACCAGATCCACCGTCCGGTACAGAGTTTACCTGGGACATTACACAGAGAAAAACATCTTAAAAATTAGAACAGAAGAGCAAAAATTTGTTAATAACAAAGGGATGGATTCATGAAAATATATTAACGGCGTGGCTCATAACACTACACGGCTCGGCTGAATAAGACAGAGGAATAAGGGTCACTTTTATTGAAAGTCATCAGGAATAAAAGGAGACCAATTTTACTTAGCGAATTTGATCTCAGCGAGCAAAGACGCTATGCGTTAGCAGACTTCCGTCATCCAGTACTCTTAACGTAATCTCTCATCACACTCCCAACACCATAAACGCCACATCCATAATGGGTATAACTCAGTATTGCATCGAAATTAATGTGTTACCGAAAACCTGACGGTATTTTTAGAGTATAGAATACCGCGACTAACGTGAGATTTTCGTTTGGGCCAAAAGAGGAAATGTTATACCAAACAAAATAAGTAAAATTCTGTTAGACATTCTTAGCATCACCTCTTCCAGCCACCACTGGACACCAATTACCACAGTCATAGTGAACATTGGTGGCCTTTTATACCCCTAAAACGCTACACGTGGACAAGAACAATTATACAGCATTAAATTTTAGGGGTTTAAGTGTCCAATTCAGTTGACTCGAAAAAAGTAAAAATTTTTGGGAAATTGGGTTTGGTCTGCCCTTAATCACCCGCATAAACAGAATACGGAAAGTTGAGAGCTGTGCCCTGCAGGCAGTAGCGCAGCCAGGGGCGGGCACGGGAGCCATGCTCCCCCCCTCCCAAAATGTTGAGCTGGAAACCAGTTTCAGTCGCACGTGTTTTAAGTAAAAGAATAAAAAAATGGCTGATAATTAATATCTGCCCCTCTCCCCCTCAGAATTATTTGTCTAGGATCCTGATTATTAGCAAACACCGAATACCTGCACCGCAACATGGGCTCGCCTGAAGTTAATTAAGTCCATCAAGATGACAGCAAATTAGAGCTTAGCCCAGCATCAACCAAACGCTCGATTCTACAGATTTACTAGAGAGTGATGGAGGCCTCCTCGTGGTTTTAATTTAGTTGCGCCTATCTGGAATTATTGACCTATAAAGAAGTTACTTCATTCGGCAAATCCCTTCACCTTACTCCATTTAACTTTTCGAGGGTCTATCTGAAAGTAAGGCGCTGTTTGTCCTGTGATCTAATGAGTGTATGGGGAAAGAATCCACTCGGTCTACAATGCGGTCAAGGAAGAAATGAAGCAAATTGACAACTCATTTGATAGTTTTAGTGAGCAAATGTATTCATCGCATATCAAAGGCTAGAACCTGCCTGTAAATCAAACATTAAAAGCTGCTGTAACTTCTTAGTTGCCTCTAAAAATGTGATAAGCTTTGTTTCTTATAATATTTTTGCCAATTTAATAGAAGTTGCATGGTGAATTTTGAACAGCTGCATGTACATTTTTAAAATGTCATAAGTACTGGCGTTTTGACAGCCATGGAGAGCAATAAATACTTTTCTCATAACTCATAAATTACACAACAATCATCCTTGCTGTAACTACATGAAGACTTCATTAAAATACCTTGACTACGTCTAGTGAAATAAGTCACGAGGCTATTACCTAGTTGATTAAGTGTTCATTTTTCGATGAATGTTTACGCGAACAGCAATGAGAGCAAATTCAAAATAGCGTCATTGCAAACGTAAATAACAGATTAGGAGAACAATCGAATATTATATAAGTCAAGATAGAAGCAGAAAATCTCGCAGGAAAATAAATTCAGCACCTAAAAGCCCTCTTAACTAATCAGAGCAGGGTCCACAGCTACGCCTTTTGGGCTCAGGGATTGCAGAACGCAAAGCAGGAAGCGGCTAAGGGCTGAAGGATGTGAACACAAGCATAGAAAATAGGAAGTACCTTTCATCATTGTCTCCTTTTAAACTTTAAACTAGAATACAAAATTCCTATGGATTAATTTAGGCGTACATACCAGTGATTGAGACATAAGTAGAATGAAAATTTCATTGGGCCGTGAAATTCAAGATGATTCCTGACAAATCCATCAAATCTTGCTCAGAGACTTAAATAACAAGACATTGTACAAAACAGGCTACGGTTGAAAGCGAGATGAGAAGAGTGACTAGAAGAGTGACCTTACCACGCTCTTGCAAATTTGAGTGTTAAAGCCTGAGGGCGAAGCCTGGGGCATGTTGAAAAGCGAGGCAATTCCCGGGATCCCCATGGGCATCGAGGTACTGCGTGCCTTGGTTTCTCTCAGCGGGGGGGCCTCGTGGGAGTCGCTGAGATGCAGCTCATGTGCAACTTCTGGATCCACCGCCAACATCGAGCTCAGCTGCAACATCATCATGAGATAGCTAGAGTAGAGAGTTAGACCTCAGCAGCAACATTTTCAGGAGATAGCTAGAGTTGAGAGTTAGAGCTCAGCAGCAACATGATCAAAAGATGGTTGAAAGATTGTGCCCAGATGAAATATTGTAGTCCCCACGGCCACCTAAATCACATCTTCGAACAATTGCAACGCTATGAGGAAGGAGTGCATCTGACCAAAAAAAACGTATTTCCTACTGTGCCTAAAAAACCGCATCCCCACTACGTAGGAGATTTGTTCTCGTCAAAACGATAAGGGATCTGTGCAACCCTCAACAATCCTTCAAATGATCTTTCACACCTAATGCAAAGAACGCCACACAGCTTTTACCCGTCCTATGTACGACGATGTCAAGCAAACGCCTACCCTCAGTCCACACCCTCTTTCACCTTTACTCTGCTCATTTGCGTACCTTCGACGAGAGTTCCACGTCATCTTTTCGCTTCAAAGATTACATGTCTGTCTTAGTAATTTAAACCATGTAGAATTTCGTTTATGTGGTTTTGTGGTGTTCGCCGCCGCGAGAGAGCGCTGTAACAGTGTGCGCTCCGGCTGAGTGAGACAGCGATCTTGCCGCCGCTCGCCGGATGGCCGCCCCGAGCGGGTAGTGCGCTTACGAAAGCGTTACAGTGAGGGACGGAGCTTATGTTCTTGGATTCGACTTGCGCCTTTCAATAGAGGGCATAGCTAAGACAGTTACTTGGGGTGAGGCATGCCGTTACCGGAGAGGCTGTTTTGGAGCTATCACGTGAATAGTTCTTTCTAAGGGTCATCGCTGTTCTATCGATGATTCCGCACTTTATACGAAATAAGATTAAATCGGTGGAACTGAGCATGTCAGGCTCAAGCAACACACTGTTTTGCGATTCATCGTTTTTCATTTACAGAATAAAATAACCAATCTTGCTCTGATTAGACACAACTAAATTCGCAATTAAAAATTCAAACAGCGTCTCCGTACTCCCATCACCGACGCTCGCATGGACTCGTAAGAAAGTCCTCATTATCACCATCAGATCTAGTCAAGCTTCTCTATCAGCAGCTTTGTGAAATGTAGCGTGTCAATATTCATCTCATCCGTTTGTAAGTTATGAATAGAGGAAGCGAGGACTGGAAAAGAAGAGACGATATCTGTAGGAAATGAAACAGATGATAGTGAACATGAACGGATAACTGATTACCCTGAAAACATAGCTCTATTGATGTGCACACTTACCGAAATGATCTCCTGATCACGGTAACCGTATTGAATCATTTACATTGTTTAATAAATGAATTTCATAATTCTATCAGTACACTCGGTTCCGTGGAAGACTGGTGGCAGTATATCTGCATCTCTACGAAATGATTCCTAGAAGAACGTAATTAAGGTCGTGTGAAAATGGAAAATCGCTCACTAGCTCTAAAATAATGGAATATTAACCACCAAAAACATGAATCCTTGGCATCTGGTGACGCAGCAGCGGTATTGAAATACAACTTAAACTAGGGATATTCAATGACGACGTCATATGGAGTTGGTTGACACATAGTGTTCTGCGACATGAAAGAGGGCTGGAAGAGTGCGTTCAGCTTCGGCATGGTTGAAAATTAGTGAAAGGATCATGTCTTTGACATGACCGGAAGATAGATGAAAGATTGTGTTGAGCTGCGACATAGTCGGGACATGTATGAAAGATTATGTTGAGCTGCGACATAGTCGGGGCATGGATGAAAGATTATGTTGAGCTGCGACAAAGTCGGGACATGGATGAAAGATTATGTTCAACTGCGACATAGTCGGGACATGGATGAAAGATTAAGTTAAACTGCGACATAGTCGGGACATGGATGAAAGATTATGTTGAACTGCGACATAGTCGGGACATGGATGAAAGATTGAGTTGGGCGGCGACATAGTCAGGACATGGATGAAAGATTGTGTTGAGCTGCAACATGGTCGGGACATGGATGGAAGATTGTGTCCAGCATCGATTTGGTCGGGAGATTAGCGAGTGATTCCTAGCAGTACGAGAAAGCTGTGATTTGCAAAGTAATTGCGCTTAGCTGCACTGTGTTAGCGACTATTTTGTGAGATACGGTACTCAGTTGAAAGATTTAAGGTAAGACTTGAAAATTTAAAAAAACATCTGTTAGCAACGAATGAACATATGGACTGCCAAGGTCTAATGGTGTTGAAAATAACAATTTAAAATCTTGTAAAAACTGAGTACATTAATATTTGAGTGATTGTTACGAACCGAACAACTCTCATTCAGGGCTGTCATTGAGGGTGATTGAAGGCTGTAGCCTCTGTTGCCAAGGAGAATATACTGGCGTAAGAACTAACGCACCTACGCCATGGCAGGTCGCGATTCAGCGCTACTGGCATCAGGCAGGGATGGTATGATTGGTACAGCAGTTCTGTGAACATCAGCCGCTAATTTCTCTCCCGCACTGAGGGAAATGCTGAACATGCTGAATCGAATAAATTGTCAATCTTACGAGTTGTATAGTAATGCAGTTGAATTTTCAATGATGCTAAGTGTACACGAATGTGTGCACTTCAAACAGAGGGAGGGAGCACTCTTGCTTGTGGGAGTGTTTGCTTCACACGGAGAAGACACTCGTCCCGTCACTGACTTGAGCATAAAATAATTCTTCACACCCCATAACCTTTTCCTGAAAGCGTTTTAATGATTATAGATTGCAGTACAAGTCTTTAGTAAGCAGAGATACATTGTATTTACCAAAAAGTCCAGTTCCTATCCCAGTAGCGTAAAGCTTTTACCACTGCCCTTCCCGATTCCTCCTTCGATTTCGTTTTATGCTGCACACTTCATACCTCCAGCAAATATATTTTTCTTTCTTAACCTCAAACTTTTCCGTCATTTTATCTTTGCTTTTGCATAAGCTTGAGTTTGAAATGACTCGTAATCAAAGTTCATTCGAAAACGAGGAATACTTTGAATAAAATTTATAATGTACAAACTCTTGTATTGCTTTCAGGGACAAAAAATTAAATTAAAATTTACCTGCATCATGAAGTTCATGGTATACTTGGACCGCTGCGGGAGGAAGACTGGATCGCTCTGTTTGTCCATGATCTCCTTGAGCAGCTTGGCGCGGTGGATGAGGGAGGCGTGCAGCTTTTTGGACCTGCGGCGGAGCACTTTTTAGTCATTAGTTCAACTGTTCTAGAATGAACATGTTCAATTTGTTAAGTATATGCCCAAGTAGCGTGCAGCTAGCGTGTTACCAGTAAAAGTTGCTTGATGAAAGAAATAGAGAAGAAGTACTTTAAAAACATTTACTATGAACGTTTCGAGCCTAGGCTCATTCTCAACAAAAAGTCTGCAAATAAATAATAAACAAGTCAGTACACCCAAAATTACCGAAGCACAGAGTATAAGCACGAAAAAAACAAACAAGCAGCAAATAATAATAATAATTTATCGGTTGACTATTTTCAGAGGGTATGCACTCTGCATTTCGTTGAGAGAAGGTTTGAGTTCATGAATGAGTAATGACTCTAAAATACGTAGGTCTAAGCTGTTGGTACAAGTATCTAATATTTTAAATTTGCTAATGTCAATAATCTGTTCACAGGAATCATAACTACAATGTTGTCTGATACTAGAATGACTAGGAGAGGTAAGCAAGCGACCTGTACGATGACTTCGATCTGCATGTTCAGCAACCCTGACGTAAAGTGCTCGGTGGGTGGAACCCACATACTACGATGCGCAATGCGCACAACTGAAATTATAGACGAGGGAAGATCGCATGCCGGTCGGGAGCACATCTTTAAATCTAAAAAATAATCCAATGGTACGCTTGTTCACTAAAATAATACGAAAAGAAATGTCCGGGAAAAATTTAGCCAAAAGCATTAAAAGATCTTTTCTCAACTTTTCCGATTGATATTCAAAATATGACAACACACAATAACTATAGTTCAGAGCTTGAACACGAGATTTTGGAATAAATTTACTATTCAGGAACTTATTAATGGCACGAAAAATAACAGAATGTGGGTAACCATTAGTTGTAAAATAAGACTGTAAAAAAGTAAATTTTTTATGGAGGTCTCAGTGTAATTTGAACAAATATTATAGGCACGAGTAATAAGGGTTGAGAATCTCTTGCAACAGAAACTAAAGTAACTTAGACCTAACCCGGAGAATGTTGGTTTTCTGTAGACTGAGGTTATGAATTTATTACCCGATCGGTGAACATTTATATCAAGTTAATTCAATTGGTAATTTTTTCCAAATCTAAAGTGAATTTGAAATTGGGATGCCTGGAATTGAAATATTGAAGAAAGGAATGGGCATCACATTTGTTTTTGAAAAGAACAAAAGTGTCCAGAAATACTACTCTAACTGTTTTTTGGGAACTACAGAAATTCATCAAAAAGCCTTTCCGACTCCGCTCAGTAAAAACTTAAGTTGACCCGGTTTTAACTTTTGAAAGAATGCACCCAACGACTTCAAATTACTCTCAAATGAAAGAATGAAACATTTCACTTTCCATATTGTACACACGATTCTAACTGTTTTTTGGGAACTACAGAAATTCATCAAAAAGCCTTTCCGACTCCGCTCAGTAAAAACTTAAGTTGACCCGGTTTTAACTTTTGAAAGAATGCACCCAACGACTTCAAATTACTCTCAAATGAAAGAATGAAACATTTCACTTTCCATATTGTACACACGACTCTAACTGTATTGTCCAGAGATACTACTCTCATATTAAGATTTTTGGGAATTATTAAGATTTTGGGAAAATGCTTCACTTTAGGAAAAGTCAAAAACCTGCAGTGAAATATCTTATATACTAGTAGTGAAATATTTTATAACTTATATAATACGATGTGTTGCGAGGCCAGTTATAGGTAAAAGCGCGAAAAACTGCGATAGACGTTGGAATGTATAAGCCGTTAAGCCGGCCGTCGCTTGGGCATGGGAACAGGCCTCGCACGAAGGCGCGATACGAGGGTTGGCCTTAAACAAAAGCCGCAACATCTACACCAATGAACGCTTGCCAAGCGATCACACGAGAAGGTGTGGCACAAGAAAGCGGGCACCTAGCCAATGAAATTTCGAGACGTCAGGACAAGGAAGAATTCCTCCAATCAGCTGTAAAATGCTGTCATTGTAACTGCGAATATTCGTGAACATTCGAGAAGGATCCGAGACGCGCATATATAAGGAGGGTAGATGAAGACTCGAGAGGGATTTTTGAACGCACGAGAGAGCACTGCGCACGACGTCTGAGGGTGCACTACACAGCAGGTCGGCATAGCCGACTTGCCTTCTACCAAGCTGCAATTTGAAAGTTAATAATTCGAAGTGCAAGAAACAAAGTTGGACGTCGGCAACCGGTGAACACCGTCTCCCAAAAGAAACCTGATCGAAGTAAACCGGCCTCGCAGCGGTGATTCAAATACCTTTGCATCGGGGACCGAGCTCACAGGCAACTGCAGCATCAAGATTTGGAGCCACGCAAGCGCCAACATTGCGAGTATCAACAGTCAAGTTCGTTCACCAACGATGCGAAAATCAGCGCACAAAACTACAGTGAATTGGCTCACCAACGCCTCAAGGAATCCTGGGCTGAACGAAACTCTAAAGCGATTCCAGGCATCATGGCAGCAGTGAATACGAGTTGTAATACCGGCATCCCAAGATGGAGCGGTGGAAGGTACCACTGCAGCACGTTCACAAGACATCAGCACAGGACAGCAGCCATTCTAAGCTACGACGTGGAACATCAGCAGTGAGCAATGGCATCGGCAGTGAATATCCATCAGTGAATCATTTATTATCAAAAGGGCGAGTGTTGTATAGTTGTGAGAGCTCTTTTAGGTGGTGATTGAAGTTCAATTTCAGATGTAGATCAGCACACAGAAAAGTGCTTCTCAAAGTATCGCGAAGAATCATCTAATTTATAGGCAATCGATTTCCTGTGTTTGTTGAGTCGAGAATCGACTTCCTGTTGTATGATTCGACACCGTGTCACAAATTCCAGGTTAAATCGTGATGTGTTATTCTCGCAAATATTATGATTTGTGTTACTGTGGAGCCGGCAGTCTGTGGATGCGTAAATCGTTGTCTACGATGGAGTATTGGTAACTTGAATTCCCGGTAAGCATCACATTATATCGTGTCATGTTTAGAGTCTTAAAAACGGTAGAAATGTGTGTGCCTTTCATTAATGCAGTTGTGCCCTTTCAAATCATTTCGTTTCAATGCCTTGTATGACTTGATCCACGTGTTTTTCCCAAAATAAATTCATGTAAATCTTCAATCCTTTCATTCTCCATGTCTGGTATGCAGGTGTACGCAAGCATAAAGGATAATACTATAACATGTGTGGGGGTTGCAATTCCCTCAGCGTATGGGCAAGGGGAGGGTCCTAAACCCAACCCCTTCTCCGTATCGCAACAAAAGTATCATCAATATAGCGCCTATAGAAAACTGGTTTGAAAGAAGTTGGACATTGATTTAACCATTTCTGTTCATAGAAAGAAAGAAAGAAGAAAGAAAAAACTTCATTTCCAATAGAGATTGTACAATATTACAATCATTGGTTTTTAAATATCTTAAAATTAATACACTTAGATGATACACACACACGAGTATTGAAAAAACTCGTGTCACTAGTCGAAAAGATATGATTGAGGGCAATGTACTCCTAATCTTGCTTAATCTACATTTGACAATACATGTAATGATAATTATAAGAGATAACGCAAATTCATGGACGATGCATTTTCATTGTGGGGTGAAAACACTTTTGACAGTTTACATGTACATGACATAAAACTTCGCAATTATTGATGCCAGGAAATAATACATAAATCGTTTGTTTCGGCAAATGTTCAAAAGTGGCATTTTAAGGAAGCATGAAAAAAATATATAAATACAAATCCATATACATATATATACGCACATATATATATATATACTTACATACACACACACATACAGATATATATATATATATATATGTACGCATAAGCATGAGGACCAAGAAGATTATAAGTTTTGAATTTCTAATTCAACAATTTTAACATAACGGTCGTTAGTTAATAAGTATTTTATTCAAATATAAATGGATGATCGCACAACAAATGTATAAGTTGTACATGAATGCTTTACAATAATAAAGAGATGACGAGTTAGGTAATGTTACAAGTTGAGAGTGAACAGAAAATGACCATTATCTCTAGTAAAATGCTAGTTGTCAGTCTAGTACACACATATGTGCACACATACATGTGAATATAAACACATATATGTACACATAAGCATGAGGACCAAGAAGATTATAAGTTTTGTATTTCTGATTCAACAATTTTAACATACCGGTCATTAGTTAATAAGCATTTTATTTAAATATAATGGATGATCGCAGAACAAATGTATAGTTTGTACATGAATGCTTTACGATAATAAAGAGATGACGAGTTAGGTAATGTTACAAGTTGAGAGTGAACAGAAAATGACCATTATCTCTAGTAAAATGCTAGTTGTCAGTCTAGTACACACACATGTGCACACATACATGTGAATATATACACATATATGTACACATAAGCATGAGGACCAAGAAGATTATAAGTTTTGTACTTCTGATTCAACAATTTTAACATACCGGTCATTAGTTAATAAGCATTTTATTTAAATATAATGGATGATCGCAGAACAAATGTATAGTTTGTACATGAATGCTTTACAATAATAAAGAGATGACGAGTTAGGTAATGTTACAAGTTGAGAGTGCACAGAAAAAAGACCATTTTCTCTAGTAAAATGCTAGTTGTCAGTTTAGTACACACATATGTGCACGTATACATGTAGATATATATACATACGCATGCACAGACATACCCACGCACATACTTACACCAAACTCGTAAGCATACACAAATGCATTTCTATGCATCGAGGCAATACATACGCATTCTACAGAGTGTCATACGCATAGCGTGCACACGTACACATATATACAAGTAAGCATGTGCGCAAATATCAGCATAAACTAGCCATTATAAACCAGAATTCCAATCGAGGGGAACAGAAAAAATATCTTTTATTATAGCATGAATTTCATAAAATTTAGTACTAAAAATAGTGGCACAAGACAGTCTACTTAAGTCAGAAACATGAAATCGATTGTGGGACGTGGATAAGAAAGAAAACATTAATGTCCTATAAAGGTTTCATATTAGAAAACAAATCACATTATCTTTGAAATATGGCGCAAATTGTCGGCAATTCATGAACAAACATAGGTATCACATTATTATAAGCATATAACTATAAGCAGAATCAGCATATTACTGCAGTATAAATGGATGATCACACAACGAATTTATTTTTAATTTTTTTTACATGGATGCTTTACAATTTCAAATTAGAAAAAAAACACATTATCTTTGTAATATGGTGCAGAATGTCTGCAATTGATAAACACACACACACATAGGTACCATGTTTGCAAATGACAACGTATAGGCGGTCAAATCATAATACCTACGCATACTTCCAAACTGTTGTGTGATGTCTTGAATTATAAAACAATGAGCGAGGGAGATTGTTCAGCAATGGAGATACCAGGCAAATGAGATTCGTCAGTACTCATTCAGTATGTTCTGTAACTATAAATTATTATTGAGACACAAGATGACGAGTTATTTTGGCTTTAAATTCTCTAGGTCTTTGAGGGACTTTAATATTCAGGGGAAGTTTGTTCCACAGTAAGGCGCCTGATATGGACAGAGCCTTCTGCCCTAAGTGAGATGAACGATAGTTGACTAAGACATTATTGTTTCTGTTCGGTTTTTGATTGGTTACAGTGGGTGGATGGAAACGCACTATCTCAGCATTGCTCTGAGGAAGATATAACGAGAAGAATACGTATTGGGCCTTCTGCAAGAGGAGCCTTTCTTGGATAGGAATCCAGCCGAGTTTATTGAGGAGAGGGGTTACGTGATCACTTCTTTTGAAATTACCGTTGCATACCACCTTGGCTGCAAAATTCATGCATTTTTGTAAGTCCCTTTGAAGGTATTGAGGTAAGTCTCCCCATACTAGGCTGCAGTAGTCAATGCGCGATAACACAAGGGATTGAATAGCTAATAATCTGGATTTTTCGTCTAGCATACTTTTTATACGATGAAAAAACATTAAAGTTCCGTAGATTTTGTTGCAAGTAGTCTCAACGTGAGATTTGAAGGACATATTTCTATCGAACCAGATACCTAGATTTTTAACTTTTTCTGATGCATTAATTTTATCATTTCCAACTGCAAGAGTAAGATCTGAAGTTTTTTTAATTGCATCTTTGGATCCAAAAACAATGCATTGTGTTTTATTAGCATTTAATTTGAGACCATTTCGGTCGTACCATGATTTCAGGCTAGTCAGTAAAGTTTCGGCTTTAATTTGCGTCTGTGGTATTTCCGATACTGAACTTGTTATTGCAATTTGAACATCATCTGCATACATTGAGATCCGTGTGTTAGAAGGCATTGGAGGGAAATCATTAATGAAAATAGAAAAGAGTAGCGGACCAAGAATGGATCCTTGGGGAACACCAAAATTGTTTTGAATGAATGGGGACAATTTGTTTTCTATGCGGACTGCATGAGATCGATTTGACAAGTAACTTTCAAACCATTGCGTGTCTATTCCCAAGTTCAGTATTTTACGTAGAAGTCTTTCATGTTCGACGCTATCGAACGCCTTAGAGAGATCAAGTAGCAGCAAGAGTGTTACATTCTTTTGATCGATGTCACTGTATATTTTTTCAGATATATTGAGCAGAGCGTCTTGGGTGCTAGTATTTCTTCTATAGGCATATTGATTTTGGTGGAGTAGATTTGACTCGTCCAGGTGAAATGACAGTTGATTTGTCACCACTTTCTCCAATAGTTTGGACATGACAGGCAAAAGACTGATGGGCCTGTAGTTTGATGCTGTATTTAGGTCACCACTTTTGTGCAACGGTCTAATAATGGAGTGTTTCCATTGGTTTGGAAACGTGTTGGTTACTATTGATGTATTAATTATCAGAAGAATCCATGGTGCTGTAACAGGGAAACTGTCTTTGATATATTGAAGACTGATACCATCATGTCCAACTGCCTTTGTGTTTTTTAGTGAGTATAAGATGTTTCGTAACTCTGGTAAATCGACAGGGCGTGGTCTCCACTTGACATCAGTCCTCGAGGGTGCAGTGGGGCATGAATTTTCAATTGTCGTTTCATCTGGATTGGTACACACCTCACTGAAAACTTGAGCCCCTACTTTTGAAAAGAATGTGTTGAAATCCGTGGCTGTTGCCAAGGGATTTTCAAAATTACTTATGCGATCTAAATTTTTATATGGGGCTACCTCATTAATGATTTCCCAAGTTCGCTTCGGGTTATTTTTAGCCGTTATCAGTGCCTGGTGGAAGTGAGTTTGTTTCGCTTCAGTGATTTTCTTTCGAAGAATCTTTTCGTGTTCTTTATATCTCTTGTATAAGGTACTGTTTGATCTATTGTTTTTGTACTCTCGCAAGTTAGCTTTCTTTATTCTGCTCATCTCTTTAACTTCGTCAGTGATCCAAACAGTTCGTTTTGGCTTGGTTTTTTTGGTGACGTAAGGTGCACATTCGTCGAGAGCTGCTGTGAAGTTCTCGTTGAAAATTGACACTTGTATATCAACATCGTCAGATTGCATCATTTTCTGGAATTCGGTAGACCTATCGAGTAGTTTTTCTTGAAATAGTTCTGCTGAATAGTGCCTTTTCGAGCGATAGGTCATTAAGCGGTATTTTTGTCTTTCCTTCGCAATATTAATTTCACATTCTATAGAGTGGTGATCGGAAATAGAAGGTGATATTACTGTACTAAGTATTGCGGTGGGATTATTTGTGGTTGCTAGATCGAGGAGAGTTGCAGAGATTTTAGTGATGCGAGTCGGTTCTTTGACCATTTGTGATAAGCTTAGTTTATACAATAGTTTGCTTAGCTGATTGTTTTTGTCCGTTAGGTCAACATTGAAATCTCCGAAAGCAAAGAATGATTTTTTTGCCTGAAGGATTTCTTTGAAGGTTTCCTCAATGAAATCTAGTGTTCGATTTAGGGGAGACGATGGGTGCCGGTAAAGGCTGCCAATGATTATTGATTTGTGTTTATTTATTTGCACTTCTAACCAAACCATTTCAATGCCTTCGCAAACTTTATTCACTAGTAGTGAAGATGTTGAGTACATTTCTTTCACAAAAATACAAGATCCACTACCTCGGCTGGTTTTAGCGCCATCGTAGCGGTACAACACGTAATCAGGAATGTTAAAAAATGAACTTTGGGTTCGTGAATCAAACCATGTTTCTGAGACACACAAAATGTCAATTTTTTCAGTGACCAACATTACTCTGATTTCATCCAATTTACCATTCAGGCTTCGAGCATTTACATGCTTGATTTTGATTTTACCTATATTAGCACTCTTTTTAAAGGTAGCGAGGTTACTATCTCGATGGGATCGTTCAGGGTATTTATCGATTTTGTCTAAGTTGCCCAGGGTGTTTGGCCCAGCATCTGCTATGTAAGAAAGTCTACTATTTGGCTGGGCAGTGGCACTTTGTCAAGATGAGGTAAACCCGGTCTGATTTTTGCCTTGTGTGACAAGAGCACTGTAGTGATCGTTTTTACGATGGAGCAGTAGTGGAGGGTTATTATTTGATAACTCTGAAATGGGAACGACTGATATTTTCAAAACACAATGATCTTTTTCATCCAGGACGAGAAGTTTTTGGCCTGTCACATTTGAAATGATTAGTGGTATAAGGTCTACAGCAGCTTGGTCAAAATGTTTTTCGTCAATGTAATTATCTATGAGGTTTTGCATGTCGCCACTGTTCTTGTCAAAAAACTTAGCATATGTGCTGTAGTTTGCTTTACTCTCTGTTTTGATTGCAGCCTTTAGGGAATTGTAATTCCATTTTGATGCTGGTTGTTTTGTAAGTAGATGAGCTACTGCGTGGAGGAGGCAGTGTCCATCGGCTTTGGTGGGAATCAGTTTTATGTTCCATGATCGTTTCAATTCATCCATTGTGGAATTCATGCGTTCATAAATGGGGCTGGAGACGTTTTTTTTCGCACTTTTTTCATCATTAAGAGGTTCTGAGAGGTGCGGGGAATTTACGTTTTTCTGGCTCTGAATTCCTGTTCTGTGGTGATTTCTCGTATGGGGATTTGCAGAGAACTGAGAAATGCTCGTGTCAATTATATTTTTCTGGTGATGATTGTGCATACCGTTGGGTAGTGGATTTTCCATCGATTGTCGACTGCAATTTTGCAGCGATTTCTCTCTTCCTATTGATTTTACTGCTTCCGAGTATGTGATTGGATGTTGATTTATACTCGTGTCTGAGAGGGGCTTTTCATCCTCTTCATCAGCATTGGATAGCAATGAAAACCTATTTTTTGTAGGCACTCCGCAGTTGTTTGTGGCGGATGCAGGAGAGGGCTTGTTATATGAGGGCAAACATCGGGAGGAGAGGGGAGGAGAGGGTTTGTTATATGAAGGCAAACATCGGTTTATGCTGCTGGAGGTTTCACGTGGATAGGCGGTCAACTTAGAACAATCATTCAACTTATATTGCTTTTCTGAATAAGCATTAGAGTATTTAATTTCTTCATTCAGATCATGGGAGTTTCTGACACAGGAGATAAAATGTGAAGTTAGTCTCAAAGGTGATTTTAGAGCAATTTGTTGAAGAAAATGATGCGTGTCTTCTCGCGTAACGGGCCAAGTGCGGACATTGTTGTAAGCTTCATCAACAGGACCGGTTTTTACATTTGCTCGCAGCGGAATCAGTTTAAGACCAATTTTTCTGCACAGGCTCGATGCCATGTACAATTGTTGCCCACTGCAGCCACTCACCACATAAATACGAGAAAGAAGATTCTTTGTCATGATCAAATTTTTTAATTTCGTGAGATTTTGGGACGAGAGGCTCAAACCTTTGAAACTAATTATATAGTTCCTGAAAGGAGGTGCGCGTTCAATCTCATCATAGAGATCATTTAGACGTTCCGAAGTTATGGTCTGAATCCTGCATGCACTATCAATGTCATCTCTGTTGATTTTTGTGAGGCTATTGTCTCCAACGAGAAAAGTGTCTAAAGGGGATTTCGCATAAGGATGGTTACTCGCAGCTACCACTGGCGTAAAATCATGAGCGCTGATACGATAATTTAAAGCAAAAAGCTGTTCTGTAATCACTTGAATATTTGATACAGTGGAAGAAATCGACGCTGGGCTTGGGGGACAATTTTGTCTCAAAGCTTTATTGAGAAATGCAGCTGTAAGAGACAGCGTGTTATTTATTTCGTGAATAGTTTGGGAACTGGTCATTTAGTATTTTTTATCATAATGCCACGTGAAAATGTTGGCGAAAGTAGGGCCTAAAGGGAGACCCATACCTAACCCTTCAATTTTTTTATTAAAAACGACCATTGGAAGTAAAGAAGGAATTTCGCACACATAGTTCTAAAAGAGACCTAAAATATTTTTTTGTTAAACTTATAACTCAAGAGGACGGAACAGAAAACAGAGAATTCATGCAAATATCAATGGTTTGGTCTAGAGGTACATCGGTAAAAAGATTCTCAACGTCAAGGGAAGCCATAAAATACTTATCAGGGTCAGGTTGACTAGATATAGTTTGTACAAAGTCATAAGAATTTTGAACAGTGAAATCATTAAGAGTTAAATGGCTAAGCAACGGAACTAAAAATTTGGACACATTATTGGTAGCACAATTATAAGCGCGGAAAATAGGTCTGAATGGTAACGTAGTTGCGAAGTTAGGCTTATGAATTTTTGGTAATCCATAGAGAATACCTGGGCCTGCGCCTGAACAAATTAGTTTCTTATAGATATCATCTTGCAATAAATTTAAATTTTTGAGTTTGCGCAAAAAGTTGTTTACCTTATCTTCTATTTTCAAAGAGTATTTTTGCATTGGCTCAGCAATTGGGAGGAATTTACTCGTATCAGAAATAATTGATTGCATGCGCTCAATATAACTAGTTTTGTTCAGAATTACGACGGCACGGCCTTTGTCAGTTTTTGTTACAATTACATTCGGATTTTCCAAAATTGTTAAAATTTAGTTGAAATATTAATTAATTAATTGAAATTTCCCAAAATTGTTAAGATTTAGTTGAAAAACTATCACTTTCTCCATCTTTTGCAAGTATTTTTATGTGTTTCAATGAAGAGAAATAGTTGAGTGAATGCCAAGAGAACTCCAAAACAGTATTTTACAGAAGGTAAGGGGACGCTACTTTTCTGTCTCTTTATGATAAGTCGCATGTTTAGTATTTTTTTTACATAAACCAGCGATAAACACAAAAATATCAATAAGCAATGGAAACGGAGGAGAGGAGTCGAACGTCATTTTCGGATTACCTTGTTCACAGAGTAAACGATAAATTTGATTGTTCAGTATTTCGCCGAGATACCTTCACTGGATTGTATAATATGTAGTTTTTACAGTTTTATATCTCATATTTTCAAACTTTTATTTTTGGATCTTTTCTTAACAGGGCATTTGATGGAATGGAGTTCGCAGCATTATTAGCATGGAAAATTTACTTGTCTTAAAATAATATTTTCGAACAAGCGGATTTCCAGCTTTCCTATAGAATCTCAAATCCGAAAGTTTTGTCGTAAGAATTGATGATCATAGTAGTAGAAACGAGACTCCTGTAGGATATTATAGTCGCTCGTAGTTCCATTTATTTTTACGCATGATTGGAGAATATGAAAAAATACAGAGTAAGAATACTTTCTAAGTAATTCTCCGACTAACATTAAAATAATACTGGTCAACGAGTTCAGGATCTCTATCCTGTCTAGATTCGAGCATTAGCTCGAATCATCCTGTGCTGCAGGCCTCTCAGCTTTATAAATTAGTTGTGCACAATGTGCATCAAAGTACGTGAGAATGATGTCGTGTACTTTGGGTTAAGGGTAGATGAATATCTTGGTAGGAGTTACTGTACTTACAACGTGTCGGATATTACTCATTAAAGGACCCACACTGATAAGGGGAATAATTAGTAAAAATACATAAATAGCTTGATATCTTAGGCAATGCTTGATTAAATTCGGATAACGCATTTTCAAAACTAAATATGTTTAAACAATCATCTTAGTTCTTACCCATTGACTTTCGAGAAACTTACCCATTGGCTTCCGAGAACAAGCGTGTTCCTTTCATTCCTTCCTGCTTTCTATGGTGTTTTTCCTCAATGTTTAGATATATTTTAATGATTATAAAATTCAATTCCTAATGATTTATCTGCTTTGTATTTTTCAGATGACCTTATTTTCTTACCAGTTGATTTTCGAGCGCACAAAACTCCCTTGCTCAGTTTTAGTTTCATGGTGTGCTTGGGGAAGTAAAATGTTTCACTCGGTTTCCTTGTTCTTCCTTTTTGCTGAACTTAAGGATCCAATGTTTTCTGTGTACATTCCCAAATAATTTTCTAGAAGTATTTTCAGGACTATTGATAGCCTTTTTTAAGTGCTTGCATATGAGTTGCAAGATATTCCTGTAATCAATCGGTTTCCTATATTTCTGTGAACTTACTACCAACTCACATGAATAAATTTAAATGCTTGATAATAAAGTTCGATTCGCCCCTATGGAAATACGTGAAATCATATCTGCATAATAACATCATTCCCCTCCGGGAAACATCAATGTTATTGCTAGTGCAAGCAACAGTTCTTTAAACTCAAACCTTAGAGCTCGAGTGATGAAATTGGCCACCATGACCCAGTAGCCGAGACTTGAGATGATCCACACGATGACGAAGAGCTGATAAAACGCGTTGCCAACACCAGGCTCCATATTCCGCCCTGCAGCAAACCAACACGTCAACAAAGCTATCTATCATCTTTATTCCAATATAAGTGAACAAAACATTGACAATTTTTTTTTAGATGAATCAAAACTCAGTTCTTGCAGTGTCGCTAGCGGGAGACAGCAATCCTCACGACGGATGATCATCGAGACAAATAAATTTCGTTTGTGTAAGTAAGATGGCAAAAAATGCGTCCTTGTAATTGTCAGATTTCCTGCATGAAGAATCATTTATGTGTTGAGTGGACAACAATATACTCACGAGTGTACGAAGCCCGAAACAGTGATACAGGCGATAAATTGAAATTGCACTCCTGGAATCTGTTTTTCTCAGGTCTGAGCAATGAACAGTTAGGTCACCAATATCAGCAAATATTCCTTATTCATTTCAGAGGATTATCTAAATATAATTAGGAATTCATGTGAAGGAAAAGTTAGCTGAAAATTTTTCTTTTCAGCATCTGTTAGGGTTGTCAACTTGTCAGTTTCACTATAAGTTCTTTCCCTTTAACACTCTTGCTCTTTGTAAAATTTAACCTGCAACAAAATAAATGCTTCTATCATCCAACATTTTGCGTTATAAAGTACACTGGCAGTCTGAACATGAGAAGCAGCTCAGGTAAGCTATCCATATTTATTCTCCATCTCTTCGAGCAGAAGGAAATGCAGTGTATTAAAACCGGCTTTGTCGAATCCACTCTTATTTGAAGCAGTAATCGGACTAGCTATATGTAACCACTGAAAGGAATTTTAAATTATTGTTCACTCAAGTAGTCGAAACAAAAAAAAAAAAGAGGCAAAAGTGGAACTTCTAACTTTTACGGTTTCTCTTCTCACGAGGTCGTGAATGTTCTATAGATAATCTGCAGACTTAATTATTGGTGCAGTCAGGAAATCTGCTGCTGAAAATGAAAGCATCGGTTAAGTTGAATGCATTCGCACACAAGAAATTTTCATTTGCCTGAATGACCGTGCTGTAAAATGCAGACTTCAATTCTACTAAAACGAACGTTTCAACCATAAATTTTGTACAAACGTTATCCATCTTTGTCCTTTCACCCAATCAATGCTTAAGGGTATATTTCTTTAACAGTGTTATTATACTTCATCCATCCTTCAGTCTATCAAGATACTTTCTGCCACAACGTGCAAGTTATCCTAGATACGACGTCGTGCTGAATTCTTTCGGTTCGTTAATATTACAATAGAGAACACTGCCGATCAAGATCCCGTACTACGACGACTTGTTGGTTGTGCAGTGATTTTGCGAGTGGATTAGGAAGTCGACGGGGTTCTGATCGGCAGAGAGACAAGCTGTTTATCGTCAACACAGAAAAATGAACATTTATGTAAAAATTGATGAACTTGTTCGTGCACTCACGAGAATGGTTGGAGGCAACACAGTTTCAAAGCCCAAGGACATCATTCTCTGTATGTACTACCCTCGTAAAATTCGCAAACGGATCACACTGATGAACTATTGTTGCACACACACATGTTAGATTATTTGATGGCAACATCACCGACGACGGCATGAACCAGAGAGCCCGCCATAATTATAGCAACAAACGTTTTATAAAGTTTCTCAATGAAAAATCAGCGAAATTTAAAAGCGATCAAATGCATATAAAGCTCAAAAACTTGAGCAATCGTCAAAAGTATTTTTTCAATATGGCCTCTTCTATTTTTAATTACAAACTTTCAATTTCGAATTTAATATAATTTTGAAAGTATCTCAGGACCCACGAAGCCCTTCCTGCAAAACAAAGCTCATTCTCAACGCATATTAAGGCCCGTTTACACCGGGGCAACGACAGGGGTGAGCAAGCGCTTGACGTGCGCTTGCTGCAGCGCTTGATGCCCACAACTGTTCACACTCATTTTTGATACACGCGCGAGACGCGCGTCATCTAGACAGCTGTGAGGATGGATGCGAGTGAAGAAGAGCTGTTGGCAATTATTGTAGGGTGTGCTGCTGTGAAGAGAAAAAAGGTAGGCATCGCAGCATTTGGGTTAAAAAATGGTTGCAGAGAAGAGACGAGAGGGGTTCATACACTCACATCTTCAGAGAACTTTCAACTGAAAATATATTGGATTTTCAAAATTATATAAGACTGCATTCAAAATTTGCATTGAGTTCAATTGCTATATATTGAAGGATGACTACTTGAAGGATGGTGAACCAATCATTTTTCCATTTTGTTAATTAAATCCTTTCAAGACAATTCTATTGTTAAACCAATATTTGGTTTAAAAAATAACAGTCACATTTCCAGTTCATTTCAATGTGGCAAAACAAAAAAAATTATAATGAATAAGAGAAAAATAGTAGAAATTTTTGACACGAAGTTTTCCTGAAAAAGCGAAGATACACGTGATTCCCAGTAATTGTATTGCAAAATGTACCTAACACACATAAGCTAAGGTGAAAAGATAATTTTAAATACATAAATAGCAAGAACTCTGTATAGTTAAATTAAGGTTTCTACTAGAGAGTAAGACCTAACAAATATGGTGTTGCTATCCAGAGTTCAAGCTGAAGCGTTAGCACATAGACCTCTGCACAGTACCACGGCCAGCAGCCGACTGAGTGCAGCGCCTGTGTTGCATGAGGCAGGGCGGCGGCGAATCGCTAGCTGGGCAATCGCTCGGATGCCCGCCTGAAGCGCACGTAGCTGCTGCACAGAGGGGCGGTGAGGCGCTTGACGCCCGTGTGACACCCCTAGTGTAAACGGGCCTTTAGACTTCAAGCTATTAAGCGAATCATGAGAATCGAGTTCTGCAGACCTATCTTTCCAAAATGAGCCAAACAGTGAAGTCTAGCATGTTTACTCCGGATTCTTCGATGAACATTCTTCTGTGTTGTTGAACGCTAAAATGTCTGAATACCTCGTGATGAACATCTGAAAATACCATGGAATCATTTTGGAGCCATGTGATGAAGCAAAGCTTCAAGTGTTCACGTGCAAAGGGGATCAGTTCCGCTTTCAGTGAGACTGAAATTTTTCAATGTCAGCTACGATTGCCTCCTGAAGAAACACAAACAAAAAAAGACCTCCCAGTGGCCGTGATTGTAGCCTACACCAGCACAGGCAGTGGATTCTGGCGTCGTTTCACTATTCTGCCTTTCACTGATCCATCTTCACCCCTAACTCTATCATTCTGATGGTTTAGACTTTGATGAACGTCGAATTTCTTTCCGTCTGTGAAAACCAAACTGGGCGGCATGCCGTCTTTCATAAGGTCGTGAGTGCTTCGATTTCTGTTAAATCTAATACTTTTATGAGTAGTCAAAAGTTTGCGCCTTTTCTGTTTTTTAGAAGTATATACTTTGAGATATTCTTTTAGTAGTCCACCCGTTGAAGTCTGACTAGCTCCGACTTCTGTGGCCTATTTGGTGGCAGAGAGGCGTGGATTCCTTCTTAATCTTTCTCACACGTAATCTGAAATTACATCCGCATTAATGAGCCTGATCCTAAAATGAAAAGCAAGGCAAATATCGCTATACGTGCAATTTTCTTAAGAAAATTATTCAAGTCTAAATGGATCAAATTGAACTGTTCACAATTGAACACATATTATACAAAAATAGTTGTAGATCTAAAACTCGAAAAATAAAAACTAATGAAAAACGCGAACTAATGATAACGTGTTCGCGACAATTTAGAAGAGGAAAGGCTCTTTGAGTGTCATTTAGAGGGGTTCTGAGTTTAAAAATGTGTAGAGACTCGAGGATACGTAAAGAAATCATGTGTGAGGTACTTAAAAGGTTTTTAAAATAGTTCAACAGGGGCGTTACAGTTTTCAGCGTGGGATCGAATAAAGGACATTAAAGGGGAACCAAGAGGACGGCCGGTTCTACAGCTGCGCCCAGCGTGCTCGGCTACTCTGGACATTGACAACACGTAGAACCTACGTACTGTGACTTACAACGTGAATGACTAAACTGGTAAGCCAGAGACGAGCAGATAGCAGAGGGGACCTTTTCCTTTAAGCAGAAAGGGATTTGATTGTAAAATTATTGACATGAATAGAATGAACTTTAAGTTGCGGAAAAAAATTATTGCTTAGGAGTTGAAGCTCCTGATTCAACATAACCGGCTGGTGTTCGAAGTAAGGAAGCTTGAGAAAAAACTTCTGTTGACTACATGATAGAACTGCTGGAGGATGATCGTGGATCTTTGACAAAAATTTACCGATTTGTCTATCAATAGTATATAAATGACGGAATATTATTCTTGAGGAAAAGTTGTCGCAAAAAAAACAAATTCCTGAAACAAATTTTTGAAAGTGAGCACAAACTTTAAACGCTCTATAGAGGAGGATTCAAATACCGCAGAGTTAAAAGGGTTTGCTCAAAAACCTAAATAACTAGTACATAAACCTGAGAATGTTTCTTTCCTATGAACAGAGCATTGGAAAGTATTATCAACCCCACTGACATTGACATCAAGAAACGGTAAACAGCTGTTCGTTTCATCTACCTTCGTTAACCTAATATTTACAAGACGCAAATTCAAAAAATTGATAAAAAGATCCACGTTAGATCTATCTGTGAAAAGGACAAACGTGTCGCCTACATACCTTTTGTAAAAAACCGGTTAAAAATGATTAAAACAGTCCTTTAACCAGTTATGCTCACGATGGCACATAAAAATATTGGCAAGAGTTGGGCCAAAAGGTAAACCCATGCCCAATCCGTCAGTCTGCTGATAGCATTTGTTGTTGAAGATGAAAAACGGATTATGGAGTGCTAGTTCCAACAACTTTAGTATAATGTTGCGAGAAAACTCCATAAATACAAAACAATCTGAGAATAATTTAGAGAAGCAAATTTAAAAAGTTTCAATCAACAGAACATTACTAAAAAAATTATCAACGTCAAACGAAGCCATGAACAGGTCGTCAGCATTAATAAAATCTGATAGACATTCTACAAATGGCCTAGAGTTGTCAACGGTAAAACAATTGGTAGTAAGGGGCTTCAAGATCGGAACGAAATATTTAGCCAGGGTAAAACTCGGAGTATTATACGCAGCAAAACTTACCTGAACTGAAATTTGGCAGAGAAAAAGACCATACAAAGTACGGGTCCCGAGCCGGTCACACGGGATCTGCTGTATTCATCTTCAGACAGGGAACCATCATTCTTTAAATGCAATAAATAATTGTTTATCTTATTCTCGATACGCATTGAAACTTTGTGTGTTGGTTCAGTAATTGCTTTAAATTTTTAATCACGAAACAGAATTTTATTCATTGTCTCAACGTACCTAACCCTATCAACCAAAACCCCACGTACCTTTACCCTCATCAGGCTTAGACACAATAACATCCTTATTGGTAGCCTGGTCTTCGAAGTAATATATCGTTCTTAGATATATTACTATAGAACCCGACGTCCTCTTGGTTTCCCTCCACTATCCTCTGTTCGATCCCATGCTGGAAACTGTAATGCCCCTGTTTCTGTGAACTATTTTAAAATCTTTTCAAGTGCCCCACACATGATTGATTCACGCATCCTTGAGTCTCTACAGAATTTTAAACATAGACCCGATTTAAATAACACTCGAAATGAATGACCTCTTCTCGTCGCGAACACGTGATCATTAGGTCGCGCTTTTCATCGTTTTTATTTTTTGAGGTTAAAGATTTACGTCTATTTTAGTATATTGTAGTTTTCTTTTTCATGTTGTAGTTTTAATTTACTCATATTTGTTTTGTTTGGCCGCTGAACCTTTGCTGAAGATGAACTGATGAATCTGAAACATTCAATTCGATTCATTTAGCCTCTACTAATTTTATGGATAAAATGACTATACATTGAGCGATTTTTGCCTTGCTTCTCATTTATTGCATATTTTTTAAAGAGACGTTGTGTTCGGTGAGAATGAGACGTTGTGTTTTGTGCCCTGGCCTGTTTTTTTTACATGTTTTACCGGTTTCCTTAAATTTTTTCACGAATTTCCAAACAATTTCACAACGAATGCGCAGCATTTCAGCAATGCACGATTTCGATCCCTATTCTTATAAAGGAACACGATTGTGCTTCTATCAATCAATATCGAGAAATTTAGCTGTAACTAAGTTTATCGTCGGTAATGATAAATAGACATAATTAAGCTCAAAATGAAGGAAAAACTAGGGACATGACTTGGAAATAAACCAATTCAGTATTATCTCAAATCCATTTAAACATAATTATGGCAGACCGTGCATGCTGCATGGTTATGGCTTCACGATTGATCAAAATAAGAGCAGCATTGCAGAACTCGGCCACCACCAGCCCTCACAGTGATGCAAGCCTCCTCAAGCCACAAAAAAAAACCTGCGACAACTCTCATCTCACCTGACACTAGATCACCGAAGCCGATGGTGGTGAGAGTAATGAAGGCGTAGTAGATGCTGTCCAAGTAGCTCCATCCTTCGACGAACACAAACACGATGGCGGGCAAGAAGAGGAAGACCACAAAGCCCAGCAGGAGATAGAGTACAGTTGCAGACACTATGAAGACGCGGGACCGCTGCTTCTGACCGCTCAACTAAAAAAAAGGAACGCTTCACGATTTTGCGTGTCATCCTGCACAAAATTTCATGGCTTCAACCAACGACGGTAAACTACACATGTTTAAACATAGAGTGGAGAGCTCAATCCTAACATGAACTCTGAATCCATAGTGAACCTTTACAATTGATGCCTTTGAAGTTTGAACAGCACTTCATGCGAACAAAACAGCATCTCGTGTTGGTTGGTATGAGTACGGAAGTTTCAAGATACATGTCCATCTAGAGCTGTGCGAGCAACACAGGGTAAAACATAGCATTCAGACTAGAGACAGGAGGTAAAAAATGTTGTATGATCATGTCACTACTGTCTCGAAATTTTACCAGGAAATATTCTTTATGGCCGTCACAAATCACAAAAAAAAATCAGAAACTTTTAAAGAATTATTGTGCCTTCTGCATGTCAATTTCTAGAAAATCTTACGCTCAAGATAAAAAAAATTTGAATACATATCAGGTACAGGTCGTATCATAAATCCTGTCCGTTTCTATGTTGTTAAACTTTGAACTTGTATTACCGGGGAACAGAGAAAGTTGTGATCTATTCTGCGAGACCATCATTCTATTGCGGCCTTTCACACATGTTGCAGTAAAATTCATTTAGATATTTAGCCATTTTTATCTTCAACCCTTCGATTAACTTGAAGCCGTCAACAGAACGAATAAAACACATAATGTTGTTGCAGTTTCACCAAGGATGTAATGCGTCAATAGCTGCCAAAAATTTTCAAAAAGTGTATTGCCCAGAAGCAATTCCTGAACGGACATGCAGAAGATGTTTCGAAATGGGGATTACAGCCTTCGAGAAGGTCGTCCTGTTGAGTTTGATGCAGTTTCATTAGAGGCAACCCTTGAAGCTAGTCTTGCAGTATCTATAAGGCAATTGAGCTCTACACTTTGTATAAGTGCAATGACAATTCAACGTCACTTAAAGAAGTTGGGAAACAAACCCAAACTTGGGAAGTGTATTCCCTATGACATCTCCGCTGTTAGGGTGCGTTCACACTACGAGCGGAGCGAGAGGAGCAGAGCGGCGCGGAGCAGAACGGCAATCATGCTGGTACATGTTTGAATGCAGAAACGCTTGGCTGTTCACACTGCAAGCGGAGCGCTCGGGAAATTCGTTAGAATTTTTTGACGCTCGCGCCGAGCGTTTCTCTTCGGCTCCGCCTTCGGATCGTAATATCTTACAGGAGTAGAATTGTCGTTTGATTTAAAAAAGTATTATATATAACTAAGAATTTGTGCAACTAATCATATAACAACTACAACTGATAGTGTAGCATGTAATATTTTAGTTTAATTCTGCCCATTTGGGTTCATTAAGCATTTATTTCTTTTTTCTTCTGCTTTCTCTGATTTGTTAGTTTATTTTGCATCAATTTAAGGAATCTTCTTATATTCTCTTTGTTATGTAGTTTTATTTTTCCTGCTATGTTGTGTATTTTATTTTATAATCTTGTAAAAGGAATAATCATGTACGATTTTTAATAAAGTTTTCATTTTTTCCGTAAAATGGGGAAAAAGGTGGCCGTATGGTGATGAGGAGGCCTCAATGAATGTCTAATATAAAATACGCTGCAAAATATTATGAGCTTGGGTGTTTCTTTTCAATACTATCGGAAAACATGTCAGGATTTTTAAAAATTTTCGATCAGGACAAGTCTGTATTTGTCAGTATTTTTTACTTACCTTCCTCTGGCACAACTCTGAATTTCTGAAGGTAATTATTTTACTTGCACTCACCTTAAAGTCACCCAAGACTGGCGTATACGAAAACCTGTAGTCCTATAAAGGGATATTACCTCTATGCAAAGACTTTAATTTTGCTTAAATTACTTTGCTCTACATGTATCCTCAATAAAAAATAGTGAATTATTACTGAATGGCAAATTTATCTTATCTCGTTGGAATTTTTTCCTGCTATAAGGGATAGTAGTGCATCAAAAATTGACAGTTTCATCCGTAAATACTCGAAGAATTGCGATTCATCTCTCCTAAGTGCTTCGAAGAGATAGTGGTATTCTCCATAGTGATCTCTCGTCATATTGATGTGATGGACCCAGTGTTTCCGTTTCTGTTTCTTGCCCTCGAGCAATAGGACCGTACTCACGAAATCCTCCATAGCGACTGATTCTTGTGTAGGTCGCTCTGCTCAGCTTACATGTGAACATCAGCTCCGCTCCGCGCCGCGCCGTGCCGCGCCGCTCCGCTTGTGGTGTGTACGCACCCTAACTAGGGTGCGTTCACACTACGAGCACCGGCTAGCCATTTTAGAGAACCCATCTAAGATCCTTTGCGAATTACCCTGACAAAAAGGGTAATTTCTAAACTATAAAACGTACAATCTTGAAATTAGTACCAAATTAATGGGCGTGACGAGTACAACATATTTATCTAATTAAAAAATTTTTTACGCCCCTGTGGGGGGCAGGAAGAGAGCCTCTCGTGGCCCCTCAATACTCGGCCAATTTTCTCCATAACGCTCATTTTGTACGAGTCATAATTTCTAAAGTATTGCACCTAAAAACTTGAAATTAGTCTCATTATAAAGATCGATTTATTCTCCAACTCTGAGTGTATAATAAAACTGTCATACGCTCCCTGGAGGAAAATGAAGAGCAAGTTTCTCCTAGCCTCTGAATGGTCGACCGATTTTTAATAAGGCTCATTTTGTACGAGTCATAATTTCTAAAGTATGGCACCTAAAAATTTGAAATTAGTCTCATTATAAAGATCGATTTATTCTCCAACTCTGAGTGTATTATACAACTCTCATACGCTCCCTAGGGGATGACAGAGAGCAAGGTTTCTCCGCCTTCTCCTAGCCTCGTAATCCGCGCTGCCGAAGGCCGCGCTCACCTAAGTTATGAAGTGCTGTTTGAATTCTTGTCCATAGCCTTGTCGTTCCCACATCGTGGGTCTTCGAATCCCGGAGGTGACGATATTTTTTTTCTCAGTTGTAGAATAATCATTTTCATGTGTCTTACTCATGTAGACATTTTCTACGTAATCCCTCTCATTTGTTGTTAAATATGGTTCATCAATAAAATACAATAGAGGTGTCCGAACTGAAATTAATGCAGTTTCAAGTTTTGAAGACTCTTATAGCGTGATAGTTTTGTGCATCTAGTGATAGTTTTCTTGTTCTCTTCTACACATAGGCCTACCTATACGTACAAAAGTGTTCAAGTGAAAATACAACTGTGAAATTTGTATCAATTTCCGAAACATATGCATTCAGTGAAGTAATAATAAATTCCTCTGTTGTGCTGTGCCTGTTTATTAAAAAATGAGAAGAAACTCAACAAAGTAATCCCTCTAATTCCAGAAATCAAACGAATTCCCAAAGTTTGCATCATTATAGTGATTTCGCTTTCTGGACTTAGATAAGGCCAATCAAATCTGCAATCGACATTTAGAGATTATATACTGATTTGAATATTCCTGCAATACTTCGTTATTCAAAACTAATGCGAATGTTTGGTATTCTGGGATCTCCGAAATGAGAGGGAATACGTAGAGGAAAATTATGATAATTTTTTTTCTATTTTTTTTATTAATTTTCGTATTGAAATTTTGCGATATATTTCATAATATGTAGATGATTGAAGAAGTGAATAAATTTCTTATACTATTCTAATGATTATCATTATTCAGTAGTTGCACCATGCGCAAAGTACCCCAAAGTGTAAGGAATGATACTTTCATGAATGAATTCCCAGAATATGACTCTGTAGACGGAAATCTGTACAATACTTATTGCGGGAAAACTGTTCGTTTATCGTGAAACATTATAAGAGTCAACACTGTTTTTGTCCAAATATCGGCTGAGACTTCATCTTTATCAATAACGAAGATAATCCTTTTGGTTCAGCATAAAGTTAACTAAAATTAACCATTTTCATCTACGGTAAAATCAAAGAAAGCTGGTAGCTCGCTTTGACTAAGTTCCCTTCTGTCAAGGTGTCGCGGGTTCGAATCCCATCGCTGCGCATCGATTTTTGCATGGCATCCAGTGAATATTTTCATGTTTTCTTCATTAGCAGCAAATGCATGATATTTTAAATATTGAAGACTATCGTAAAGAATCATTACTTTACGGTTCAATATTTGATATATCGCACAATATCCAATTAACTGAAGCCCTTCATTCAGCAGTCGCATGTTGCTTGCAAATAATTGCGAGTACTGTGCATACGACACTCCGCAATCGCATATATATAACATGGAGCCGCATATTTTAAGCGCTGACAATTTCACATACGCGTCCATATATGCACGTGTATATTAGCACAGCTTTAATTATAAGCATTATTAGGTTTCCTCAAAGCGTTACTGCAGAAATAGAAAGTTAGTATCAAGTTCTTAGTTGGAAAAGTTATGCCAATATGCCAATACAAAAAATCGCCAATACAAGCGCGCCCCAACGAGAGTGTTCTCAACTATCCGCAGTTTTGGGCAGCTGCACCGCAATCGCAACTTTTTCTGTTGCCGTTGCGTTGCGCCGCAATAATGTTTGGAAAGTTGCGAACCTGTTGCGATCGCAACAATTTTCGACGTGTCAGGCCACAACTCGCAACCGCAACATCACGATGTCAATTAAATTTGCAAAATAACTTCAATAAAGTTCAATACGCGTTTCATTCTCGTTTGAAACTAAACCGTACAGGGTACAACCCATCTGGCAACTGTTTATTATAAGCATTAGGCGATACAGTGAAACACATACACTTTGCTTACAGTATATAAGTATATTTTATTGTAACTCATTGTATAACATATGTTATTAGGAATGATGTGAGTTGTCAGTGTAGAATTATGTGTTATACGGCAAATTTACATAGCTAGATGATGCGATTTGCCAATGTACTTCAAATCGACGATTTTATCTTGGCGTCCTCTCTGCATCCACATTTTAAGCTAAAATGGCTAAACGAAGTGCAAAGAGTGGAGGTAATAACAACAAACTAATCGCACATCTTAATGACAGATCGGAAAATGGTATTTCAGCTTAGGGGAGCAGTGCCGAGGACGTAGATGACGAAGATGACTTCTTCAACGTCGTAATGAAATCGGATGAGATGGAAAAAACGAAGAGAAGTTCGTTGAAACAATTCGATGATTGGCTGAAACATTTTTGAGAGGCAACGTTGATCGTCATTACAGTGCATAGACATTGTCACATCGAGATCACGAACCAGTATTAAAATCATAGGAGTGGAATAACAAAAAGCAGAGGAATATCATATATTACAGGAGCATATGCATGGTTTTTCTTTATGCGTCATATAGGCAATACAAATGTTCTGCACTTTTCTGTTTTCTAATTTATTTGCTATATATACGGAACTCCTATCAAAATATAGCTACTAGCTAAGTACCTTCTCATTATTATTAGTAAAAATGAAATTCATTTTATTATAGGGTGCCACAAGAAAGCGAAGTGAATCGGACACACTCCAGCACTTGTTGCCCTTGTTTCCTGTCGTAAGAAATTTAACCAGGGAAATTTTCAGCTTCATATCTCGTCTTTTACTGGTCGCGCATTTCATTCAGTTTTGTGCTGGGCGTCAGGTTGTGCAGCGGTCACTGGTATAGCGTGCAGCGGTCACTGGTATAGCGTGCAGCGGTCAATGTTGTAAGGGCATTAGGTAAGTGAGCTCTATTTTACAATAAAAAATATTTTTTCTTGTTTCATGAACTTCTTCCTTAGCTTAATGTTTCTATGCACCTTGTGCAATGTGCATAGATTCCGCGTTCCTTCAACTACATACTAAATGATGCCTTCATCCTTCTTCTTTTTGAACATCTTTGTTGTGGTAAAGGGAGGCTAAAACTTTCTTATATAATAATAGTAATGCTTCCATAAGATAAACCGAGCTCGCGTCTCGTAGATACTTGTGAATCACACTTCTATAACGATTTTCAAATTTTCGTGTCAGCTTGTTTGCTTTTTGCTTTTTCGTCGGACTTATTGCGGAAATTTAGCTTTCACTCATCTTATGGTGCCTTATGGGGTGAGTAGAGGTGTGAGTGGTGCCTTTCTGTAGAGGGGTGAGTGGTGTCTCGCTGTAGAGGGGTGAGTGGTGCCTCGCTGTAGAGGGGTGAGTGGCGCCATAAGGCACCACTCACACCTCTACTCACCCCATAAGGCACCATAAGATGAGTGAAAGCTAAATTTCCGCAATAAGTCCGGTGAAAAAGCAAAAAGCAAAAAAGCTGAGACGAAAATTTGAAAATCGTTATAGAAGTGTGATTCACAAGTATCTACGAGACGCGAGCTCGGTTTATCTTATGGAAGCATTACTATTATTATATAAGAAAGTTTTAGCCTCCCTTTACCACAACAAAGATGTTCAAAAAGAAGAAGGATGAAGGCATCATTTAGTATGTAGTTGAAGGAACGCGGAATCTATGCACATTGCACAAGGTGCATAGAAACATTAAGCTAAGGAAGAAGTTCATGAAACAAGAAAAAATATTTTTTATTGTAAAATAGAGCTCACCTACCTAATGCCCTTACAACATTGACCGCTGCACGCTATACCAGTGACCGCTGCACGCTATACCAGTGACCGCTGCACAACCTGACGCCCAGCACAAAACTGAATGAAATGCGCGACCAGTAAAAGACGAGATATGAAGCTGAAAATTTCCCTGGTTAAATTTCTTACGACAGGAAACAAGGGCAACAAGTGCTGGAGTGTGTCCGATTCACTTCGCTTTCTTGTGGCACCCTATAATAAAATGAATTTCATTTTTACTAATAATAATGAGAAGGTACTTAGCTAGTAGCTATATTTTGATAGGAGTTCCGTATATATAGCAAATAAATTAGAAAACAGAAAAGTGCAGAACATTTGTATTGCCTATATGACGCATAAAGAAAAACCATGCATATGCTCCTGTAATATATGATATTCCTCTGCTTTTTGTTATTCCACTCCTATGATTTTAATACTGGTTCGTGATCTCGATGTGACAATGTCTATGCACTGTAATGACGATCAACGTTGCCTCTCAAAAATGTTTCAGCCAATCACCGACTTGTTTCAACGAACTTCTCTTCGTTTTTTCCATCTCATCCGATTTCATTACGACGTTGAAGAAGTCATCTTCGTCATCTACGTCCTTGGCACTGCTCCCCTAAGCTGAAATACCATTTTCCGATCTGTCATTAAGATGTGCGATTAGTTTGTTGTTATTACCTCCACTCTTTGCACTTCGTTTAGCCATTTTAGCTTAAAATGTGGATGCAGAGAGGACGCCAAGATAAAATCGTCCATTTGAAGTACATTGGCAAATCGCATCATCTAGCTATGTAAATTTGCCGTATAACACATAATTCTACACTGACAACTCACATCATTCCTAATAACATATGTTATATAATTAGTTACATTAAAATATACTTATATACTGTAAGCAAAGTGTATGTGTATCACTGTATCGCCTAATGCTTATAATAAACAGATGCCAGATGGGTTGTACCCTGTACGATTTAGTTTCAAACGAGAATGAAACGCGTATTGAACTTTATTGAAGTTATTTTGCAAATTTAATTGATATCGTGATGTTGCGGTTGCGAGTTGTGGCCTGACACGTCGAAAATTGTTGCGATCGCAACAGGTTCGCAACTTTCCAAAAATTATTGCGGCGCAACCGGTTGCAACCGCAACAGAAAAAGTTGCGATTGCGGCGCAGCTGCCCAAAACTGCGGATAGTTGAGAACACTCTCGTTGGGGCGCGCTTGTATTGGCGATTTTTTGTATTGGCATATTGGCATAACTTTTCCAACTAAGAACTTGATACTAACTTTCTATTTCTGCAGTAACGCTTTGAGGAAACCTAATAATGCTTATAATTAAAGCTGTGCTAATATACACGTGCATATATGGACGCGTATGTGAAATTGTCAGCGCTTAAAATATGCGGCTCCAGGTTAGATATATATATGCGATTGCGGAGTGTCGTATGCACAGTACTCGCAATTATTTGCAAGCAACATGCGACTGCTGAATGAAGGGCTTCAGTTAATTGGATATTGTGCGATATATCAAATATTGAACCGTAAAGTAATGATTCTTTACGATAGTCTTCAATATTTAAAATATCATGCATTTGCTGCTAATGAAGAAAACATGAAAATATTCACTGGATGCCATGCAAAAATCGATGCGCAGCGATGGGATTCGAACCCGCGACACCTTGACAGAAGGGAACTTAGTCAAAGCGAGCTACCAGCTTTCTTTGATTTTACCGTAGATGAAAATGGTTAATTTTAGTTAACTTTATGCTGAACCAAAAGGATTATCTTCGTTATTGATAAAGATGAAGTCTCAGCCGATATTTGGACAAAAACAGTGTTGACTCTTATAATGTTTCACGATAAACGAACAGTTTTCCCGCAATAAGTATTGTACAGATTTCCGTCCACAGAGTCATATTCTGGGAATTCATTCATGAAAGTATCATTCCTTACACTTTGGGGTACTTTGCGCATGGTGTAACTACTGAATAATGATAATCATTAGAATAGTATAAGAAATTTATTCACTTCTTCAATCATCTACATATTATGAAATATATCGCAAAATTTCAATACGAAAATTAATAAAAAAAAATAGAAAAAAAATTATCATAATTTTCCTCTACGTATTCCCTCTCATTTCGGAGATCCCAGAATACCAAACATTCGCATTAGTTTTGAATAACGAAGTATTGCAGGAATATTCAAATCAGTATATAATCTCTAAATGTCGATTGCAGATTTGATTGGTCTTATCTAAGTCCAGAAAGCGAAATCACTATAATGATGCAAACTTTGGGAATTCGTTGGATTTCTGGAATTAGAGGGATTACTTTGTTGAGTTTCTTCTCATTTTTTAATAAACAGGCACAGCACAACAGAGGAATTTATTATTACTTCACTGAATGCATATGTTTCGGAAATTGATACAAATTTCACAGTTGTATTTTCACTTGAACACTTTTGTACGTATAGGTAGGCCTATGTGTAGAAGAGAACAAGAAAACTATCACTAGATGCCCAAAACTATCACGCTATAAAAGTCTTCAAAACTTGAAACTGCATTAATTTCAGTTCGGACACCTCTATTGTATTTTATTGATGAACCATATTTAACAACAAATGAGAGGGATTACGTAGAAAAAGTCTACATGAGTAAGACACATGAAAATGATTACTACAACTGAGGAAAAAAATATCGTCACCTCCGGGATTCGAAGACCCACGATGTGAGAACGACAAGGCTATGGACAAGAATTCAAACAGCACTTCATAACTTAGGTGAGCGCGGCCTTCGGCAGCGCGGATTACGAGGCTAGGAGAAGGCGGAGAAACCTTGCTCTCTGTCATCCCCCAGGGAGCGTATGAGAGTTGTATTATACACTCAGAGTTGGAGAATAAATCGATCTTTATAATGAGACTAATTTCAAATTTTTAGGTGCAATACTTTAGAAATTATGACTCGTACAAAATGAGCCTTATTAAAAATCGGTCGACCATTCAGAGGCTAGGAGAAACTTGCTCTTCATTTTCCTCCAGGGAGCGTATGACAGTTTTATTATACACTCAGAGTTGGAGAATAAATCGATCTTTATAATGAGACTAATTTCAAGTTTTTAGGTGCAATACTTTAGAAATTATGACTCGTACAAAATGAGCGTTATAGAGAAAATCGGCCGAGTATTGAGGGGCCACGAGAGGCTCTCTTCCTGCCCCCCACAGGGGCGTAAAAAATTTTTTAATTAGATAAATATGTTGTACTCGTCACGCCCATTAATTTGGTACTAATTTCAAGATTGTACGTTTTATAGTTTAGAAATTACCCTTTTTGTCAGGGTAATTCGCAAAGGATCTTAGATGGGTTCTCTAAAATGGCTAGCCGGTACTACGAGCGGAGCGGCGCGGCGCGTGTGTTCACATGTGAGCTGAGCAGAGCGACCTACACAAGCATCAGTCGCTATGGAGCGTTCCGTGAATGCGCTTCTGTTGCTCGACGGCAGAACAGAAACACTGGATCCATCCCATCAACATGAGGAGAGATCGCTATGGAGAATACCACTATCTCTTCGAAGCACTGAGGAGAGATGAATCACAGTTCTACGAGTATTTACGGATGAAGCCGGCAACTTTTGATGTACTACAATCCCTTATAGAAAGAAAAAATTTCAACGAGATTAGATAAATTTGCTGTTTAGCAATACACAAATTTTTATTGAGGATACATGTAAAGCAAACTAGCAAAGTAGTTTAAGCAAAATTAAAGTCTTTCCATATAGGCTGTATCACATATATTACTACAGGTTTTCGTAGGCCAGTACGAACAAAAAAGTCCTGTGGTGACTTAAACGTGAGTGAACGTAAAGTAATTCCCTTCAGAAATTCAGGGTTATGCCAGAGAAACCTAAGTGAAAAATACTGACAAATATTGACTTGTCCTGACCAAATAGTTCTCGAAACACTGATATGCTTTCCGTTAGTATTGGAAAAAATCACCCAAGCTCATAAAATTTGGCAACTTATTGTGTATTTGACACTCATTGAGTCCTCCTCACCATCATACGGCCTCCTTTTTCTCCCATTTTACGGAAAAAATGAAAACTTTATTAAAAAATCGTACATAATTATACTTTATTCAAGATCATATAATAAAATACACAGCATCACAAGAAAGATGAAACTACATCACGAGAAAAGCAAAATAAATTCCTTAAACTGAAGCAATAATAAAATAACTTATCAGAGAAAGCAGAAGAAAATAGAAATAAATGATTAATGAACCCAAATGGGAGAAATTACACTAAAATATTACATGGTACACTATCAGTTATAATTGTTATATGATTAGTTGTACAAATAAATAGTTACATACTAGATTTTTTTAACTCAAACGACAATTCTACCCCTGTTAGATATGACGATTGAAAGGCGGAGCCGAGGAGAAACGCTCGAAGCGAGCGTCAAAAAATCCCAACGAATTTCCCGAGCGTGCCGCTCCGCTCCGCTTCGCTTGTCGTGTGAACAGCCAAGCGTTTCTGCATTCAAACCTGTACTAACTTCATTGCCGCTCCGCTCCGCGCCGCTCCGCTCCGCTCGCTCCGCTCGTAGTGTGAACGCACCCTAATGGGCGTCATCCTTCAGTGCGACAATGCGCGTCCGCGCACAGCTCGAATGACTTGAGACACAAATGAAGCGCTAAAATGGGAAACATTGATGCATCCGCCCTATTTTCCAAATATGCTTTTCAGACTTTTATTTCTTAAGGAATCTAAACAATCTTTTAAGGCAGAAAACTTTGAGAGATAAAAACAGTACCGAAAATAAGTTTCAGGTCTTTTTTGATTCAAAAACCAAAGATTCTATGAACGAGGCATCAAAAATTGGATAGTACGCAGTCAGAAGTTGTAACTAGTACTTATTGCGATGTAGATTATGTTGTAGAAGGAAAAAATGTTACTTGATTTGTTTTTGTTATCCATATCCTACTAGGAAAAAACTGATAAAACTTATGGTACGACCTGATAAATTATTCATTACAAGCGTTTCGAAGTACAGTCACACTTCACCTTACGAAATTAATTCGTTCCAAAAGTGATTTGTAACGTGATTGTTTCGTAAGTAAAATCATATTTACATGTAAAAGGCCTGATTCGTTCCAAGGCCCGCAGTACTACCTCTTAAATCCTTTAAAAGTTATGAAAGTACACCAATTTTGTATGAAATATGTGCTAAACGTATCTCCTGCAATTTCTTTCTCCTTTATTCAAAAGAGTTACAGTCTCTCCATCTCGTTATTCAGTGACGACCTCTTTTTCGATATCAGAGAGAGGCTTTCCGAAGAGGTCGTTGTTTTTTAGGCCTCCTGCTTCATTATCGTTCCCATTTTAGACGGCTTTCGGCCATATTCCTTTGCGATATCACTAAACTGTATGTCACTTTCACATTGATAAAAAAGCCCGCTTTTTCTTTTCACTCGCAAGGGAATCACTTTCGTGGGGCCCACGATGAATAACGAAGAATAAAGTTGTAATGAGCACACTCGAAAAACTCGCGCATTATTTGAATTTTTAAGATTTCACGTTTCGTTACTCGAATTTTCTTTCGTTTTCCGGGACAAAAATTTTACGTAAAGGCGTTTCGTGACTTGGATTGTTCGTTAGTTAGGTCTTTCGTAAGGTGAGTGATGACTGTATTAAAATTTCATATCCAGGCTGAAGCATGCCAGAAAAGAGTCAAGCAAAAAACATGCAGAAAAAACAACTAATCATGCAACTGTCAGTACACTCTAAAAACTTTAATCTTTTCTATTCACACTCAGTTTAAAAGCACACCCAATATCACGCACTTAAGAACACAGACACAAGCAAGAACACATAACTACACATACAAATGAATAAGACGGGTGAACGTGTATGAGTGACATGCACTCATTTCTTGCAGCTAGAAAAATGTTCTTTGTTATTCGGAAATCTCTAAGCAAAAAAAATTGACAAAATAATTTCCTCAATAAGACATTAGTCAAGTATGTTACATCTTCACTTAACAAATATTTCGTTCTACCAACAGCCATTTGAAAAAAAACCTGCCAAGTGTTAGGTAAACCTAAAACTTTAAGAATAGAATCGAAATAAGTGCGACAGTTTTTTAACTATGCCCAGTCTGATGCCTGGAGCTAAAACGAAATTAATCTGCCTTTACTCACGAGCTGGAAGAACTAGATACGAAGGTCAGAATTTATTTCATCAGCAAAACCGAACGGGAAAAGCTACCCTCTGTTTTTTCTTAACAGATAGAAATAGTAAACACAAACACATGTAAAGACAGAAACGAGGTGTAGCCAGCGAACAAGATCAGGCAAATTTTTAGTTGCTAAGCTCACCATAGGAATAATTTACGGAAAATCGACGTTCAAGTTCTTAACAAGAAACATATTTGTATAAATATCAGGAAGTAAATGTACTGAAAAGCAATGGCACACATCGCCTGTCAAATCTTCCTGGTATGATGCGAATAGTTCAGACGTTGGTCTCCCTCACCTTGGTGGCTTTCCATCTACGTTGCATGAAAAATTATGAGAAAATTAAAGTCTTTAGAAAATAAATAGGTGTAGGAATACCATTTCTCTTCAAAAAAAATTCAAAATGTTAAAATTAAGTGGCTATCTATTTTATTGAAAAGGAAATAAACTTAACATATCCATGAATTATTTCATTTGAGTTATTAACTTACTTTATTTTCAAAAATACGGTCTATTTTTAACACAGGTTAAAAATTATTGACAGAGCGAGGAATAGACTTTGAACGAAAGCATTTCAATCAAAAAAGAACTAGTCTTCAAAATTAGATTTTTCTACTTCGAGGAGTCCTTCTCAATAAAATTTCTTCTGAAACAAGGAGATAGCTGATATAGAATACAAATTAAAAAATATATATTAAACAACTTCCAAGAGATAAGCTGATTGAGGGTCATCTGAGGTTTACAGTGTAAAATAAAAAGGGACTTCATAACGCGGAGGTCAACAGGGTTGAGAATAGGGACTCAAAGATTGTAGCCATCTGGTTTTAGAGAACAATTACACTTTTCAGCACGAAAGCGGATAGCTCACAGAGGAGGCCTAGCGAGTGAGAGATCTGAACGAAAGCTCTTGCCAGTACGCTCGACAACGCGAACACATGGTGCTCATGTGGTAGAGCCCACTTTCTCAAACGCACAACTGAGCTTATATATAACAGAAGAGAACATTCCTTCCGTAAGTTTATCTTTCTAGTTGAAAAAAGAGGTAATTGTATTTTTATTAATGAAACAAGATGAACGTTCATGTGCATGAATTACTCCGTTAACAAAGCTTTTTTTCAGTCATTGAATTCGTGTAAGGTATGCCTCTCCTTGTTTCTGAACAAATCTTGTTGAGGATGATTTTTTGAAGTCGAAACGTCTTATTTTGAAGACTAGTTCTTCTTCTTTAAATTTAGTGCTTTCAATTTAAAACACTATTTCTGCCGCTGATATTTAATGTGAAACTTTATTTCAAAATTTAATGAATTTGAAGCAAACATTTAGATTTAAACTTGGCCACTCAGAAGTATCTACCCTCAGAGACCTCGACTTCAGTAAAGACAGCCACAAGAACGACCCATATGCTGGTGCAACCGTAAGTCTTCATCAATAGAGCGGCGCTACTTGAGCTTGTCAGTAGTCTCTTTTGATCGACACTACTTCGGTATATTCTCCTCACGTCGAGTGCACTGAGTTTGACGCGATGATGATTGGCTGCATCAGGTTTGTGGTAAAGCTTCGTCGGACGCTTTTGTGTCGCATGTGCAGTAAGTGGACTAGCAAAGATGACCCCTACGTATCAAAAGGGAAATGTGTGGCCTCTGCCGCGGGTCATGGGATGACTTCTGCTCCCAAACTATTCTGTCTGTATCTAATGATTTTCACATTTGAACTGAATATTTTGTACAGTATATAAGAGATAAAAGATTGATTGGCCTGTAATTCACAGCCGTGTTGATGTTACCAGCCCTATACAACGCTTTAATCCTTAAACGTCAGAATTTTTTGTTCGCACTATTATTACAACCACCGTTGTTAGATTGGTATTAATATCAGTTTATTACCGACATCATAGTGAAAATGAAACTGCCACTCGGTAATAAAATTTAAAAAACAAATTAGGGCACAAATTCGGCATTCAACATGAAAAATAAAATATTAGAGCATTTTTTAAAAGTGCACAAAGCCCACTAGGCATCTGAGAGCTAATTATCGAATGCATCAATCGACGAGGAAATTTGTCAATTTCTCGCGCTGACTTTTCAAATCAAGGATATGTGAGGATTTTAATACGGTATGTGTGAGGATTTTAATGCAAAATAATAGGCTGTCTCATGAAAAGATCCCATTTCTGAGTAAAAAAACAGCCGCTCCCTTGCGTTAAAACGATCGATTTGGTGCCTGTGTGTGAAGTTTGATGTCTGGGCCCATGGGTGTGAGTTTATCTTCCCTACTTGCCCACAGGCATTGCGGTAGTGACGGTCACAGCTCACTGTTGGTAGGTAGTTACACCAGCAGTTCCTTGACTCCCATGCTCTCATCTGCCATCTCTTGTTACTTTCCAACCGTGGGGCCTGTGCCTGATTGAAGTCTGACGCCTTGGTGTGGAGTGGCAACCCAAAGATGGGCCGATCGGCTCGTTCCTTTCGTCATATTCTGTAATTTTCTTTTGCCTACAATTCTAAAAACCGCAATGTGCTGTTTGTTTTTTTGATGCTGTTTATCTCGCTTTTCTTTTTCTCTGTACTCTTCTATTCTCATCCGGTCAGTAATACCCCTTCTGGTTCTTTCTGGTATCTTCTAATCTCTCCACACTTATTATATTCTAACCTTATCTACTCTACTGCGCTGTGTACGCGAGCCCCTTTGCAAACGACGAGAAGAAGAAAAGAGATTCCTATGTGTGTCCTCCTTCACTCTCTTTGCACACATCCTTCCAACGCCTTTTAATTTCTTTGCTCTCACCAGAGATCTTACATTTCAAATTTATTCTCCAATTTAGTAACTATTCCATCACTATCAGCTACAGAGCAAATTACCAGCATCAAAATCACTACATGGCAGCAGCCAACGCAGAAACTCCCAAAACTTCCCTCGCGCAGCCATTCCAGGCCAGGTGCGGGGATATCATTCTGGTCACACATTTCACTAATGCCTGATCTTAACTTCTCAACCTCACCGTAAGCGCTATCTGCCTTCACTTTGCAAACTTAACCTCTAAACATTTTTCGTTAAATTGTAAATGAGTGTAATATTGAATACTTGTAGACGAGTTGTAGATAAATACAACACCGAGCAAATTTACAAGATAATTAATGTACATGATTTGAGCTGGCAACTGCACTTAATTACGTCACTAAGCAATTAATTCACTGCACAACTTATAAATAATGACTGCTACCGTCTTTCTCCTCAATGGGAATTAGAAATTTATGCACACCGATTCAGGAATTATATGAATTATTGAATATAAGCCTACGTCACACACTACATGCAACACATATTACAAACATCACTCAGCTCCTTATGATGTGGCTCAACATTCACACTTACTACTGAAGATCAACACACAGAAACAACGCCTCACCTCGGTTCAAGCAGAACTCACAAAAAAATTTCAGACTATATTTCCTTTATATTTCCTTACTTTCTATTCGGAATGAACATACTGGAGTATTAAATATTAAAACTGATGTGCTCTTCAGGGTGCGAGAAATGTAGAATTTTACTACGAGTGAGTCTGTTTTGTAATCTTGCACCTTTATAGTGAACAAAGCTCAGAAGTACATTCCCTAGGATAGGCACAGTAATATTGACCGTGACATTGATCCACCATCTTCTCTTTTCACTTCTTCTTTACTTAAAATGTGAAGATGACGCCTAGTTTCACACTCGCGATAAACACATCACTACCATAACTACGTTTGGACGTTAAATGAAACAACGCACATCTGCTGGACTTATAGCGTAAGACACAGTAAAAGTAATACACATAGGTTGCGCTTGTCTCCAGACTTCATTGCTGTTACTCTACAATGTTCCTGCTCAACTCACAGCAATGTACCAAAAAAAGCAACAATCAACAGCTTCAACACCCAAGCTGCTAGAAATTTGTCAATGGCACTAATACAGTACCCTTGAATTTATGCATTTACTTATATCACTAAACAAAAAAAATACTATTTACTTTGGTTCGTTCAATTTGCCTTCAAATGCAAGATTACTCACATTTTTTTCACCAATTCTCAATTCCACTTACCTTTGCAGCGTACAGAGGATTAAGAAAATTTTAAATTAGGCCTTGTAGTTCATCAAAAATTAATTAATTATTCACAACTTCTCAAATTTTACACGAGCGATCTACCAAAATTAGATGACCTATACGCTCTACAAATACGATTCAGTGCGCAAATTACTCACATTGAACATAACTCATTTGAATATTATCCTAATTTTACACCATGATCTAGGTGACGCTCACTTTTCAAAGAGTTTAGATTTCACACGCTTGGCTCGCTGACGTCATTCAAGTAAAATCAGCATTACCAAAATGAAGTGCAACTCTTTACGTCGGTCCTCGTCCTATTGTTGGGATTAGAATGAGAGAGAAAATCAACAGCGAGACTGACACTCAGAAAGGGCATTCCTATCTGCTCTTACCCCTGAAGATGTCTGTGTTACCGACTCAAATGCACAAGAGCAGTTTCTTTTTCACCGAGCATCAGTAATGGACTTGCATGTTCCTATGCAAGTGAGGCACTTTTGCGTCAATTACGTTGAAAACACTATCAGTATGTCATAATTTTTCAGTTCCATATGATGGGAACGTGAAAAAGTTTTGAATTTTTCAAATTCGTTAGCATCTCAGAGTTGTGAGGAAAATAACACAAACACAGACTTAATAGCCTGGTATATCTAATCGTAAAAATGAATCAAGTGCTTCATTTTATAGTGTCATATTATTTGCGTGGTAGGCAAACGATGGAAGGAAAATGCTTCAATCAAATCATTTACAAAATTGTTGCTTGATTTGGTCATTAATGTACGTTTCTCAACACCTTAGTGATGAACAGTTAGAAATGAAAAGTAAATTTAAATTTATACGAGCATTTTCAACAAATACCTGGTAACACTCAGTACAGCTCCCGTGTAATACCTTGGACTTGTATATGGCGTAGACCTTTTCACCGAAGACATCGGAGGTGTGGGCCAGAAGGATGCCAGTGAAGGGCACCCCAAAAGTTGCGTAGATCATGCACGCCACCTTGCCTGCAGGCGTCGTGGGAGCGATGTGGCCGTAACCTGTCCAAATGAACCTTAATTTGTTTCATTGCATTAATATTGATTATCAAGACCGAACACTGACCTAGCAGCGTGATTTAAGTACTCTTTAGCACACTCTCATCGCTTAACCTTCAAAAATATTAATAAAAACGTTTTTATTTCTTTGGAATAAACAGTTAAACGCTTTCTCCAAGATCTAGCCCTAGCTACGCTGAGGATTTTGCAACAAATGTTTCAAACAAGGAAAACATAGGGCGATATTGAAATTAAATCGAGGTGTTCGTACACCCAACTGAGTAAAAAAATTTTTTCTCGTAGAGGAGATTATTTGCGTAGAAATTACTGAGCCATGTTGAAGAAGAGTGCAGTAGAATTTGTAATGAGATTCTTAGAAAAGTCTTCACGTTGAAAAATACTGCAGAAATCAACCAAAGAGGATTGTTAGATAGGCTTCTTTTTTGTTAGGCTTATCCTCGTTGGGACGCCAAAGGTTAACTATTTTAGTCGTTGGTATTTTCCTCAGGGGATGATAATATTCGACTATTTTCAAGATTTATTAGCAGAAACAAGGTTGGCTGCAGAGCGTTCAATATCAAATAATAAGGTTCCAAATTTCCAGGGAGCTGACGGTTCTTTTCATCGCTCTTCCGAATTTCAGACAAGCCGGATTCAAGAGGGTTTGTCGCGTATCTAGGTTACCCGAATTAAATTCCGGCGGACATTATTTACAGAGCCGGTAGCGTAATACTAGAATATCCGTCTGGCATACTGGCGCTGGGGGTAACAAAAATCTACCCTACTTTGTTCTTCCTCAACCGGAAATTTATTCTGGACTCAGGCTTACGAACCTCTTGCATCATTTAATTCTCTCTGATGGCTTTGGGGATACAGAATGTCTATACAAAATTGCACATTTGAATTAATTACAACAACACTCAGCGCGTAACACGGCTTGCGACCAAACAGTCCTGCGTCAAAGAAAACTTTGCTCGAGTTAAGTTTCTCTTTCTCCTTTTCTCTTTCTCCTAAGAAAATTGCCTCAATTTTGAATTAGGGGTTGATGATACAGCCGTCTTATATTTCCGTGACATTTAGCTGTGAAGTCTTTGACGACACTTCTATCCACTTTATAAACGGTAGATATAAACGGCACTTATAACGCCGAATACATACGTATATACATGTATATCTATGTATCTATACTCATGGGAACTACACTTTGTGGAAGATTTGAAAAAAAAATTTTGTAGATAACAATGTTAAGGAATGGCCTACCGCAGAAAAATATCCGCTAACCCTACAACCATAAATTTCAGCCAAATCTTCAATGGTAGAACAGGCTATAAGTTCAAATTCTCGTCGCGGGGTGACATATAAACTATTTCTATATATAATTATATACATACTTATATATACATACTGTATATGTCATTATAGTATTTATAGGTATAATATTTGTATCTGTGTGCAAGTAACGTGCGTAAAATGAAAAAAAAATGTAAAAGGGAACATATTCTTTTAATTGCAAACTTTTCGGAATCTCTGATTCTATAGCATAATCAGTGCCGTAAAACAAAGAATAAAAAGCGATAATGAACAAATTGCGAAAAAACTAAAAGAAACTAATATCACTATACTTACATCGAAAAGTAGCTATACCTAACCATTTAAAAATAAAGAATTTATTTTAAACATTCGAAACCATACGTACACATGCACCTAAATTTTAGTTTTCAAACCAACACACAATAACATCTACACTAAGTAACAGAACTACTCACACACATTCGAACACACTCCTATTTACACAGCTGAGGCATTATTTTATTTCATCGCACTTTGATCATGATTCAACTGAGGTCTATGGGTAAAAATGAACAAAGAATCCAAAACTCTACGGTCAAATTCCTCTGTAGCTCAACAAAGTGTGGAGAAACTGGAACTTTTAAAAGGGTGATTTGAACTATGGCAATGATCTCGGATAGCTGACTGGGAGGGAGATGAGTATGGGCGGCCGGTTCTGTGGGAGATACCGGAGTGTTGGCTGTGACGAATAAATTGCTGGAGTGCGGTACTCCCAACATAGGACTGCAGGCAGCAATCACATTTATACAAGTAGACACAACCATTTCTCACGCACTCCTCCAAACGCTCTTTCCTATTAAAAAATGAACCTATTTTAAAACTATTTTTATAAAATGGTAGCACGTCAAAGAAAGGAAAATGAGAATGCATCAGGGATAAAAGCTCCTTTCTTATCTCCTTGTTCAGATGGCCCTAGAAAGAGAGCTCGATGAACACTTTCTGCTTTGGTGCGGTCAGAATTGTGGGAGGGGAAAGTTTTTTGTCTAACACTTTTTAACCAGATTGTTGACAAAAGATACAGGGTATTTATTTTGTACAAGTAACTTTGTGAGATATCCCACTTTGTCATGAAATATTTTATACGAACTTGAGATACGATATGCTCTGTGCAATAATGTAGTGACACTGTTTTAATATAATCCTTGTAAATACATCTGAAGAAATTGGTACATAATCCTGTAAATGTAGGTTTTCTATAAACAGAGGTAGTGAATGTTGAATTGTTTTTTTTAAGAGAACGTCTAAAAATGGCAATTTATCATTCTCTTCAGTTTCCATTTTGAAATTTATGTTAGCGTGATATTCATTTATGTTGTCAAAGAATTTTAGGGCCTCTTCCTGTGAACGAAACAAAACGAACGTATCGGCTAAGTACCTGCGGTAGAAAATGGATTGAAAATCGATGGGGCATGCGCTTAGAAACTGCATTTTTAAATTACTTTTAAAAAGAATTTGCAACAAGGGGGGGGAGAGGTTAGATCCTATAGCCAAACCGTAAGTTTGCTTGTAGATACTATTATTGAAGACAAAAATGTGTCTTTCAAAGCTATATCTAGTAGTTTTTGAATTGAAGTTTATTGTCATACCAGAAGCTGGCAGAGTTTTTAAATATTCGATCTAGAAAACTATCAATGGCTTCATTTAATAGGACATTGGTATAAAGAAAGTCCTGTTAGGAAAATCCCCAACAGTAGGTTAATTAAGAATCAAATTTCATTTAAATTCAATAGGAAGAGTCGCTGGCATTTGGTTTCACCTTCGTTTCATTGCCCTGACTTTTATTAAAAATTTATGAAGCTTTCTCCAGCCTTCTTCACATCAGACCACACATAAAAGGCTGAAATAGGGAACGCCGCGAACTCGAACGAGGTCGCTTTTCTGAATCCAGGACGGTCTGACAAACTTCGCTGTTAGCCATATCCTTCTCCGCTTCGACGCAACCGCGCTAGCTGCTTATAGCAGACTCTTCTCGGAGACACCCGCACCTAGTAATGAGGGACTAATTCCTACCGAGCCCTCCCCCTGTGGACCTCCGATCTGCAGCACTTCAAGAAGCACCATCCACAGCCAGGACCGGCTTCACCACTGAAGCAGTAAGTCAGAGGTGTTTGGAATGAGGTCGTGCTGAATGCCAGTGATTGCTTCGTGTAGTCTGAGGTCATTACAACACAGCCTGTAATCTAAAAGGGGAAATGGCAGCTTACGCTAATTCTTCTATCTCTTTTATCTCTCGTCTAATGGACAACGATTACTTCTCCTAATCGATAGACCGTTTAATTTCTCCTAATCGATAGACCGTTTAATTTCTCCTACTTGGTAAACCGTTTGATTTTTCCTACATGATAGACCGTTTGGTTTCTCCTACTTGTAAGACCGTTTGATTTCTCCTACTTGATAGACCGTTTGATTTCTCCTACTTGAAAGACCGTTTGATTTCCCCTACTTGATAGAATTGAACGTTGCTCAACTCTACTCTATTTACTACGGAAGTGGTATACTTCGTTGCGACCTGATTCATATTCCTCGATTTTGGCCTCTTATTAATAATTAGCTATTCTTCCACAGCTGCTTTCCCTTTAACGGAATAAGACGGGCAGCTCGAGGACGGCACGACTCTCGGACCACAGTGGATCCGCAGTCCGTCTCTCGAGCGCAGACAGATAGCGCTGTCGTCTGTCCCGCTACCACCAGCACGGACCTTGTGTCCCTGAATAACTCTGTTCGTGCTAAAAGTTGTTAAGGTTTGATTTAGTGCAATTGCTACCAATATTAATTTGATTCATTTCGAGCCCGTCCATTTCTAGGCCTTTCCTGGATAGATATTTCGTTAAGTCTATGTCAAAACTACACATAAACAAATTGCTCAAGTTAGTCACAGTAGTAAGATCCGCAGTAAATTGTGGAGAATTATGAACGAGAAATTGACTTTTACAAAAATCGGACAGAATTGAAGCCAAATATGAACTTAATTTAGAATTATGAGAACCGCGAGCTGATACAATAGGTCTAATCGGTACATTCTGCTTATGGACTTTAGGTAAACCATACATGATACCTAATTGAGAACCAACAGAACGGAAGGATTTGTAGTGTTATGTACTTTGCTACATAAGTGCGCACCAAGGAAAATTACCCACGGTGGCGGTTGTGTCGACTGGCAACGGTTCCCGGCAAAGTGGCGGTTGGACGCACGCCCTGACTCCAAGACCTCTGATAGAAGATCTGCAAATTCAGCAGAACCTCAGCGTAAAGCCATACCAACAGAGAGGGGACGACGCCTGAGCAGCAGCGACATCAGAAATAGAAACATAAAAAGCCTCGTGACGGTTAAACGCTACCAACGAATATTGAAGATAGCTGCGGCAACTGCTTCTATATAAGATTGTACTGAGAATTAGGAGTATTCATTCCTGTACGCGTAGTCATCTGAGAAGGGTCTCTTCTGTGCCACCTTGAATAGTAACTCTGAATTAGAACTCAGTCAAGGCACGCTGAGATTTTGATATTGTATAAATTTATTCTTGTGACTCCATACTTCAGGACGACGAATTAAACATAACGTAACGAGAGAACCCTTCATATATATATCGACATCATCACCGCTACTTCCTCCAAGTTACTTGAGATAGCGACTTATTTATCATCGTATCAGTTTGCTGGTTTCAATCCATCTCTTGTCATATGTGGTGATATCAAATCGTAAAACAGTAAATGTATGGCCATGCATAATGAGTGTTTTAAAACATGCTATAGATGAACATTACATTGAATCACGATCTTGAAAATTGTCCAGAAAATAATAAAAATAATTTATTCTATCAAAAAGAAACGACCGTCATGACAATGGCGGCAGCGCAGTGGGAGTCAAATTATTTATAAATTAATCTTGCTGGCCCTAGCTCCGTAAAGAGACCGCTCAATTTGTAACGTCACGCTACCGAAAAAAAAATAATAATAATTATGTAATTGGCCAAATAATTGTTCATTAAAGACATTCATTCATCTCATTCATATGATTTGTGTCATTGTATCTCTCTAATATGTGTATTTTCATATCACTTTATTTGCGTATTTCCCCATGATTGATTTATGCCGTATTAACGATTTATTTCTATACATTTATGCCGATTTATGCCATTTATTTCAGATTTGTTTCTGTTCCACGTGTATTTTTTGATTTACCCGTTTTTTCTTCTTTAGTAATAAGATTAATATGCACTCTATTTGATATCATTGTGTCCGTGTGCATTGCTTTTATTTGATCTATTCATTTATATCTGTGTATTTGGAAACATATTGTACGAAATATTTCATTTAAATTTCCAATTTTGGACTATAATTGCTATCAGTGCTTATTGTGAATCCATTTTGCATTGCTAATTTTGATCTAATTATCTATTGAAATCATGGCAGAGAACAATAACGAAAATAATCATAATATAGCTACCTTAAATCATGCAATTGAACTGCCTAAATTCAACGGTGAAGGCTGTGTAACTTCATTTATAAAGCATTTCCAAACTAGAGTCGATATTTATACAAACAACATAGATTTGCAGTGTCGCTATTTGAAAAATGCCTTTACTGGCAAAGCTTGGGACTCATAAGTTCTTAAATCTGACCAACTTATCACGTTGGATGATGTCAAAACTTGGCTTATTTCTGTGTACAAAGGTGGTACGAACTATAGGAAAACTGTACATAAGATACTATTTAATCTGCACCAAGAGAGTGATGAATCTGTTAATGCTTATGCAACACGAGTCTTAGCCAGTTGGAAAGACACGTTTGGCCAGGAATGGCACTACGAGGATGACAAAGCACAAAAGATCTTGATACCAACTCTAATAAAGAATATGAATCCCAAGATCAGTGAAAAATTACCTCATGATTTCGACCCAGAAAACGTCACGAAACTCTTGGATAAAGCGAGGTCAATTGAAGAATCTCTGCTCGAGGAGAAAGCTGTCATGAACAGGAGAGACGAGCCCACGAAAGCGATGTAGTAGTTGAGAAGTACCAGTACCATTCACCACAAAAGCGGACATACCAGCCCGCAAACCCTTACAAATGGCAAAGTGCATCGCACAAGAACGCTCGTCCCTTTGCAAGCTATAAACGCAAATTCAATGATCATGGAAGTCAGAATAGTAACATTGCTGCCGTGAAATCACTAACTTCCAAAGCAACCGAAAAGCGTTTCCCCCGTAATTATGTTGAATGTTGAACAAAGAAAATGCTCCACTTTCGTTGACTCGGGCTCTTCTGTAACTCTTGTAAAACCTTGTGTAATTAACAAATTATTCAAAAACCCTCCCCGAATTAAACGATGCACAAAAGTTCTTTGTTCTGTCAATGGAGATAATCTCCACACTTTAGGTACGATCGACCTGAAATTTAATTTAGGAGATTTAGAATGTTATCATGCAGCTATCATCGTGGAAGATTCTTTCTTCCCGGGTGCTATCTTGTTGGGCCGAGATTTCCTTAAGTTAAGAGATTCGGCGTTGAAATAAAATACAGTCAGCACGAAAAGGGTCATGTGAAAATTAATGACAGAACTTATCAATTTCAATCAGTTGCTGCTGCGAATTCTGTTAACTTTGTAAAGCAGTCAGAGGACGCATCATTCAGTGTTGCAGGGATGCCCAATGACTTAACTGTAGAGGGCGGAACGTTGTGCCATTCGTATCTTAGAGTACCTAAACATATGAACAGCAAAGACGTTGTAATTCAGCAAAGTACGACTTGTAAAGGAGTAGCAATTCCACGTACCCTTGCTACAGTTCGTGATGGTGCTGTGCCTATTGTATTTATTAATTATAACGATAAAAATGTTCTGATACCTAAGAATAAAATCTGCACTGTATTGGATGTAGCTGTCGAGGAATCTGACCCAGACGAAAGTAAAAGTTGCGCCTGTGACGTGGTACTACTTGAGAGCGCTAGAGATGTGGCAACAGCGCATGAAACCAGACAAGCGCTCGCTCAGACTGCACGCCCCTCTGGCCAGTGTGAGAAGCAGCATAACGGTGGACTCCTACCAGTCGCAGATAAGCGCAATGAACATGAATTCTACCAAATGATTGACGATGTAGACTTATCTCATTTAAATATCGAACAGAAATCTACCCTTGTGAAGTTAATAAATAAGCACAGAGAATCTTTCGCGGTCGGGAGTGAGATAGGAAGGGCACGTAATGCCTTACATAAATTGGGTGTGCAAGGGCATGAACCTGTTAATACACCACAGTACCGTGTTCCACATGCGACAAAACAGTTAGTTGAGGAGCATGTTCAGGAAATGCTTAGACAAGGTGTTATAGAACCAAGCTTCTCACCTTGGTCTTCACCAATTTTGACTGTCAAAAAGAGCAACGGATCTCATAGAATTGTGGTGGATTTCCGTCTTATCAATAAGATTTGTAAGAAAGATGTTTTCCCGATTCCTAGCATGACGGACACGCTTGAAAGCTTGAAGGGCTCTAACTTGTTTACTACGCTAGACATGAAAAGCTCATTTCATCAGGTTGAACTGTCTCCCGGAAGCAGGGATATAACCTCGTTCAAAACCTCATCAGGTAGCTATCGGTACTTACGCTCCCCACAAGGTCTTATTACGTCTGCAGCGGCACTTCAAAGGGCTGTTAATATGGCATTTGCTCCTTTCATCTCAAAGTTTCTGTTTTGTTATGTGGATGACATCATCATCTACTCCAAAAATTTCGAGTCACATTGAACACTTGGAAAAAGCATTGGCACAAACTGCTGCCTCAGGTTTCAAATTAAGTTTGAAAAAGTGTCGTTTTGCTGCAAACACCGTGACCTTCCTTGGTACCAAAGTTAGTTCAGAAGGGTTGACTCCACGACCGGAGAAGGTGCGAGCCTTAGCAGATGCTTCAAGACCTAGAAATGTGAAAAAAGTTAAAAGATTCCTAGGCGCAACAGGATTCTTTCGTAAATTTATTCAAAATTATGCACATGTTGCAGCGCCATTAACAGAATTAACGAAAAAGACAAATACTTTCAAATGGACTGATGTTCATCAACGAGCTTTCGATGACTTGAAAAATAAACTTGTTTCAGCCTCGATTCTTAAGTTCCCTGACTTTCAGAAAGAATTTGTCCTTCACACTAATGCTTCCGGTGTCGCAATTGGTGGAGCATTACTTCAAGTGCATGATGGTGTCGAATTACCCGTAGCCTATTACAGTAGAAAGCTGAAAGGAAATGAACTCAAATATTCTGCAACAGAACTTGAAGCTCGCAATTCATGATTCAATTAAACATTATGATGCGTATTTGTACCTAAATGAATTTGTTGTCGTAACTGACCATCGGCCATTGACTTTTATCTTTGCTAACAAAACAGGTAATCACCGCATTTCACGATGGGCATTGCTTTTGCAGGAATATAACTTCTCTGTAAGATATAAACCAGGTTGTCAACATCACTTACCTGATTTCCTCTCCCAATCTGAAAGGACCGTCAATGCTGTGACTGATGCCGGCGAGCCAAAATGTAGTAATAAGAGTAATCCGAAAAATAGTACTAATGTCCTTGTTAAAGTTAAGTCTTGTTCTAGTAATGATGCGACAGATGTTTCTGTCAACGACGAGAGCCCACGACCTGTGTCCAGTGAGCGTGAGAGAAATGTTGCTGCTGAAGCAAAGCAACTAAGCTTAGACGATGTCGTCTCAGAGCAAGAAAATGATCCCTATTGGTCTAGCGTTAGGAACTTATTGAGTGGAAATGATCAAGGTGATGTTAAGATTTCAAACATTGACGAATTTTTTATAGATAATAACAATGTCCTGTGTAGGCTATCTAGAAAAAAAGTAGAAACGGTCGGACTATTGTGCCAATTGTGATCCCGAAGTCCTTAGTTAAAGTAGCTTTAAAGTTAAGTCATGATAATGATTTGTCTGCACACATGGGCTTCTTAAGAACTCTTGAACGTGCTAGAGACAAGTTCTTCTGGACTAATCAAATCCGCGATGTAAAGGAGTATGTGAAAAAATGTCTCTCATGTCAGAGGAGAAAATGGCAAGGCCAATTTAAAGTCCCTCTTGGCAAATTCCCTGAAACTTCTTATCCCCTTGAAAGAGTTGCTGTTGATCTTGTTGAATTGCCTGTTAGTTACAGTGGAAGTAAGTACCTCTTAACAATTGTCGATCATTTCACACGATTTGTTAATGCTTATCCTCTTCAAGACAAGTCTGCCGATTCTGTCACCAGAGCTTTCGTCCAATAAGTCGAAAAATTTTCAGCCCCAAATACGATTGTTAGTGACCGAGGTAGCGAATTCACTAATAAATTATTTCAAGATGTGTGAAAAAACCTGAACACTAAATCCCAGACTACCACTGCTTATCACGCAATGGCAAACGGCTGTTGTGAAAGACTTATTGGCATCCTAAAAACTGCAATCTCTCATCTCGCGGCTGAAGATAGGTTCAGTTGGGACCAAACCGTGCCATTTGTGACCCTTGCCGTTAATACCTCTTATCATACAGCAATCAAGGATACGCCGTTCTTCTTGTTCTATGGCAGAGATGCAAATCTCCCCTATCACGATATCTTCAAAGAGAAACCAATCAATTATGCGTGTGACCAGGACTATTCAGTCGAGGTGTCACTCAGACTTTCAAAAGCATTCACAGCAGTCCGTGAAAATTCTGAAGCAGCAAGAAAAGCATCGGCGAAGATTTACAATCGGACAGCGAAAGAGTGTGACATCCAACCAGGCGAACTAGTAATGCTTCGAAATGAGTCAGGTCGTGCAGACGACAGAGCGTTTCCAACCAGGTTCCGTGGTCCGTACCGTATTTTAAGTCGCCGCGAAAATAACATAGTGATAAAAGGACTATTTTCGGATCGCATAGAGCAGAATGTTCACCTTAACCGTGTTAAACGAGCCTACTTGGATGACGCTCTGGCCTTTCCTTTCAACAATGATGAAGAAGAAGATGATCCACAAGGATCGAAAACGAATGATGTTCCGATCATGCCAAACACGAGTCGGGAAGAAGCAATTGTTCCTCGATACCCTCTGAGGAACCGAAATAAGCGCCTAAACTATTTGTAATTGTATGCGCCTTACAGAAATGTTCCCGGAACTTCGACCTGATTACCTCATTTCATTTTAAACATACTATGTCTAATATTAAGATGCTTAATAATTATTTTCCTTGTGTTTAATTTTCTTTCATGCTTTGTATTTAGGGGAAATGCATTAATTATGTACAATAAATTTACAGGAGTTCCTGTATTAGTTTTCACATTCGTTGACTTTAAGCTTTTCTTGTTCTTGAACTTAATTTTAAGGATATAAGTAATTGATAATAAACAATAAATAGCCCTTCAAACCTTTAAATTAAAATTAGTCCAGATAATTTAAGCAAATTCAATAACGTAAAAATTTCTATAACCCAGCTCTAGGCTTGTCTTTGGTTCTTGAACTTTGGTTTACTATCCTGAATACATCCTAATGAATACACCATTTGAGCCAAGCCGTACTTACCTCGTAAATTTTCTGGATGCAAATTCAGATCGTATCCAACCTCCACTAAGCAAACATCTTCCATCAACTTTATTACATACAAACTTGAGCCTACTCAGCTTTCGTCTCGAACACCGTGCGGAACCTGCCTGCAACCAGCCCAGGGACGCCGGTGGGTTTACGTCAGCTTCGCTACGCTCTCCGTCCCTTCTTCCGAGGACCGAGCGGACTGAAGATGAGAGGCTGAGGCGCCTTCCTTGCTGCTGACCTGCACCACTCACCGTCCACTCGCCTGAATCAGCTTCCCGGCACGTCCTGATGCTCACGAGCTTATTGGAGGTTTGTGAACTATTAGTTCAGTAACCAATTACTTGCCATGCCGTGAGCTGGGTATTTAGGACGACGTTTCCCCATGCATTCTTATAACTTATAACTTATAAGCTTGCCTTAAAAACTTATAACTTATAAACTTGCCTTAAAAACTTATAACTTATAAACTTGCCTTAAAAACTTATAACTTATAAACCTGCCTTATTAAAAACCTATAACTTATACACTTACCTTAAAAACTTATAACGATAAACTGTGCTAAACCTATAATTTAATCTACATCAAGACTAACCGTAACTAACTCCACAGAGCACGGTTTGCTACCTACGACGGCACTGTCGCAGACCGCAAGTCCAGCGCCCACCTGTCTACTTGAAGTCCTGCTCCGAAGAGTTTATAGTTTTGAGGCTAGTTCTAACGTGGAGGTTTCGTTTAGAACTGCCCACGATTCGATTATAATTATTCGTATAGCAACTAGTATGGGATAAAGACTAGTCGAACGGGTAAATATTTATTTTTGGCCCACGGAATTATTCAGGAGAACAGACTGGGGGAACTTCGCAACGTACTGTAATCCGAATAGTAATAGAATATTATAATGGTGTTAGGATTCTAAGTACGGCTAATTACGACAAGCTTGAATAACGAATAATCACTTGATCAAAAGAGGTAAAGGTAGGGGAGGTAACTGTGTTTTGTAGATCCTGCAATTACACAAATAAAACAAAGGTTAGCATGGCGATATGAGGATCTCGAAATTACATAATGACAACAGTTAAAAAATGACATATAAATTATTCAACTACCAACCTATATTTTCTACTATCGGGTTGTAATTTGAATATTAAATTAGCTAATCCTCTCGACTCGAAATTCCCTAATCGTGGGCACAATCCACACTAGAAACTAAATTATACTTTGAACTAACTTCTAAGCTCTCACTCCAAAAGTCCCGAATGACGAACTGCGTTAAAACACTTCCACTTAACGACCGGGTCTTTTCAAAGTTACCGGGCCGCTACGTAACCGCCTCCATGGCGGCACGCTCCGGCCGGTCACACGTTACTCTACTTAAGGCGTAAATTCTAGTCTCATTTTCTACTTCACATGATCTTACAAAAATCATCAATATCTAATAAACCTTATTAAGTTATTATAAGACACATTACAATATTACGAACCGCACGGAAGGTAGCCAAATGATATTTATTTGCTACTCACGAGCCGGCTAGCTCGCTTCTTTCCCTTATTAAATCACATTTCCCCAAAATTAGTTTTATCAATTACATCACAAAATAAACCTCCTGTTCACGTCTATTACATCTTAACTTTTAAAACACGAAAATTGTCACTTCGAGAATAGCGAGACTCACCAGGTTGATCAGAGCACTTGTTTACACTATGAAGTTTAGCGGAGGAATGGGCTGCTGAGCAGCGAACCCTGCTTGAAGAGCGTGAATGTTGCCATAAAGTGGCACTGAACTCGTCTCATGAGACGGTGTAGATTTTATCTATTTTAATATTTATTTATCTTTTAAATAAAAGACTTTTAAAGGTACAAAATTACTTTTAATATTAAATTCTAAATTTGTATTAAGTATTCAGTAATTTTTCCGGGCACCACAGCACAACCCCGGCCAGACGCGGAGCGCCCTCAGACACCAAAATAGTGGTAGTCCGCTGAGGGTTTGAAACGAACGGTACGACCCGATCTAGTGCGAGGAGGAGGTAGCGAGGGTGCTGAAATGACCTCAGGACAGCGCGGAGAAGGCTGAGGAGGAGGAGGTTCAGGAGGAGTCGGAGATGAGGGTGTAGAAGAGGGTTTAGAAGAGGTAGGGGTACGACTATAGGCGGGTTTCAAACGATCAATCGATACGTTTGAATCACCCTGAGGAAGTTTAAGCTTAAAAAATTTTGGGTTACGTTCTAGGACTTCGTAAGGACCTGAATAAGGGGCTTCTAAGCTCCTCTTGATCCGGTCGACTCGCAACCAAACTTTTTCGCAATTCTGCAAGTCAACGGGCACGTAAACCGGTGGTGAATCATGGCACGAGCCTTCGGAAAGGCGTCGGAAATCGAACTTATGCATTTCGTTGACGAAGGTTTGGATAACGTCCGAAGAAAATGTTCTAGGCCTTGTATCGGCAACTAAAGGTTGAGGACAGAGCATATAGGCGCCAGTCACGGCGGTGAAAGGAGAAAAACCAGAAGAATTTGGAGTCATGTGCAAGCCTAGCAGAACGATAGGAAGGGAGAAATACCAATTTTCTCTACGGGCCATAATGGCAGCTTTAAGAGTTCGGTGCAATCTTTCAACTAGGCCATTGGACTGCGGCCTGTAGCTGCACGTGCGAACATGGTGAAAACCTAGGAGGTTCGCTAATTCACTGAAAAGTTCTCCCTCAAACTGTGCACCTCTGTCGGTCACCACTTCCAACGGGACACCAAAGCGTGATATCCATCCGGATACGAAGGCAATGGCGACCGAGGAGGCAGTGGTATCAACCAGAGGAACAGCTTCGCACCATCTAGTAGCGCGATCAATGCAAGTCAATAGGTACTTGAAGGGTAAAGAAGTTGTAGAAGTAGGTAAGGAAGCAGGAGGAAGAGGGCCCACAATGTCGATATGGACAGTGTGGAAACGATCAGATTGCGGAGCGATAGGGCTAACAGGAGATTTGGTGTGTTTATGCACCTTTGCCTGCTGACAATTTTCAAAATATCGGACGAAACGATGGACATCTTTGTCCAAATTTGGCCAGAAAAACCGGGCTTTGACATTTTTGGCAGTATTTTTATAGCCCGGATGTGCGAGATTGTGCAAGAACGCCATGATCTGCTCGCGACAAGCGAGGGGAACATAGGGTCGAGGACAATCGGTAGAGGAATCGCACCATAGTTTAAGATCAGGGGCGATATCGAAGGGTGTCAGCCTTTCTTTCAAAACACTCGTTTCAGGGTCGTCGGCTTGGGCTATAGCCAGCTTTTTGAGATCGAAAATGTCCACTGATGTCACGCAAACGGGGCGCGACAAGCAGTCTGCTACTACGTTCAGATCTCCTTTAATATACTCTATTGATGTCACGTATTCCGACAGGAAAGACAATTGTCTTTGCTGCCTATCTGATTTAGCAAGAGTTTTGGAGTAAAAAGCCGACACGAGTGGCTTGTGGTCAGTGAACAATGTCACTGAGTGGCCGTCAACGAGTGATTTGAAATGCAGCACCGCTAGGAATGCGGCAAGTAGCTCACGATCGTACGTCGAGTACGTTTTTTGAACATCGGAAAGTTTCTTAGAAAAGAAAGCGACAGGTGCAGGTTGGGAGTCGATCAGTTGGTACAGTGCTGCTCCAACGGCGAAGTTAGAACTATCGGAAACAAGATGATATTCAGAAGCATCAGGAGAAGGAAAATGAAGAGTTGGACAGTCGGCGAGAGCCTGTTTTAGGTCACTAAAAGATTGCTCTGCTGCCTCAGTCCAAGGCAATTGTTTAGTTGACGGATAGTTACGCAAGAGTTCGGTTAGACCGAGAGCTTTGGTGGCAAAAGAAGGGATCATGGGGCGAAAAAAATTAAGCATGCCCATAAAACGTCGTAAGTCTCGAGAACATTGAGGACGGGCGCAGTCGGCAATCGCAGCCACTCTGTCAGCGGGAGGTCGTATGCCGTCCGCGCTCACCTCATAGCCAAGGAAGGTCAAGGAATTTTTCCGGGCACCACAGTTTCTTGGTTCATTTAATTGTCCTCTTCTTCCAATGTTGGACATTTAACCTAATAAATTACGGCAAATTTTTCCATTACGGAACTCCGTGTATTTCAATCTCCTAGATATAGTTTCATCAATCCTTTTTTTTTCTATAAATTAAACTCCCCAGCGAAATGTGAGTAGGATGTTTTTGCTCCTGTGTGTGTCTTGTTTAGTTTAACGTCGTATTTGATATCCCAAATAATGTTTTAATCTTAATGATGCTGATTAGATATGTAGAAATTTACTTGATGTCAATTTTTAACCTGTCATTATGTCATTTCATAATCCCTTCACAGGAATGTGTATTGATGCATAGAAACCTTTTCCATGAGGTAAAAGTTCCCTTTTCAAAGGTTATCTGAAACAATATGTTTTACGTTTGAATTTCATTTTACATTGCGATTATTCATTTCTGTATTAGTTATAACATTTTATAACTGGATTTCTTTGAGTTTATTGCGCATTAGATTAATTTGATCTTTTTATGATCGTAGAATAATGATACACCAAATGTAAATGATGGGAGAGAGATTGGGATAAGTAGACTGGATAAATAGTTGCAATCTCAAAGAAATCCATAAGAAAAAAATTTACCATGTTCTGAAAATAACGCGGAATGGTTGTTTCAGCGACCCGAGAACTGCCGTGGTGCCAACAGCACAACCTCAAGGCGATGGCAATCTGCAGCGACTACACTCAGCTGGCAGTCGACAACCGACCGCAGCACAGAGGCGGGCTGGCTGAGTCATGAGGATACATTTGGCAACACCGCACTCCATAGCTGTCTTGCGGCGAGCAGACACACACAAGCGTAATACGACCATTGAGCTTGCTGCGAGTGCATTAAAGGCCTGGCTCAGCTGGCTACGAGGCATAGTGGCGGCTACAGCTGCGGAGCGTGATGCAATCTGCTGACGACTGAGCTTCGATCTGGATGATGATGCATTCCTAGACGAGGATGGAACTTCCCCCTATTCAATTTCGGATATCATGGATTCGATTATGGCGGAAGAAAAGTAAGAAGATACCGATGTACACTAATACGTTCAAAATGACTGCATGCAAGTGGAGGTAATGGCAAATCGAGTATATACTCGATATTTATTGTATTAGGGTGGTCTTAACCCCCAGATGTCTTCGGAATGGCCTCCGAAAGAACATCGATAGTCACTAGAGAAGATCTTCGGTGGTGAAGCAGGATAGGGTATCCCGATACAAACTACAACCCACTGTGTATTTAAGGTCTTCGATTGAGCGAGCGTCAGAAGCACAAATCTCGTCGGCTTGTCTGAATTCTCCCTTGCAATGAAGTACGAAAATTTGCATGACTTCAAGTAGACGGAAACTTCCAACTTGACAACATCCAGGAGGATGTTACAGTAAAACGGGATGGGGGGAATTTTGTTATGTACTTTGCTACATAACTGCGCACCATGGAAAATTACCCACGGTGGCGGTTGTGTCGACTGGCAACGGTTCCCGGCAAAGTGACGGTTGGACGCTCGCCCTGACTCCAAGACCTCTAATAGAAAATCTGCAAATTCATCAGAACCTCAGCGTAAATCCATACCAACAGAGAGGGGACGACGCCTGAGCAGCAGCGGCATCAGAAATAGAAGCCTAAAAAAGCCTCGTGACGGTTAAACGCTACCAACGAATATTGAAGATAGCTGCGGCAACTGCTTCTATATAAGATTGTACTGAGAATTAGGAGTATTCATTCCTGTACGCGTAGTCATCTGAGAAGGGTCTCTTCTGTGCCACCTTGAATAGTAACTCTGAATTAGAACTCAGTCAAGGCACGCTGAGATTTTGATATTGTATAAATTTATTCTTGTGACTCCATACTTCAGAACGACGAATTAAACATAACGTAACGAGAGAACCCTTCATATATATTTCGACATCATCACCGCTACTTCCTCCAAGTTACTTGAGATAGCGACTTATTTATCATCGTATCAGTTTGCTGGTTTCAATCCATCTCTTGTCATATGTGGTGATATCAAATCGTAAAACAGTAAATGTATGGCCATGCATAATGAGTGTTTTAAAACCTGCTATAGATGAACATTACATTGAATCACGATCTTGAAAATTATCCAGAAAATAAGAAAAATAATTCATTCTATCAAAAAGAAACGACCGTCATGACAGTAGAACTCTTCGAGTAATATTCCAGAATCCTAGTCTTTCTTTAGATGATAGTTAATTTTACTCTTTAGCCTAAGTAAAAATTTTTTAAGGGGATCAACCCAGCGACTTTTAAATATTGATCCGATTCGTTTGAAATTTTGTGTACATGGTGGTGCAGAGGAAACGCATGTTTTTCAATATCGAATTACTGGGACACAATGGGTTGAAAAGAATAAAAACAAGTATTAAATGATAGGTTTTTTAATGCAGTTTTTGAAATTACATACCATATTTAGGTTCGGAAAAAAATTTCTTTGAGATGAAGTCCTTCTTGCTGGATACAAATTTGGATTCTCTTCTGTGAATTACGGACGGCTCTCTCCAACATTTCATTCGGCACGGCTTCAATTTCCTGACGAATGGAATTCATAAGGTCATCGAGTGTGCGAGGCTTGTTGATGTACACTTTTGATTTCAAATATCCCCACAAAAAGAAGTCACATATCGACAGGTCGGGTGAGCGAAAATAATCACATGTCCTGGGAATACGTCATTTCAATAATCACATGTCCTGTAAGAAAAAAGAAAGAAAAAGAAAGAAAAAAACTTTATTTCCAATAGAGATTGTACAATATTACAATCATTGGTTTTTAAATATCTTAAAATTAATACACTTAGATGATACACACACACGAGTATTGAAAAAACTCGTGTCACTAGTCGAAAAGATATGATTGAGGGCAATGTACTCCTAATCTTGCTTAATCTACATTTGACAATACATGTAATGATAATTATAAGAGATAACGCAAATTCATGGACGATGCATTTTCATTGTGGGGTGAAAACACTTTTGACAGTGAACATGTACATGACATAAAACTTCGCAATTATTGATGCCAGGAAATAATATATGAATCGTTTGTTTCGGCAAATGTTCAAAAGTGTCATTTTAAGGAAGCATGAAAAAAATATATAAATACAAATCCATATACATATATATACGCACATATATATATATATATATACTTACATACACACACACATACAGATATATATATACATATATATATCTACGCATAAGCATGAGGACCAAGAAGATTATAAGTTTTGAATTTCTAATTCAACAATTTTAACATAACGGTCGTTAGTTAATAAGTATTTTATTCAAATATAAATGGATAATCGCACAACAAATGTATAAGTTGTACATGAATGCTTTACAATAATAAAGAAATGACGAGTTAGGTAATGTTACAAGTTGAGAGTGAACAGAAAATGACCATTATCTCTAGTAAAATGTCGTGACCCTCTTTATTTTATCTCGCTGAGGTCACGGTCTTCATTTTCTTCTGCCGTCATTCTTTGTTACGATGCATGATATTTTTCATGTGATATTATTCGTGACATCAAGATTATTCGTCACATTTCTTTTATTTTCTACTTGTTAATGTCAAGGTAGCTGCCACCAACTCAGAGTAAGCCTGAGTAAATATTTAATTCAATCTTCGGTAAGCGTAGCGACCGGCTTAAGGCCATAAATTAATCGTGCATTCTAGCCGTGTTTCCTGGCTTCAAACATTATTACTTTCCTTCTGAATCACATCATCCTCCTTTCCTAACCATCTAAAGGATATGAAGAACACAAGGACATTAAAGAAATTCGCTATTGATCGAAGTAAAATATTGAGACATTAATCATCGAAATTACGCTAACTAAATTGAGCGCACGCGACCTACGCATTCACATCCTAATATACTCAGAAGCTTGAGTGGGGACTGGGGTTTGACATGAAATCAGAGGGAAACTTATCTTGAGATTTGAAGATTGGCCTCGTCGTTTGAATGTCGCCTGGCTGGCGCGCTGAAGCAAGGTCGCCATATTTGGTCGAGGGCGGAGACCGGGTTGATGGCTGGGGCTATGCCGATAGCAATCTAGATTGATGATCTCAAATTTACGTTATGCTGGCACTGTAGTTGAGTATTCTTGAAGTTAATCACTTTCGAGCGAATGAGGGCACAGATATTCTGGGATGGCTTTGAGTAGTGAATTTAAGAGGCAAGGCCTCGGCCCAACTGGACCAAGGTAGAGGAACAAACTCGTGTGCGGCTGTTTGTGATCGTGTCCCAGCCTCTACTGCCCGCTCTCCCTCAGGCACCCGCGCTCGGCGTCACCTTGAGGTGCCAAGTTTGAATAACAACCTAACAAGGTTACCAATAAGAACGTGATACATCCCTACCATCGAATAGAAAACATACATCATTAACCTTATCCTCATTACTATATAAAAATCCCCACAAAACAATGTTAAACATATTAATTAAAGCAAATGAAGACATCCGTTGAGGTTCTTGGCATCTTCGGCTGGCGTGATCGTTCGCTCCTTGTATCGGCGACGTTCGAACGTTGTTCGTGAAGAGTCGACTGTCCTAGAATTCAACGATGTGATGCTTTCTCGCAGAAATCAGGCTTAATATTCGGTCTTTTGGATCATTTATGAATAAGTCGTTGGCCGGACGATTATTCGGATCCTTAGCGATGTTCCGTACACAGTTATGCGGAGAAGCATAACAAATCCCCCTGGCCGAACAAATCACAAGCTCCAGCTTGTGCTCGAAAGGCTTATCTTCGACGTTGCTCACACGTGCAGCCGACGCCTTAAATGCGTGGATCATGGAAGAGTCAAGATGCTTACAACTGGAGTTTGCTCTTCTGGCGAGCGCTGGTTTAGAGTCGTCAAATGAAGGAGTCATTATAGTTGTCCTATTGGCAGAACCGTGTCCTATAGATGACACCGACTTCTCCCTCCGTTGCGTGGATCACTGCAGTAATCCTTGAGAGTGAAAACCCTCGGAAGTGTAGCGAACACTTCCAAATACACCCAAGTCGTATAGTCCTGGGCTGCATAACTTGCTCCACCACTTTGCAGAAGTCTTATAGAGATCTCCGAAATATATTCCGTGTGTCGTCGGTCGAAGTGGACTACTACCTCGTGGAGTTCATCATCTTTTTTGGGGTTGCGTAGGATTCGCTGCCTTTATGCTGAGATCTTTGAGTAGATACGTTGATTTTCATCTGGGCCTCCGTATTATTTTCATCGTCGTTGATCACATCAGAAGCCGTCGTCGTCGAATCCATCCAAAGTCCGAAGTCGTGATTGAAATCCCAATGTTGAGCTGTCCTTTAAATTTTAAATGCCAGTCGTTTTCTATTCACAGTGCCTCAGTAGAAAATTAACCGCGGTTGTCGACCCAGTCCACTGATAAGAAGTTTTCTTCGCGTACTCGTTTTCTACGAGTCGGTGTGCGGGCTCTGGTCTGCAGCTGCGTGTCGAGATAGCCAGCTGCCGCCTGGCGAAGTTTTCTACGCCTCGCCGTTTTCTGTTAGTCGGCGCGCGAGCTCAGGTGGTTGTCGTCTCGCGTCGTGCTCCAAGCGTCGTGTAGATGGTGGAGTAGGGAGCAGGGGCGCAGCGCATACGTGGCCAACCCGTAGTAGTGATGTCGTCCTTGTATTTCTGATTCAACAATTTTAACATACCGGTCATTAGTTAATAAGCATTTTATTTAAATATAATGGATGATCGCAGAACAAATGTATAGTTTGTACATGAATGCTTTACAATAATAAAGAGGTGACGAGTTAGGTAATGTTACAAGTTGAGAGTGCACAGAAAAAAGACCATTTTCTCTAGTAAAATGCTAGTTGTCAGTTTAGTACACACATATGTGCACGTATACATGTAGATATATATACATACGCATGCACAGACATACCCACGCACATACTTACACCAAACTCGTAAGCATACACAAATGCATTTCTATGCATCGAGGCAATACATACGCATTCTACAGAGTGTCATACGCATAGCGTGCACACGTACACATATATACAAGTAAGCATGTGCGCAAATATCAGCACAAACTAGACATTATAAACCAGAATTCCAATCGAGGGGAACAGAAAAAATATCATTTATTATAGCATGAATTTTATAAAATTTAGTACTAAAAATAGTGGCACAAGACAGTCTACTTAAGTCAGAAACATGAAATCGATTGTGGGACGTGAATAAGAAAGAAAACATTAATGTCCTATAAAGGTTTCATATTAGAAAACAAATCACATTATCTTTGAAATATGGCGCAAATTGTCGGCAATTCATGAACAAACATAGGTATCACATTATTATAAGCATATAACTATAAGCAGAATCAGCATATTACTGCAGTATAAATGGATGATCACACAACGAATTTATTTTTAATTTTTTTTACATGGATGCTTTACAATTTCAAATTAGAAAAAAAAAACACATTATCATTGTAATATGGTGCAGAATGACTGCAATTGATAAACACACACACACATAGGTACCATGTTTGCAAATGACAACGTATAGGCGGTCAAATCATAATACCTACGCATACTTCCAAACTGTTGTGTGATGTCTTGAATTATAAAACAATGAGCGAGGGAGATTGTTCAGCAATGGAGATACCAGGCAAATGAGATTCGTCAGTACTCATTCAGTATGTTCTGTAACTAAAAATTATTATTGAGACACAAGATGACGAGTTATTTTGGCTTTAAATTCTCTAGGTCTTTGAGGGACTTTAATATTCAGGGGAAGTTTGTTCCACAGTAAGGCGCCTGATATGGACAGAGCCTTCTGCCCTAAGTGAGATGAACGATAGTTGACTAAGACATTATTGTTTCTGTTCGGTTTTTGATTGGTTACAGTGGGTGGATGGAAACGCACTATCTCAGCATTGCTCTGAGGAAGATATAACGAGGAGAATACGTATTGGGCCTTCTGCAAGAGGAGCCTTTCTTGGATAGGAATCCAGCCGAGTTTATTGAGGAGAGGGGTTACGTGATCACTTCTTTTGAAATTACCGTTGCATATCACCTTGGCTGCAAAATTCATGCATTTTTGTAAGTCCCTTTGAAGGTATTGAGGTAAGTCTCCCCATACTAGGCTGCAGTAGTCAATGCGCGATAACACAAGGGATTGAATAGCTAATAATCTGGATTTTTCGTCTAGCATACTTTTTATACGATGAAAAAACATTAAAGTTCCGTAGATTTTGTTGCAAGTAGTCTCAACGTGAGATTTGAAGGACATATTTCTATCGAACCAGATACCTAGATTTTTAACTTTTTCTGATGCATTAATTTTATCATTTCCAACTGCAAGAGTAAGATCTGAAGTTTTTTTAATTGCATCTTTGGATCCAAAAACAATGCATTGTGTTTTATTAGCATTTAATTTGAGACCATTTCGGTCGTACCATGATTTCAGGCTAGTCAGTAAAGTTTCGGCTTTAATTTGCGTCTGTGGTATTTCCGATACTGAACTTGTTATTGCAATTTGAACATCATCTGCATACATTGAGATCCGTGTGTTGGAAGGCATTGGAGGGAAATCATTAATGAAAATAGAAAAGAGTAGCGGACCAAGAATGGATCCTTGGGGAACACCAAAATTGTTTTGAATGAATGGGGACAATTTGTTTTCTGTGCGGACTGCATGAGATCGATTTGACAAGTAACTTTCAAACCATTGCGTGTCTATTCCCAAGTTCAGTATTTTACGTAGAAGTCTTTCATGTTCGACGCTATCGAACGCCTTAGAGAGATCAAGTAGCAGCAAGAGTGTTACATTCTTTTGATCGATGTCACTGTATATTTTTTCAGATATATTGAGCAGAGCGTCTTGGGTGCTAGTATTTCTTCTATAGGCGTATTGATTTTGGTGGAGTAGATTTGACTCGTCCAGGTGAAATGACAGTTGATTTGTCACCACTTTCTCCAATAGTTTGGACATGACAGGCAAAAGACTGATTGGCCTGTAGTTTGATGCTGTATTTAGGTCACCACTTTTGTGCAACGGTCTAATAATGGAGTGTTTCCATTGGTTTGGAAACGTGTTGGTTACTATTGATGTATTAATTATCAGACGAATCCATGGTGCTGTAACAGGGAAACTGTCTTTGATATATTGAAGACTGATACCATCATGTCCAACTGCCTTTGTGTTTTTTAGTGAGTATAAGATGTTTCGTAACTCTGGTAAATCGACAGGGCGTGGTCTCCACTTGACATCAGTCCTCGAGGGTGCAGTGGGGCATGAATTTTCAATTGTCGTTTCATCTGGATTGGTACACACCTCACTGAAAACTTGAGCCCCTACTTTTGAAAAGAATGTGTTGAAATCCGTGGCTGTTGCCAAGGGATTTTCAAAATTACTTATGCGATCTAAATTTTTATATGGGGCTACCTCACTAATGATTTCCCAAGTTCGCTTCGGCTTATTTTTAGCCGTTATCAGTGGCTGGTGGAAGTGAGTTTGTTTCGCTTCAGTGATTTTCTTTCGAAGAATTTTTTCATGTTCTTTATATCTCTTGTATAAGGTACTGTTTGATCTATTGTTTTTGTACTCTCGCAAGTTAGCTTTCTTTATTCTGCTCATCTCTTTAACTTCGTCAGTGATCCAAACAGTTCGTTTTGGCTTGTTTTTTTTTGGTGACGTAAGGTGCACATTCGTCGAGAGCTGCTGTGAAGTTCTCGTTGAAAATTGACACTTGTATATCAACATCGTCAGATTGCATCATTTTCTGGAATTCGGTAGACCTATCGAGTAGTTTTTCTTGAAATAGTTCTGCTGAATAGTGCCTTTTCGAGCGATAGGTCATTAAGCGGTATTTTTGTCTTTCCTTCGCAATATTAATTTCACATTCTATAGAGTGGTGATCGGAAATAGAAGGTGATATTACTGTACTAAGTATTGCGGTGGGATTATTTGTGATTGCTAGATCGAGGAGAGTTGCAGAGATTTTAGTGATGCGAGTCGGTTCTTTGACCATTTGTGATAAGCTTAGTTTATACAATAGTTTGCTTAGCTGATTGTTTTTGTCCGTTAGGTCAACATTGAAATCTCCGAAAGCAAAGAATGATTTTTTTGCCTGAAGGATTTCTTTGAAGGTTTCCTCAATGAAATCTAGTGTTCGATTTAGGGGAGACGATGGGTGCCGGTAAAGGCTGCCAATGATTATTGATTTGTGTTTATTTATTTGCACTTCTAACCAAACCATTTCAATGCCTTCGCAAACTTTATTCACTAGTAGTGAAGATGTTGAGTACATTTCTTTCACAAAAATACAAGATCCACTACCTCGGCTGGTTTTAGCGCCATCGTAGCGGTACAACACGTAATCAGGAATGTTAAAAAATGAACTTTGGGTTCGTGAATCAAACCATGTTTCTGAGACACACAAAATGTCAATTTTTTCAGTGACCAACATTACTCTGATTTCATCCAATTTACCATTCAGGCTTCGAGCATTTACATGCTTGATTTTGATTTTACCTATATTAGCACTCTTTTTAAAGGTAGTGAGGTTACTATCTCGATGGGATCGTTCAGGGTATTTATCGATTTTGTCTAAGTTGCCCAGGGTGTTTGGCCCAGCATCTGCTATGTAAGAAAGTCTACTATTTGGCTGGGCAGCGGCACTTTGTCAAGATGAGGTAACCCCGGTCTGATTTTTGCCTTGTGTGACAAGAGCACTGTAGTGATCGTTTTTACGATGGAGCAGTAGTGGAGGGTTATTATTTGATAACTCTGAAATGGGAACGACTGATATTTTCAAAACACAATGATCTTTTTCATCCAGGACGAGAAGTTTTTGGCCTGTAACATTTGAAATGATTAGTGGTATAAGGTCTACAGCAGCTTGGTCAAAATGTTTTTCGTCAATGTAATTATCTATGAGGTTTTGCATGTCGCCACTGTTCTTGTCAAAAAACTTAGCATATGTGCTGTAGTTTGCTTTACTCTCTGTTTTGATTGCAGCCTTTAGGGAATTGTAATTCCATTTTGATGCTGGTTGTTTTGTAAGTAGATGAGCTACTGCGTGGAGGAGGCAGTGTCCATCGGCTTTGGTGGGAATCAGTTTTATGTTCCATGATCGTTTCAATTCATCCGTTGTGGAATTCATGCGTTCATAAATGGGGCTGGAGACGTTTTTTTCGCTCTTTTTTCATCATTAAGAGGTTCTGAGAGGTGCGGGGAATTTACGTTTTTCTGGCTCTGAATTCCTGTTCTGTGGTGATTTCTCGTATGGGGATTTGCAGAGAACTGAGAAATGCTCGTGTCAATTATATTTTTCTGGTGATGATTGTGCATACCGTTGGGTAGTGGATTTTCCATCGATTGTCGACTGCAATTTTGCAGCGATTTCTCTCTTCCTATTGATTTTACTGCTTCCGAGTATGTGATTGGATGTTGATTTATACTCGTGTCTGAGAGGGGCTTTTCATCCTCTTCATCAGCATTGGATAGCAATGAAAACCTATTTTTTGTAGGCACTCCGCAGTTGTTTGTGGCGGATGCAGGAGAGGGCTTGTTATATGAGGGCAAACATCGGGAGGAGAGGGGAGGAGAGGGTTTGTTATATGAAGGCAAACATCGGTTTATGCTGCTGGAGGTTTCACGTGGATAGGCGGTCAACTTAGAACAATCATTCAACTTATATTGCTTTTCTGAATAAGCATTAGAGTATTTAATTTCTTCATTCAGATCATGGGAGTTTCTGACACAGGAGATAAAATGTGAAGTTAGTCTCAAAGGTGATTTTAGAGCAATTTGTTGAAGAAAATGATGCGTGTCTTCTCGCGTAACGGGCCAAGTGCGGACATTGTTGTAAGCTTCATCAACAGGACCGGTTTTTACATTTGCTCGCAGCGGAATCAGTTTAAGACCAATTTTTCTGCACAGGCTCGATGCCATGTACAATTGCTGCCCACTGCAGCCACTCACCACATAAATACGAGAAATAAGATTCTTTGTCATGATCAAATTTTTTAATTTCGTGAGATTTTGGGACGAGAGGCTCAAACCTTTGAAACTAATTATATAGTTCCTGAAAGGAGGTGCGCGTTCAATCTCATCATAGAGATCATTTAGACGTTCCGAAGTTATGGTCTGAATCCTGCATGCACTATCAATGTCATCTCTGTTGATTTTTGTGAGGCTATTGTCTCCAACGAGAAAAGTGTCTAAAGGGGATTTCGCATAAGGATGGTTACTCGCAGCTACCACTGGCGTAAAATCATGAGCGCTGATACGATAATTTAAAGCAAAATGCTGTTCTGTAATCACTTGAATATTTGATACAGTGGAAGAAATCGACGCTGGGCTTGGGGGACAATTTTGTCTCAAAGCTTTATTGAGAAATGCAGCTGTAAGAGACAGCGTGTTATTTATTTCGTGAATAGTTTGGGAACTGGTCATTTGGAGAGGATGTAAGTACCCATCAAAGGCGGTAACAGGTCTGGTTGTATTTTTCTCCACTGAAAATCTTACGTTATCCTCGCAGTTTACGCTCTGAGGTATTTTACTGCCAGTACTAGCTGCTTCGTATGCATTTTCAAACATAACTTCGCCACCTGAAAGGTCTACACACAATTTATCATTAAAATTATTATTAAAATTACCCCTTTTACTCTCTGACTGGTTGCACACATCCAAAATTTTATCGCGTTCTAACGATGACGTTGGTGTTTCCGTCGGCGGTGAACGATTTTGAGCTTTCTCAGTGACGCAGGGCAGGGGCGACGTCGCCATGACGCAATCGTTTCGGCGAGACGAAGGAGCTCGCAGTGCTGTGGCAGCTTCCGCCAGTGAGGACGTATCTTCTTCACTAAAGATTCTCGGCTTTGTGGACGATGAATCTTCTCGGACACAGTCCAAAGCGTGGGGTTGAGAGTCGAGTGCTGCTTGTACGGAATTTCTTGAACTCGCTTCGGGTGTGCCCGTAGCAGGTTTCAGAACTTGAGAAGATGAATTATTACTGGGAGCTGAATTATTACAAGCAGCGCCTGAGAGATTTTCGCCCGTGTCAGATGACTTTGATTTTGCAGTCATTAGTGATGCTTCAGGGGCTGAGAAACACTTGCTGATACCAGACTTCACGAACGTCCGAGAAGCATTTTTCGTTTTGAGTCTTTGAGGACCTTGAACAGATGGATTCACAGGGGCGGATTTATTAGGTCTGCCTTTCCGCTTTATGGCTGGTGCTTTACGCTTTTTACTGAGCTTTTCGTGCGAAGCTGTACTGGAGGATGTTTTTTCAGATGGGGCAACAGTCCGAGTAGTTGAACGAGTTCTATATTGATACATTGTGACGTTGATAGAGAGGAAGAAAAATTAAAATTTGTTCATTGGGGTAAAGTAGAAGACCTCGCCTTTTAAAGGTAGATAAAAAGAGACTGCCAGTAGGAAAGCAAGGGGGGGGGGGCGGCTTGGGGTGTAAGACAGAGGAGGACAGAGTGTGAGCGGGAGGAGGGGGCAGGATGCTTGCGGTCGGCAGAGCAGCGTTGCTTGCTGTCCTGCTTGGGGAAGAAAAGAGAACAGAAAAAAAAGAAGAAGAAAAGAAGAAAAAGAACTTCAAATCTTCCATCAGAAGATTGCTCTGGTGAACTTTTCGAGAAACGTCGGATTGTTCAAGTTTACTTCACATTGTGGAATTATGCTCTGTCTGTGAACACAGGCTTACTATGTTTAACATGGTAAATTTTTTCCGAAAGTTGCTGGATCAAGTTTATTTAATTTTTATATTTAAAATTTCCTTCAAAGAAGAAGAAGTTTTTTATCCTTCTCACATTTAACGTCAATAGTTAACCAAAATTGTCCATCAAAAGAACATGAGGTAAGCTAATTTTTTTTTTTTTCAAAAATTGAATGAGTACATTAGAAATTTTCAACATTCATGCTCTATTGTAACAAAAATAGTTCACAAAAAATGGTCACCATTATTTTCCAAAGATGCGAGTTTGACAGAGCACACTTTCTATTTTGTTTCTGGAGATAACGGCACTTGTTCTTCCACGTTAAGAGTGGAGGTGTTTTGGAGGGATGGAGTGGAGATGGAGGGGGGATGGAGGGGGCAGGTGTAAGCTTGTTCGCGCTGCCCTCACCGGCACTGCGAGAGCAACACTAAGTTTTCACATCTCGCCACTCTGATCTGCTTGTTAAAATGATCATAATTGAATCACCGAAACACAGAAAGTTCACTTTTACCATTTAGTTAGGTAGACGGCACATTCACGGACACACAGTTCTAATTTCGTACTTCGTGGAGTTTTTCTTCCCTCACATTCTGAAACAATTTAGCTCCGGTAACATGGAGCGTGCGTCCACGGTGACAGTTCGTAGTATACCTTAGTACGTAGTATACGTAATCTTGAAATCACATGTCCTGGGAACATTTGTCGAACCACTTCCATGGCTGCTCTCGCCGTGTGAGCTATGGCACCATCCTGCTACTGAAACGGCATTGTCTGGGCCATTCGCCAACATTCGTTCAAGGTCAATACCCCCTCCCGTCGCCGCGTACTAGCGGTTCTAAAAACATGCGTTTCCTCTGCACCACCCGTTATTTGTTGAAAAAAACATATTTTATTTGTGTAACTTTTTCGATTTAGGCCTTATTTTTTTTAAATTCGAAAAATTAGTTTTTTGGTACATTTTTATGGATGTTTCAAAATAATAAAACTCATTGAGTTTTTATGCTAAAACAAAACCAAAGACAGTTCTAGAATTCTTGAAGCATTGTAAACAAAGTTACGGTAGCAAATTTTCTATTCCCCGTTTTGTTTTCTTTCCATATGGGGTCTCATATGGGGTCGAAGATTCAGGATTTTTGGTCCCCTTACACCCCCCTGGGGAGGGATCTAGTGTCCGTAGCGCCATAAAATTTTAGGACCGAATAGTCCACCACCTAAGGGTCCTTTTTCAACAACAACATCAACAACAAAAAAATGCTCATCGGATCGACAGGGGCCTGGCAGGGGCTTGGGTTGATCCTCTAAACATCGGAAGACTCTTCACGAAATTTTTCTTTGTCCAATAAGATATGGTATAACTTGGTAACATAATCTTGTTTGTCTAATATCACCTGTGTTGAACGTTCCGTTGCGTGCAAAAGTGGCTTCGTCGGTAAAGAGAACACGTTTCAAGAAATTTAAGTCACACCAGCGTTCAATACATGCACGAGGGATGTGCTCGGTCGGGAGCAGATCCTGAACTTTCTGAAAATGGTTAGGATGAAGATTATTGTCATTGAGACCATGCCATACGTCGACGAGGTATTCTAAGTCACGTGTTGCAACTCAGGTGTTGCCTGACGGAAGTATTGCAGAAGAGCGTTCTCAGCCGCAACACGTGATTTCGTGGGCCGACCATAACCTCTCCTGTTCACACTGAAGGTTCCATGTTCGAGTAGACGACGATATATGATGGAAAACCTGCGTCTGATGACAACTATCGATTGGGAAGAAGCTCCTGATTCAAGCTATCAGCGCGTCTAGTGTTGAAGTTAGCCATATCCACAATCCTCATTTTTTTCATTTGACAAACATGACGATTGTGGATGCTATGGCAGCGAAGGGTGAACTGATTTGTAAACAATTATTCGAGTGGCGCCATATTTGGAGGCAACATTTGAGATTTACATTCCAGAGGGCACAAAAACGTGATAAACTGGGCCCGAAAATTAAAACTTTAACCTCAGTGTCTTGGAAACAAAGGAGTTTAGAAATATTTAGCATTTGCGAGAAAAAATTGATTTTTCGTGCCCCTATTTTCTGTCAAAGTTCGTATCGCTTGTTTTTTAGCTGTGTGCAAGTGCCCTTTCGTTTCAATATATTCAAAACTTGTCCTCTTTGGCGACGGTATAGACAAGTCGTGTCTGATTGGCGCCTATCTCAAGGCGTCTCAAAGCGTCTCAGTATAATCTGGTGTGTGGCGGGCACGTTTCCAGTGATGTACGCAGTGTTTCAGAATTCTTTGAACAGACTTGCATCTGAGGTTCCTGCAGGTCAGGTAAGCATGATTTACTCTACGGAAGAGCATCCATAAATCTTAGTTTATAAGTCACCAAAACTTATAAGTACACTGAAAAATGAAATATGAAGTTCCGAATGGCTTCAGATTTTTAGAATGGAGTGTTTTTATTAAGTTAGGTTTGTCGTCACACTAGGTATTCGAAATTTACCCCATCAACTGCGACGCAAGCGTTGAGTGCCGGCGGAATGATAGCCGAACACGAGCGAATACACCGGGAGTTTCAGAAATACTTACACAGGCATCAATAATCTTGCAAAAAAGTTTTTTCCGGACGAAATTGGTGATTCGTACACTAAACTCTCTCAGTGTCCCCAACGGTAGAAGTCTACTGGCGTCATGTCAGGAGGCCTGGGTGGCCAAGAGTTTGGTCCGCCTCGATATTTCGAGTCTCTTTAACTTTTAAACTAAATATTTCTGGATACCTCTCCCCAATTTAAATTATGCTTATATAGTCTGTAGGAGCCTTAGATTCAAGTTTGTTCAAAGAATTGTACAGCATCCCGTATAGGCACCTATATCGAGCGCCCGTTGATAACATAAAACTGCTCAGAATATAATAAGGGCCTTCCTTATTTGTCATCTTGGACAAAAATCCACTTCTAGATAATATGATGAGGAAGTTGACCATAATTTGTGACAGTGTTTCTTCTACACTTTAGATTAACGGCAAAATTCATAATTTCTCACATGGAGATGCACCTTATATACACGTGAATGCTACATGCAGGTGCGATGATACCCATTCTTTCTACACTCGTCGGATGCCTCTGTTCAACCTTGATTTACGTAGACATTTCACAAGTGTTTCCCTTATCACTTGGTGAGAAAATTCATCGCTGCTCGTATTTTTGAAACACTCACAAACACTATCAGCTTTCGCAAGGCACTAAGATTGCTCGAATGGCTACGTAATGAGTACAACCTACTCAGGATGTGAGATCACTGACCAAATACGGATTCGACTTATTTGCTGAGTTTGCATTTGCTAATTCGATCTCTGAATTACGTCAAATATAAACATTATAAGGTACTTGCGTCACGAATTACAAACGAAAAGTCTCGGAGTTTGCGGTCACACAAGTAAAAATTGAAACTAAAACTTTTATTGAATGTTTAGACAAAGGTAGGGGTTAAAACATTTTTTAGTAAAATTTTGACAGATACCTTAATTCAGAAAATCCCTCAAAATTTGTCGTAACCCAACCAAAAGGCCTTTTAGTGGCTCTTCTGATACAGCCTTCTTAGCCTGCAGCAGATGCTATGCAAGCTGGCAAAAATTAAACACATATGTTGAGCAACTAGAAGAAAAACACGAAGCAGAAACGATAGAACATGCACGAAAGTACTTTTAACACGTTGAGTGCTGCAGGTTAAACTAAAGACGAAAACATTGGAGTGAATTTCATTATTCAATCCTGAATAAGACCAAACTGGTCGCCCTTACATTTGGCTATGATCAAGCATGCAGGAAAATTGGATGGGTAATCACCGATGGGTGACACTTCATTGTGAAAATCACATTCAGTGACCACCAGTGGGTCACACCACAGTCAACACGCTAAAGTGAACCTAGAAAGAAAATAGCAATCAACATTTACCAGTGCTACTTCATCAAATTGATTAAACGCTGAGTCATATCGATCCCCACTTTTGAGTTAATTAACAGCAGGTACAGAAGGTATCCTCTCATAAACGCAAACGTATATCAAACGTATCAGAAGGTATCCTCTCATAAACGCATATCATTGCAGCTAAGGTCACCATTGGGATGAAGTAGAAAGTTCATAAACGCAAGAAGTAGGACCCGTTAGCGTTGAATACGAAGCAGGCAAAGTTTAATCAGTTGAGTTCATAAATTTTTTACGAATTTAATACACATTAATTGCCACCGAAGTTGCGCATGTGCCTCGCATGAGGTATAATTCTACTATGACAGCAAATTGACGCTTGCAACCTCATTTCAAACAAGTCACATGAATGAAAACTTTCTCGTGATCACCAAAAGTTGTTATTATGTTCTTATGACGGTAAGATGGTAAGTGTTCTAGACTATAAAAGAGAAAGTACATCACGACACATGCTAAATGCAAATCCTGGCAGGTCACCAGGCTCTCAGAAATACTGCACTAACTGACACTATGAGCACTAACAAGTTAGTCTTTTCACACATACAGTTTGACTCACATTGAAGAAGAATTTTTTTTTGATGGGAACCAATTAGCCCGGGCAAATTGCTTGCTGTAGAGAACTCACACTACAATGAGGTGGAAGGCATATACTTGAAACTTTACGCGAACGAGATTGAACCTAACTCCATCACGAAATTTGTACTTCATAGAAATGAATGTAGTTAATATAAGAGAGTGAAGCTCCACACGCAGCACAACACGCCGCGCGTGCCGTGAGAGGATTTACAACTCACGTCCACTTGAGGCCTGCTATGGGAGCGTCAGTGTTCTATAGATTGATGTCCCAGCTTCGTTCTGACGCGACAGGTTTGATTGCCTCGAGTTAAGAGAGCAACGTCATGTGAGCGGCAGCCATCTCGCATAGCTCAGGATTATGTTGTCGCGTTTTGCATCGACTCTGAGCGCTGGTAGGGCTGAAATGATCTAAGTAAAGTTTGTTATGGTGTTGAAAAGTAGGAGTGATTCTGATTCTTGATTTCATTGGATTGAATAGAAACAAAAATTTTAAAATTTCCGTCGGAGTGATAAAGAGGCGAGTCCCTCTACATCGCCGAAATTAACATCCGCTTAACTTCCCTACGTATAGAAAATGGCGAGGGCTGAACAACAGGTCCTTGATGTACAGTAGTTCTCTATTGGCTACTAGCTCGGCACAAGCGCGGCCCAGTAATGTCCTTAACAGAGGCTGAAGAATGCCTTCCTGCCTGCGTGCGAGCGCAGGGAGAGGCTTTAGCAACGAATTTGACGAGGTATAAAATAGAAGTGAACAGCAAAGTTTCGCACAAAAGCCGTGTTAAAAGTAAGGACCTTGGCACATAACGGGCTTTTCACTATAACTGGGGGTTAATGTCTGTGCTTCTTGCAACGACTGCACGAATTTGAGCCTCTTCACGTAAAACACTGTTTGAAACTTAATTAGAATAACATGGAAAATGCTAGTGTTGCTTACACAACCATTTCCAAATGAATATGCAATTCGATATGTCCGACAGCGAAGACGAAATCAAGACCAACATTAAAGGAAACGGATAAAGTGTAAGACACACACTTGTTAGGGGGCAGTTACACGACACTCATACCTTCTTCACGAATGAGGAAGAGAATTGAAGAAGGGAAAGATTTGTCAGTCCTCCTCAACTTCACGACTCAATTCGCAACAGCTCTGCGCGACACGCGATGCGGATTGTTGGCTCGCGGCATCATAGAAGAGTATAAATTCTCAAAAGCACACACAAATGTGTGAGGATGAGCCCTAGAAGAACTAATTACAAAGTGAGCTAAGAAGGCCCAAACATTATAAAGCAGCGCTGTAAGTCTCTTAGGGAATGACAGTCTTCATTAGAAAACGCTATGGAAAGTTGCGAAGCACCGCTCATGATTCACAACAATTGATTCAGATTGCTACGAAAATCTTGTTTCCATTGAATAAAACATTTCACTGTATTTATTAAACAATAGGATGTTGTCATCGTTTACGGATACTAGCAAGAAAAAATCTATCTTTTTTAAGCTTGTGACGGTGTTGTTCATAATAACCACCTAAATTTCCCAAGGAAAATATAAGTCACTTATTGTCTTTTAAATTAGATTATTTACCAATTTAATAAATTAATAAATTAAAGTTCAAAGCTGTACCAAAATTTAGCCAATATGCAAGCCCAGTAAAGGCATCAGTTTCCATTCAGTGATAGCAAGGTATAGGCTCATTTCTTCGCTGCTTCACGACGAGGGGACGAAAGAAGGACGTCACGGAATGACAGAAAAAAGCTGTTGCATTTGGCTGGACTAAAGAACACCCTAAGAATGAAGTAGGGAAATTCGCTGGTGTTTTACGCCGCGCTGTTATGCCAGTCTACTTACCATGGAAGAAATCTGGGACATATACCAACTCAGGGCAAAATTGTGGCGAGTAGAAAGTTTCAACCGATAAGGACCACCGCTGTGTGCCCCAAATTGTTTTCCTGGATCGCCAACAATTGGTCCTGGTCGCGAAGTCAATGATAGTCTTTCTCCTCTTGGTTCTGAATGAATTTCATGCAATGGATATACAGATTAGAATGGCTCGTAGGATTTCAACTCCAGTCCATGAAGCTACTCGTTTAAAGCAGACAGGACTGTTGAGAAGTGGAAAAGTGTCATGCGGTCAGATGAATCACGATTCTGTCTTATACCAAGGATTCCCGCCGTCTTATTAATCAAAGATCTCACGAAGCCTGAGTGCAAGGAGCGATATAAGGAAGAGGAGAGTCTGTCATGTTCTGGAACTGTTGTTACTACGCAGAAATAAGTTCTGTAATGAGGTACCTGCCAAACTGAGCCGGTGTTGTTGCTACATTGGGCTGCTAAGCTTCAAAGTTTTGACATTTGCACATCATCAGAATGAAGAAAGTCATGTTGTTTCGCTTCGCCTATCTTTCAGGATGACAACTGCTGGAATTATCGAGCTAGAACTCCCACTAATTAGCTTAACAGTCATTCATGATATATTTTGCATTCAAGTTGACCAGCTAAATAACAGACATGAGCGCAATAGAAACTTGTGGAGCCATCTAGAATATCAAGTTATGCGTCGAGAAGATGGCTCGCATATTGCAGCCTCACAACGAGATCAGTTGATCCAAAAGGGATTTAAAATCGACCGGATGAACACCAGATTATCACTCAGAGCCGCGCAGAATTTCCGCCATTATTTTTGCTCGCAGAGGTCCTGCACCAAATTAGTTGCAGGTGACGAATTGTTGTCCGGGCAGTGTATTTACGGTCGCTTATATTTTACCGAATGAGTGTTCGAAATATAAGATATAAGATTTGGGAAGGTCGGTTAGTTTATACTGCAGGATATGCATCACCATAACGCCAAACGGTACAGCAGGTTGATCAGTTGAGAATGCTACTTAGAAAGCTAGGTAATCGAAAAGATTTAATTGAAATATTTTTAAGAGTGTATGGGAATTGAATGAATAAGCTAACAATAACTGTTAAGACATCATTCAAGGAATTACAGTTCATCTATCGTGTAATTAATTTCTACGTCTGTAAGCATCTTTGGTCCGTTCGTGACCATTCTTTTTGCCCAAAGAAGTTGCTCTCCTCGATCCCGATAACAATATTCTTCCCGATAACTTTGTGTGACGCATAAACAAAACCTTGCACTTTGGTAAAAAACTTTTGCGTTCGCAGCACGCCACAGCGCGGTACATTTACCAGCACGAGCGGCTTTTCTGGTAGTGTTGAAAGCGAAGAGGAAGGTTAGCGAGGCTTGAAGTAGCATCTAATGTAATCTTTCACAATAAATAATTTCTTTACTCTGTGTACCGCAAATAATGAACAAGATTTTTGTGTTTGGGGTCTTTATTCACATCCGCCCATGAGTCTAACCAAAATATAAACACTTGTGTGCAGTAAAACTGTGCATTATCTCAACCTACTGACACATTTCTATGAGAGTGTGTGTTTGCGCGTGCATGAGAGGTTTGAGGTTTGCATGCATATATGAGTGGTTTGCTAGAGTAAGTATGTGACTGTATGTGTATGTGCATGGGTGTGTAAGTTAGGCAATCAGGGTCAGCCTCAGTTCTACTTGGGTTTGAATGAGAATTAGGATCTAAGTTTTTATAGATGTTTGTTTATGCATTTCATATATTTTTCCGTATATTCTAAGTTTGACTTTCTTCTTTGTCTTAATGTTTCAGCACTAAAAATGGAATTCTAATATTCCGAAACGTTTGCTATAAAGACAATGAAAATGTTCATTTTAACATGGGTTCTCCTTTTCATTTATTTTACATTACAATTATTACAGGTGTTTTGTTATGCATCTGACGAATACAACACTCGCAAACGTTCGAACCTGTGATCCTAGCGTAGGACGCACGTTATACGGAGACGTGCGCTCAATGCAAGAAGTATCCCATCGTTGTGCAAGAGGACATAGTAAGATTAAGGGGGTTTCTATCTTCCAGAGTCAAATTTTCCAGCCTTATTCATGTGGTGAATTTTAGCACAAGTGCATATCACTTGTGAAACACCTCTGCACCTCCACCATTTGAGCGCTCTGAGTGACGCAACAGGTGGAACCTAGCGAGCAGCGAACTGTGGGGCCGGCTTCTCCACGCCGTTGGAGGCGCTGTTTGCAGCGTGCTGTGTCGCTCATGCCATGATAACGATCTCAGACAACCATTTGAAGCCATTTGTTGAATATTATACCTTAGCACCTCAAATTTTCCTCTTAATCTGGGGAGACTTCCTCTACTATAGACGCTGGATTCATGGACAAAATATGTATTAATCAAAGTCATTTATGCGGAAAATTGTGGTCAATTGACTGTAACCAAGTAACCACCAGCTAGCGAGGGTAATGTGTTTGGCTCAATGAAGTAACTGCGATATCATTTGGCATATCGTATGGCAGCTGGTCCTTACCCACTCCATGACGGCTTGTTACTTCATTCATGGAGATCGTAAAGAGAGTTGTTATGCATCATCTGGGCGACATTTTGCATGGAGTGTCGTGGGAGCTATAATAATGTAATTTGCTCTCATTAAACGCTTAGCACAAGCAACGCGAGACAACAGGCGTTTAGCTACTGCATTTTCACACTGTTCAGAAATTCCTGAGAAAGATGAGCAGTTGCTAAGCAAGAGTGTGGCTCAGCTAGTTTGAGAAGCAGCTCTTGAATCAAGTTCAAGGAAGCCTAAGCTGCACAAAGAAAATATTTACCAATAGCTTCAGTCGTTAGAAAGACTCATCAAGGGTGCAATTCTGCGTGTCTTATGCTGCTGGGTTGCATACCTCTTTAAAATCTAGCCTCAGACAAACGCATGACCGAAAATATATCTTCCCTTCCATTTGAGGTGTGAATAGAGGATTCGAAGGAATAAGGCGATTATTGACTAACGCAGCTAGTGAATATGGCACACGAACTAGAGATAGAAGAGGTCGAATTCTAATTTATTGGCCACGTCGTTAAATGAAGATCTGTTATGTTTGGATCTTTTCCAGGTAAGCCCCGCCACTAGTGAAACACATAAGTTCACCCACTTGTAACTTTCAAAATAATGCACCTGTAGACTTCAAATTATTCTCAAGCGAAGGAATGTTTTAATCTTTCGTTTTAGAGTTTCGTTTAAGATCCTTATGTTTAATCCAACTGCGATTATCCTAATCCATCTCGTAAATACATATAATAGAACTTATGATTTATATTGAATAGATTTGATGAGAGTTCTGAATTCTTGAGATTTGTCAACACTTCCATGTTGTTCAAACATCATAGCAGCTGAAAATTCTGCTACAATTCTTGAACACCGAACACTGACTCTTGGTCATAAAAGGCAGTCTTTCATTAGTAAAATAGACCGAGCTACTATGTAAATTGTTTGACACCCAAGCAAAGAGTACGTACTGTTAAAGTCATAAGCAATGCACTGCTGTTTTATTTCTCTCCGTTACCAAAGAGGAGTGTTAGCACATCATTACGCTCGTCGCTGACTGTATTCGTGACATCGTGGCTCAGAATAAAGCATTTATAAAATAACGTTTACAGGATAGAATAGACTGTGTGTTTCTTAAAGCTTGCTTGTAAGAAACAGGATTAAAAATACTAAATAAAATCCTATTCTAAGTTCCACCCGCACTAATTGTTCCACACAATCAAGTTGACCTGCCCTGTTGCCTCACGAACAACAATACTTCTTTAACATAAATTCGTAGGCTGATGAGGTTAAACTTTAAGACCTGTAACTTTTATTTAAATTTCACGTTTTTGTAACGAGTAGAGTACCCTCATTCACGTTTCACATATTTGTAACGAGCACAGTAGTCTCATGCTCATAATATCCATTACTTTCTTTTTGATAACGCTTGTAGGTAACGTAGCTTCAAGTGTGGCGCAACATGTGTTTCAACACTAACCAATTTGAAATTTTAGAGTTGGTTTGACCCCCCTTCGCGCTACAGACAGCGAATTTCTGGTGCTACTATAGCGTGAGGTCTACCGCCATACGAGGCCTGTCTAAAAAGTATCCGACCTTTGGCCAGAAAAAATATTTCGAATACCTGTCGGAGTTGGGACCCTAATCCCCTTCAAAGTATGCCCCTTGTGCTTGCACACACTTAGCCCACCGATCCTTCCACTGCTGGAAACACCTCTGGTAGTTTTTTTTTTAGAATGGTGTTCAGCTCCATCGTCGCATTGCCTGTTTGACTCCTTCGATGCTGACTGTTTTCTTTGATGTCCGTGGAATTGTGCATCACGAATACGCACCGGAAGGACAAACAGTGACAAAGGAGTACTATCAGGATGTTCTCCGGCGACTTCGTGATGCAGTTCGGCGCAAAAGACCAGACATGTGGACTGCGAACAACTGGCACTTGCATCACGACAACGCGCCCGCACATTCATCCCATTTGATCCGCAATTTCTTGGCCAAACATGGAATTACGACCGTTCGCCAACCTCCCTACTCTCCAGACCTGGCTCCTTGCGACTTCTGGTTGTTTCCAAAATTGAAGACACCACTGAAAGGATCCCGTTTTGAGAGTAGAGAAGAGATAATGCGGAACGCGACGACAGAGCTGAACACCATTCCAAAAGAAGACTTCCAGAGGTGTTTCCGGCAGTGGAAGGATCGGTGGGCTAAGTGTGTGGAAGCACAAGGAGCCTACTTTGAAGGGGATTAGGGTCCCAACCCCGTCAGGTATTCGAAATATTTTTTCTGGCCAAAGGTCGGATACTTTTTAGACAGGCCTCGTATATCGCCAACACGGGTGTAGTCTGAGATGTATAAGTTAAGTGCATATCGCTACATTAAATGTTTGTGAATAAGTAGTATCCATAAGTAACCTAACCTAACCTCACGCTGCAGTAGTAGCTATATAGAGGTAGAGCTCATGCTATAGTGGGGCAGACGTCACGATATGGTAGTGCAGAGTTTAAAGTTGTTTTCAAACATGAACTTAGATCAGATCAGACCAGTTTGATCCTTCCTAACCGCAACAAAAACGTTCCAAACAGAGAAAGGAGGAAAACACCATTTAGTGTGAGTATGAACTTGGGAGAACGATGAATCTATGCATAAGATGCCTAGAAACGGTAAGTTTAGGAAGAAGTTTATGAAACGAGATAAAAGTTAAAGAAGAATGTAGTAGGTGTTGAAAAACATAACTGCAGTGAACCGAAAAAAGATGATCCGTATTAAAAAAATTCTATTTAAACAAAAGGAAGGCCTACCCAACCATTAGCTCGGAACCTCTCATGTTCCTCCTGGGAGAGCCAATTCGCATAAATACAATAACACCTGAGGGGACATGAACTTAGATGTAATCTAATGTCATCCGTGTTTGTTACACACAGATTTGAATTTTACTGATATAATTATAGAGTTTGTCTCTGAAATGTTTTCGAGCAGGCATAGTTATTCCTGTAAAGAAAAAACTTCAGTTTAACACTTTGATATAAATAGCCCACAGTGAAACGAGTTCTAGAGAACAAAAGCGCCAGACACTCTTGGTGCGATGCGGAGAAAAAATATCTCGTCATCTATCAATTTCCTCGCTAATCTAATGGAGCTGTGCCAATTATTTTGGTAGCACGTAAATAATAAACAAAACAGCTCTAGGGTGAAGTATAGGTGAATCAGAAAGAGTTAGCTGCTACTTCCTGACACTCGTTACGTAGTTAATTTCGGTAAATACAATATCCATGCAGTCCTACAGTTTACTGTATTAGCGAGAAAAGCACTGTTAAAACGATAAAATACTCGCAGGAAAAACGATGAAGAAATCAAGTAATTTCCGAGCAAGAGCACCCTCCACAATGCATCAACAAGCGAGAGTTCGCCGTTTCAACGAAAGTTTGTGTTCAGATTTTTCCAACAGCTTCTAAAACACAAATACACCATCTTTTTTGGTGTTTGCGGACTGCCGAAAAACACAAGATTCGGCCGAAAGTTGAGTAGTGTAGACGGGCCTTAACCATCGAATGAGCTACACCACGGGTCATGGAATGTGGTGAGGTGAGACCGATTTTCGTTAACATTCCAAAGAGGTAAAAAAAATTAGCGATTGTAAATTATTGTGTATTATCTGACACCATTTTATAACTCACTACCAAGAAATAATGGCAGTGAGCATCTCACGAAGATATGGAAGACTGAAAATTTCGTGCGGGGAATGCGCGTTCAGAAGCCACTCATTTGTTATGTTTGCAAAACTCCAAAAATGAACGAAAATAATGAGGCATACAACGACAGCACCATCGTAAATCCACCTCGGAAAAAAATCAGGAAAAGTTTGACCCACAGTTCTCTCTTATGGTGCACTGGGATGGGAAGCTCATCCCAGATCTCACTGGTATTGGTGCTGTGGACAGATTGCCTGAGCTAGTGACAGGTAAAGGTAAATCACAGCTTCTTGCAGTCCTAAAGCTACCATTGAGGAGAGGAGAAGCACAAGCTTAGGCTATCTTTTCTGTTCTGAAAGACTGAAATTTAGAGGAAAGGGTCCAGGGGATATGCTTCGACACAACCAGCTCTAATACTGGTCAGCACAATGGAACGTACATTCTTTTGGAACAGCTTCTCGGTCACGAACTACTGCACATTGCTTGTTACCATCATGTCTTGGAGTTGATTGCTGGAGCAGCCTTTTCTCAAGCCATAGGGACTTCATTTGCTCCAGATCTTTTATTATCCAAGCGTTTTAGAACAAGTTGGTATAATATTAACAAGACTACATATGAAGACTCGTCAGCTGATGATTAAAAGGCCAACGCTGTGGTCAACATCAAAGATGAGATGGGGGAAATCTTCGAGACTGCTGTCAAAGTCACTCAGCCCAGAGATGACTGATTATCGACTTCCTTGAATGCAGATTTGGTAAAATTTTTTCATTCAATATCCCAAACAAAAAACCAAATCGGAGGAATGATGTCTTTGTCAGTTACCGTTCATTTAATGCGAGACATAAAGCTCTCTCAGTTTCTGGAGCTCATTTGTGGAACAAGCTTCCCCAGCATATCGTCATTTGCATCTCTGCCACGTCATTTTGCATCTCTGTCATAAGGCCTGTAGCACCTCGATGGGAATTTCCTATTTATCTGAAATTTCTGTTAGAAAATTAGAAATTATTTCATTTTACGTACGCTAAGCCATTCTAATATTGATCTTACTTATTTCTGTCGATTATAATGAGCACAACAGCCGTCAACTCAATGCAGCGGAATGAAGGTATTTTTTCCATAATCAATACACAGCAGGGATCTCCAAACTACAGCCTGCGGGCCAAATCCGGCCCGCCAGTGTGATCAATCCGGCCTGCGACAGTTAATCCGACCGCGTACTCGGCAACGACTACTCTAGAAATTATAGGTAATGGCAGAAAAATTAAAATGGTTTTGGCCCTTTGAACTTTCTGGAGTAATCAGTATGGCCCTAAGTCTGGCAAGTTTGGAGACCCCTGATATACAGGTATTTCAACATCTTTGTGCGCACGTATGTGTATGTTTTTTATTTTTCTCCTTTCTGTATTTTTATTTTTATTTAACGTCCGTATGACAAACAAACTCTGAAATACATTTTTGTGTGTACATCAACATACAGGTTTATAGATGTGAGGGTTGTGCTATGATTTTAATAAATTAATTTTTGGCTAACGTTGTTTCACTATTTCGAAATCATTCACGAAGGTGTTTCAGCCGATTTCGGCTGAGCTGGGAGGAGGGGGTAATTTAACATTTTATTTATTTTTTATCTTTCAGGGCATTTCAGCGCACAATAGCACTGAACTTTCAAATCAGAAAAAACTCTAAATTTCCGTAATTAAATGTGCGAGGAGTTCGCGAGACTCGAACTTAGGACTGGAAATACCGCGCCAGCACGCTATCGACCGCGCTACCGATCACCCATAAGTTGAATTCTAATAATTTAAACATTTGAACTCCCGATACATAAGGGAATAAAATATTTCCGTAATTGAAGTTATTACCGTGAATCACTGTTTAATCTACTTCTACGAGCCAAATTTTGAAAATATTCGCCACTCAGAAGTGATTTCCGACCACAATGTTATTCCATTTTATCCCATGTACACATGTCCGTATAATGCTGAAGAGAATACCGATAGGATGTGAACCCCGAAATGTTCTCTTTGCTGTTGTGTTGTTCCTTGACTGTAACCTAAGTTTTCTTAAAAATATCTATTAGGAAATTAAAACCAGTTCATTTTTACGTTTTTCGAAGTCTTCTTTTTTTAAGTCATTTTTTCCGAATAATTTCTTACAATTACAGTGAGCTAGACCGTCATTTTCGATGTAGTAGGAGGTGGTTTTTTTATCATTTTATTATATATATATATATATGTACATTTTCTTATATTCATTTCAATAAGTAAACATATAAATATGTGTGTGTACGTATGTAGATATATGTTTATCTACATAAATAGATAAACCTGTTTCTATTTCTATTTTTTACGTGAAAACAATCCGGTTAATTAATTTTATTGCACTGGCGAAATGCTTCAAAAATAGATCTATCACTTCCCCGGGGGGACGTTTCTGTGAATCGGAAAAATGAAAAATACAATTAGACAAATAAAATAAAACGCAATTTGAGCATATGAATCGTGGTAAAATTATCTTTCTGTTCGTATGTTGAACAAGCTATGAATTTTCATGTTGAGTATATGTTTGTTTACGCATTTTTGCCAAAATTTTGTAGATATTTGCAAGCCAAAATGGTATCCGGCTTACACTGTCTCTCCATTTTATCCCATATGTACCCATGTCCGCATGATGTTGCAGAGAATACCGAGAGGATATGAATTATGTTTTTTGTTGTTGTTGTTCCTCGACGCCCCGGTAACTTGAGTTTTCTTAAAATTTCTGTTAGGAAATTAAAAACCATTTCATTTTTCGTAGTGTTTTTTCCTATTCTTTATGTTTTCTCAGGTTATTTTTTACGATTACACAGAGCTTGACTGTCATTTTTAGATGTAGCATGAGTAAGATTGTTTTGTATGTTTATTAGTACTTTTCTTATATTCATTTTCAGAGCGTACATGTATGAATATGTGTGTGTAAGTGTGCGCACGTATGTGGATGTGTATGTGTGCGCACGCATTCATGTATGTCTATGTATCTGTGTGCACATGTACATGTTCACACATATATATACACACATATGCATATATATGTTTCTATTTCTATTTTTTGCGTAAAAGCAAAACCTCAAGACACATTACATTATACCTAAAAATCTACGATCAGTTAACACTGAACCAAATTCCAGAAATAAACAAATTGATTGCGCTCGCTTAATGATTCATAAATCGATCTATCACGGCCCCGAAGGGCATTTATGTGAATAGAAAAAATTAAAAGTATAAACAGACAAATGAAAAACAGCGCTCGTGAAAAAATTATCCCTATGTCCGTATACTGAATAAGCCAAGAGTTTCATTTTTGAGTGTAAGTTTGTTTACGCATTTCCAGATGTGCGTTCTGTGTTGCGCTATGTTCTTTATAAATTACTTTGTGACTAACCGTTTCTCAATACCTGATTGTCATTTACGATGGTGTTTCAATATGCTCCGGTATAGCGTTTGTTGTCTTTTTCTTCGTTTCAACTAATAATTTAGGAGTTCCAAAGAATTCTTTAGTAGTATTTGAATTTTTAATAAGTTGTCATCCATCTCTTGGAATGTAAAATATCCAAGAGATGATGTTTTTTATTTTTTTATTCAACTGTCCCTTGACAGGGTTAATCTATTAGCACGCCACGTACTCGTGTAGTTCGTCTATTAGTACGCCTCGTATAGTTCGTCTATTAGTACGCCTCGTATGGTTCATCTATTAGTGCGCCTCGTATGGTTTATCTATTTGTACACCTCGGATAGTTTGTCTATTAGTACTCCTCGTATGGAACGTTTGTCTTAGGATGTCTCATATTAAGAAATTCTTAAAAACCAATATGTTGGCATGTATCTCATGTGGCAACATTTTTAGAAATAAACGGTTTTTCTTTTCTTCTCTCATTTTTCTTTCTTTCTTTGAGCTGTCCCTTTTCGAGGCATCCACTTTGCAGCTCCCGGAGCATTACACCATGCCCGGTGGATGGCGAAAGTGATCTACACCTTCAAAGTCTGGATGTTTCGCTCACAGTTCATGCTGACAGCACGCGAGAATCGAGTATTGCGAAAACTACTCTGCATCTTCATTTCTCGTATCTTCGTTGAAGCATGGGTAACACCAGCATTGCTTCGAATGCCTCGAGAAAGGACCTAAAGTTGCTGAGGCAATGTCAGATGTACCACACGATTAACACCAAAACACTCAACGCTAGGGTGGAGAAGATTGCAGGCCAACTGCAGGACCTTTCTGAGGAGTTGGCTGCTGTGGCATTGTTTGATGATGAATTGGACGACTACATCAAGGACAAGATGGTTACAGCAATGAAAGAAAAAGAAGGCGAGGAAAGGCCACCGAAACGTTCAACTATCGACAAGAAACTCATTCAAGAGAAGACTTTAGTTGACTTTACGACCAAAAATTTCATGACTTCTTTCTAATAACTTGCGTCTTTAAGATGATTTCCTCGAACATCCGGCAGTTCAGTGGAAGCATCATCCCAGCTTCAGTGCTGTAAAAAGTTTTGCCAGGACATTAGCTGTCACTAATGACCACACTGAACGTGCCATTGCCTTGGTCGAAGATTTCTACAGCCGTCTAACAAAGGATGAGCAACAACTCCATTTTGTTATGAGTGCTGTTGCTGAACACCGCAAAAAATTCCCTGACACTCGCAATAGGACCTTACTGGGTAACAATGAGTGACATTGTTTTATTTTTACATGTACAAATAAGGATGACTCTGATGAATTAAAGATATTATTATATTGGGATATTCACTTAACCAGTTATTTGGCAAAATAAATTAAATAATTTGTATAGAACAGTTTTCAGTTATAAACAATATGTTCACTTTTGAAAAACGAAGTTTTAGTTTCTAATTTTTAGGCGGGTTTTTACCGTAATAGTAATATTCTTCCTATTCTTTGTACGAGCATTTTCGGTAAGGAAACACACAGGTACAACTCTAATCTCCAGATTAAACAACACATTTCATTATAATAAATTTAATAAAAAATTACCTCTATCTCCACTGTCATTTATTGTGAAGGATAAAGGCCTCGTAAGCATTGGGTATGGTGTAGGTGATACTTATACGTGGTTATGAGATTATGTTTAGCAGTGATGGATAAATTTATTCAAATCAAATTGCAGAACTGATCACGGTGCACGCTGCTCGAAAAGAACCTGAAAGTGCATGCAACCGGAACTGTAAAGATCACGAGCTATATTTCCATGCAATTTACGTTGTCCTATCACTGCAGCGGACAACGTAAGTTCTCCGAAGTTGACTTAAAACTTCCTCTGCCAACAATACCTCTACGACGACGAGAATTGTTGTAAAATTCGGCCCCATGTCTGTACACATTCCCACAGCCAGGACTTTTTGTAAATGAGCCTCTTTCTGTTTATTTGTACGGGAAAGATAGAAATTAAACGGACCGCATTCCAGATGAACAAAATTTTTTCAGGAGTGCCATTTAGGCATTTTCATATTTTGAAACCCATTCCCTGGGTAACTTTGATAATTAACTCTGCGTCACTCGAAGAGCTCCTGCTCTCATAGCTCTTTCAATTTGCTAGATCGAGCATTCAACATTCACAAAACTTTCCCGATTCCTTAGCAGCGCCACTGAGCAGTTTCGAAAAATTATCAAATACAATAGAGTCCCGTGCTTGTGTAGGAAGGAAAAATTTTCAGAATATCATTTAAATTCAATATATTCAGTCGCTCTAGACAGAAGGGACTAAACAGACACTTCTCTTGTGCGCACAAAAAGAAGCTCTTCTCATGCAGCATCGACACCAGACACCATGCGGGAGCTGAGCAGTTGCAAGCGCCAAGGTTGTGGTTAACTTCTTTTGTGTGACGCTTGCTATTTGGCAAAAGAAGAAATCTATGTGGTCACTAATTTTACACGTATAGGCATAGAAAGTATTTTTAGTAAAATGACTTTTTTCATTTAATTTTTGTCTCGATTTTGTTTTAACGTTTTACTACACCTAAAGACAGCTTAAGTGTCATGTAATAAACTTGTGAAATGGTTTCGTTGCTTGGTAGCTGAACCCATTCACAGGATTTGTGCTTGCACGTCCAGAATGGTTGTGCTCATTACAAGCAGGAAAAAGTACTTTTCACTCCCAGAAACACCGGAACAGAGGATTTAGATTTTCTTCTATGCAGACTTCCAAAGCTATTACCACATCCAAGTCCAATTGAGAGCGCATCGAATGTAAAGGGGCTTCGTTGCCGATGCTCTCGAAGGAACTAGAACAGCGAAAATTTGTAGGCTTAACATGCTTGCGCCGTCCGATTGACAAAAGATTTGGTATTGGTCACTTACTACCGGGAAGAAATGTAAAATATCAACAAGGATGAGAGATCTAGGAACTGTGGACAACAAGGGATTGCATACTCTTGGCGTGCACATTATTTATTGCCCAAACAAATAAGTATCATAAGTATCAAATAAGTATCCCAAAAAGTCGGAGTATCAACCTCATTATTATTTCAAGAGAGTTCTACGCTTACAGCAGCAGAATCTTGAGGCCTTACTAATTAAGGTTCCGAAGAACATGCACGATCTTCGGTCGCAAAATGCGAAAATAAATTCTCAAACGTAATCGAACTTCAGTAGCACAGGGGGTTACATGTCAGCTAACTGCAGGGTGCGACGAGTACTTCAGTCTGGGCCTTGTAATTAATAAAAAATATTATCACTTCTAGTTAATAGAATATTTTTAACGAAGAGATAGTACATAAAATCTCAACATACGTTTATACATATTTATTTGGTTATCCCACATCCAGACATCAACACGCGAAACCGAAATTGCTTATGCACCTGGACCAAGCAGTTCTTATTGTTTTTGGTGTTCATTTAAAAAATAACAGATTTAAGTGAAACAGGGCACCTATAAACAAGTAGATTAGTTTTTCTTCCCATAACTCACCACACGAAATGAACCAATGGATAAATGGAAAGTTGTTGAGCTCGGGTAAAAAAAAATTCACTTGACTCTCAACAATTTCCCCCGCATATCAAGGAACAGCTTCATACAGTAAAGTGGTTCGTCTACATCTTTGGAGATATAAACTGCTCTCTCCTCGGGGTATCCAACGTACGGAACTGATGTCATGTTCCATGGCGTCAACAAACCACGCGGATTTTTAAGGTTCTCTAGCAAATCCCCTCGGGCCCTCGTCCATTTCCACGATAATTGTACAGAACGTTTTCGGTAATCGTCTAGATGAACTGTGTTGTTCTTATATAATGGGAACGAATGCAGCACGTATTCCTTTGCACACACTTGCGACTCATTGCTCTCATCAAAATATGACACTCAAATATGCCTCTCAGTAAATAACCGCGTTCTTCATATACATATCCTGTATATAGTAACAATAACTAGATCCCTTGTGTTATCATCTTGTTTAAATAAGTGCATGTGATGGAAAAAACGTGTACTAATTGGGCATAAAATTAAAATACGTGAAAGTATTATGTTATTAACTCCCTCACGCCATGTTTTAAAGAGCATTAATTCTACCCAGATTGCTAGAAAATAAAAGAATAGCAAAAAGTGTAATATGCGTGCATATGTAATATACTGAAAACGAAGAAAAGGATTTTAGTGTATGGCATGTTTTGTTATCCAACATTCTGTTGAAAGTTGCAAACTCAGAGTTGCAAACATTCTGTTGAAAGTTGCGTTGCAAACTTTAGTGATACAGAAGTTCTGAGTCTTTTGAAGCCCGAATTGATAATTTGAGGTTCAAATTAGTTGTCCCAGCCCTTTTTAATACACGGTGTCTCGAAATTTCATAAACGGAATAAAGTTTATGCCATGCATGAAAAATACTAATATGGCCATTAATGTCAGTAAATTCAAGTGTTTGACTCCCTGGCATATTCACTTCGTCCTTTAGGATACTAATTGAAAATTATCAAATGAAGAGTAAATGCCCAAGAACTGGCGCAGCTGCGGGTGGAAGTGCCATAATGAATAAGTTCCACCAATACTAGCACAAACCGGCTCAAATCCCCAAACGCTCACAGCCACGGTTCCGATCACGCTGCCACACATGCGATCCGACCGTTGCACGCGTGATCTGAATTTGAATCTCCGTAAGTGGAAGCGGCTCGTCATGGTATTCAAGAAGATAACTTTAAATAGCGCATTAGAGCCACAATTGGCCTTTTAAAAATAACTGATAATTTTTTTATTATTAGCAGCGTACAGAGCCATGATACATGGCGTCAGTTGTTAATGAGCATTACGTATTTTCCTTATTTTATTAGAAACATTCTTTGACAAGTTGACCGCGATAGGTTAAACAGAAGTTCAATGTTCAACTCAAATTTAAAATCAATCGTAGTAAGAAATTTTAAAAATAATAAACATTAACAGGATCGTGCCTTCATTTAGCTTTGAGAAAGTATTTATAAAAATTGGGTTTGTGACTGCTGGTGGGTCAGCAACATTTTGAAAATTTCTTCCTTGCACACCGTCGCTTACATCGCGACCTAAGTGTTAAAACGATGCAGTCATGCTCTAAACGATGCTAACGGCTGTGCTGTTACTGACCTATGGTGGTGATGACGGTCATGCTGAAGTAGAGTGCATCGATGAAGCTCCACGAGTAAACTGTCGCCTGCGTCACCGTCACGTTCTGGACGAAGTCGCCGCACTGCTGCTCCACCACAGACACCGACGATTCTGCTTCGCCTGCGAGGAGTGCACCACTTCTAACCACTTTGTCTCTGGGATTTAGAGCAGAGTTCGTGAAATTCACACTTCAATAGTTTGAATTTGTAAACCTTACGGGGAAATCATGTGAAGCCGTGTGGCCAGTCTGCTGATTTTAAAACCAAAAGATCAACCAGAATCGTTGGAAGATTCTGCGGGTTTCGTAAAGTAACATGATCAAATTTTGGTAAATAAAGTTAAACCAACATCAAAACTACTAAAACTCTTATAAAGACTTACTTATAACACATTATCTTTCAGAAACAGGTGTTAACTCAATGTGCCTCCAATCATATTGTTCATCTCAAATTAGCTTACGAATTTTGTGCTGACCAGCTCCATAAAGCCACGTTGACTTATATGTCCTGTTTTCATTAAAAATGTGACACTTGGAGAGTGAAACAGAAAATGAATCGCAATTAATTTCACCGTAATATCATATTCTTTCTTTACCTATTTGCAATATCCACCACACCAAATTTCACGGTTTAGGATGGCTAATCTCGTGTTTAAGTGCGCCAGGGGCAGTCGCCTTGATAATAATGCCTAACTTCACCCTCGGTAGGCCATCTATGGGCCTCCAGCTGAATTTGTTTGCATTGTTGCTTCAAGGTAAAAAATGGGGGCTTAGCTGAAGTAAACAGAATTAGCAAAGGAGAAGTTTAGACGGGTTAGGCTCGAATAGGTTGATTGGTTGATTTAAATGATCTTTTGGTCATTAAAATCAAATTGAAAAACGAATCATAAAAATGAATTAGTTAAAGATAAATTCAAGGTTAGAATTAAGTTCTGAGTTAAAGTAATGGTTGAGTTTGGGAGGGCTTAGGTTAGATAGCGTTGGGTGCTATTTTATGGAGTGAGTAACGAATAAATTGATTAGACAGTTTTTAAAAAAATATGGTCCAAGTGCAATAATAACTTTTACTACTGTGGCAGCCTGTCAAGGGATTGAACTGTGAATGTTTTTTTCACTAAGACATCCGAGTTTGAAAATACCTCTCAGTTCATAAAACACATCATTGAGAGCAATTAATAAAGATATTTAGGCTAGATTATAAAAACGGTGAGTTTAAAAGGGTCTGACCTATATATATATATATATATATATATATATATATATATATTTATATATATACATATATACTGAAGACAAAACCCGTCTTCCCACCTGTCTGACAGTAATGATATAATAAAACGTGAGCGAAATAACATTCATTGTAGCATAGCACACTTTTCGAACTAGTGCTGGTAACCTCATGATGAACTCGAGAGCTGCCGTGACTAGGACCCTGTGCAGTGACAGCTCTTCAGCACTCAGGCTCTATTGCTCGTATAAACTCTCTCAGTACAAGATTTCCTTATGAAACTGCTGAAAAAATAATTCTTGCAATGATATTCTCACTCTGAGATAAAATCGTCTTAGTAAGGAATAAATAGCGTTTCTGCTTATGCTTGCTACATGTTAATTAAAAAATGTATACCATCTACTCACAGAATAGTTTGCTGGAAAAGAAAATACCTTTTAATATTAAGAAAATATTTTCTTGCATTTTCTTATACATATTTTCTATTATATAACACTATTCAAGCGCTCTAGTCTAGGGTGAATAGATTAGATGATGCATGCGAAGTGCAAGTGGAAAGATTTTTCCTGGGTCGTGGAGAAAAACGCGTTTACCAACGAATTATTGAATTGCAAATTTGTCCTTCAGTGATGATCATTATTGTGCGTAAATGTGAATTTTCAGGCTAGGATGAAATCCTGGGAGACTTTTATTATTTGGCCTTGGTTTCAAGAACATGTTATCAATTACTATTCAAATAAAGGCAGGTGGATGATTTCATAGTCAAATGATCTGTTGTCTGAGTCCGTTAGATGCGTGTTTGAGTAGGTAGCAAAAAAAATCGCGTATCCGCTGCACAATATTTTTTAATTGTAATATTGTAATAAAATAATTATTATAATTAAAAGCAATCTCTAAAATCTCTATTAAAAGAATGATAATTTGTTATTAACTATATGGACAAAATTTGGTTGAAATGATTTGTTTATTGCATATAAATGACTCGCATTATATCAGCAAATTTACGGTTTTCAGTCGCCACTTATGAGGCTCCTGATCAGTAGATTTTTCATATTTATTGCATAATCCTCTCCTGATAATTAAGTTCGTTTTAAAGGATATTTTTAGCCTAGTGAATGTACCGATAAACTTGTTCTGAAATTTCCACCATTGTCGAAAGTGCAAGGAGTTCAAACCAACAGTGGTCGTGACAAGAAATTACAATATTTACACACTAATTAACCACACCCTTTCACCAACTTTGAATTTATGGAAGCATTGAAATATCAGAAGGCATTCGCTGGCACTAAGTAGTTTTTCACAACTACTTAATTCGAGCTTTTTATTAACATCATCCTACACTCCTGAGATTCAAATGAAAATTCCAAACGAAACAAATTCTTTGGGATAGAATTTTTTTTATTATAAAAACTGTTTCACTGAGCACGATGTGACACCTTGTGGCTTAAAAAAAAGCAGAATTATTAATAGAAGTACAAAAAACACGTCTTTAACGAGATTATTATCAAATTGAAGGGAGTCAATGAATAAAAATGTTTTGATCGTTACGAACTCCTGGGTCATTATCAACCTGAAAATGATTGAGAAAAAACTAGTCAAACGGAAATCAAAATAACCAATTACGGGACAAGAAAAGGAAAGGCACATAAAAGAAATAACTGAGTGATAAAAAAAATGTTTGGTATCAACATTACATTAGCTGCAAAGGTAAAGCTGTTTGCATATTATTTAAAACCGTTTTTCTTTTAAAATGTTAAGAGATTTTAAAATACGGAGGTTTATTTGATTAGATGCAGAAGATATTACCTAAAATGGTTTAATCAAACAGGAATATCGAATTTCTCAGCATGAGAGCGAATTAAAGAATGGGAAGGTGTGCAAAGTAACTGGTTTGTGCTAAAACTCCTGCCAGTATGCTCTGCTACACGAATACCGAGGGCTCGAGTAGTCAAACCCACGTATTCAGACTCACACTGTGCGCAACTGTATTGTATTTGTAAACGACAGAGGAGAACATGTCTTTGGGAGTTTTATCTTTACTGTATAATTAAAAAATTTAATGTTAATATTATTATGGTTATTCAGGATTCCGATTATTTATAAGAAATTATAAATTATAACTATCTTTATAATTGAAAAAACTCGCACTGCAATTTATTTCCGGCATTTTTTAATTGATGTCACCCCAATTTCAAATTTACTTTGGAGAAAAAATAGAATAATTGTCTTTCGTATTTACAAGCTATTATAACACGTTAAGATGGTAGGTTTCAAAGTTCTGTTTTCCGTAAGCAAACATACACATAGTTCGGGAATAGTTTTTTCAGTTATTGTACATTCTCCTTCAAACTAAATAGAATCGAAGCATTGTTGTCAAGGGGATATCGTGTGTGCTCATCCCTAAACGATATCCATAAGGAATTTGAAATTTTTGAAAGTTTTTTGGTAACAATGGCTAACCATATCAGCTAGTAGACAATTGTGTTAAAAAAAATGTAACAAAATTTTTTCCCTAATGTATCACTACCAACTGCTCCTAATTTGGAATTTTTTTCTTGTTTCCAGTCTCCGGTCAACATTTAGAGAAACTCAAAAAGGAGGTTTTCGTTCTTCTTACGAAACATTTTCCGCAGATGGATTTAAAATTGAGTTTATTAATACGTATGAAATAGGATCATTTTCCAATTATAAAGATAAAACTCACAAAGACAGGTTCTCTTCTGTCATTTACAGGTACAATTGCGCACAGTGTGCTTCTGAATACGTGGGCTCAACTACTCGAGCCCTCGGTATTCGTGTAGCAGAATATGCCGGCAGGAGTTTTAAAACCAACCAGTTACTTTCCACACCTTTCAATTCTTCAGTCCTCTCTCATGCAGAGAAGTGCGATATTCCTGTTCGATTAGGCGATTTTGAAGTAATATCTTCTGCATCTAATCAAATAAACCTCCATATTTTAGAATCTTTTCACATTTTAAAAGCAAAACCAGTTTTAAATGATATGAAATCAGCTTTCCTTATGCAACTATTGTAATATTGATGCCGAACATTTTTTTATCAGTGAGTTGTTTCTTCTATGTGTCTTTGCTTTTCTTGTCACGTGAGTGGTTATTTTGATTTGCATTTGACTCTTTTTTTCTCAATCATTTCAGGTTGATAATGGCCCAAGAGGTTGGAAAGTTCAAAATATTTTTAATCATTGGTTTTTCTTAATAAAATAATAATAATGATCTCAATAAAGACGTGTTTCTTTGCACTGTTATATATATAATTAGGATTAGCAAAAAGCAACTCATATATATCTATCTAAAACGAAGCTCTAATGAATGATTCGTACGTATATGGAAGAGGCTGAGCAACGTGAAGGTGTCGAGGTGAGGGCACCGCAGCTGCAGCCACTGCGCCTGTGCCACTTCCTCCTGCGTCAAGTTCTCATCCAGACTCGAATGACGTCCCAGTGACCCTGGAAGTTTTTTGTAAAAACACCATAAATAAATTACTCTTGCATAACAGGCGAAAGAAAGGACACTTACATACCTAATTTCTGATGGATTGTTCTTAGAAGCCTTTCTACTCAGTGAATGAAGAGCATTTCTCAGACCTTCCCGTATCACTACTCCCAATAACAGTGTTTGACGTTAGGAAAAGAAACGAAAAATGAACAAATGGTTGCTTAGAGAGTACAGGTAAAATGTTTCTTTAATGTACTTATGACGAGATGAATCTTGGTGTGAATGTTATGAATGATGTTATTTTTCTTTTCAAACATTTCAACATTGCGAAAGTGTTCTAGTTCTACGCGTGTTAGAATACGAAGATAATCACTTTTCATTTTTACTGAAAAGAATACTCAATTTTTTTTAATTTATCAGTCAGTCTCTAAAAGGCAACGTTTCCGTGTTTCGGACATCATCTGATGAAATATCTTGTACTATTACTGAGCTAAACTGTAACTTAGACGTTCTTAGTTTTCCCGAAAGTTGGCTAGATCACTCAACTGAAGACTTAATTTAAATGCAAAACTATTATAGCCATCATTCACTGCGTGATAAAATAATTGGCAGACGCATCAGTACGTACATATCTAAACATATGGCTTCGAGAATCATAGTAAGTGCAACTATGAAACGAGAACAGAGTGAAACTCTACTAATAGAACTAACGAAAAATGGCAAACGGATTATACTTGGAGCTGTGCATAGGTCTCCAACAGCCTGCCCGGTAACTTTCCTGACATACCTTCATTGCATTATATATCAGTTTAACAAGTCTCTTTACGATGACATAATAATCTGAGGGATTTCAACTACGACCTTCTAAGGTATGAAATCTGTGAATAAATCTCAAATTTCATAAATGTTTTTCAGCTTAAATCCTTCCTTCCAATCATCCCAAAGCCTACACGAGTTTCAACAAAATCTGCTACGCTACTTGATAATATTTTCATGCTAGATCCAACAGAGCCTATTACTGGAATCATAACTTCCGACTTATCAAACCATTTCCCGGTGTTTCTCATCAAGAAAAATGTATGCAGTGCTTTTACCCAGCCCACAGGCTGAAACTCACTCATACCGTTGTGTAAACAAACATGATTAGGGAACAATGCGAACCGTTCTAGAAGAATTAATGCCATCATTGGATATCTATCAACAGGACATTAGGTTAAACATAACTGTACATCTTAAAATAGCGTTGATGATAGGATGCCTTAGAAGTCACTGATCTTATTCGGGCTCCCGAGTAGCTATACTAAAATGTGTTCATTGTAGTGCTCTCCGTGGTACAGTGGTTAAGGGATCGGGCTCGTATGTTGGAGTCGCGTGTTCGTATCCCGGCGCTGGCGCAGAGATTTTCCCCGTTGGGTATAAGGGAAAGCTCAAGCACAATAGCCCACTCAACCCAGGTGTCGGAAATGGGTACCGGCTTTACGGGGGAACCGTCATGGTGTCCTATATATAGGGTTAGTTATAAGGCATTTGAAAAACCAATGCTAAGATCATATGTATCAGGCTTGACTGGAAATAAAGCATCCCAAAGATGCCGGTGTTAACCTAACCTAACCTTGTACTAAACTTAAGATACAATCTATTGCTGCAACGCTTGTGGTAAATAAATTTTTTCAATTGTTTAAATTGATTAAAAATAAACAGGCTGCAAAATACAAAAGAACAATTGATCACATAGAAAAAACAAATGTAGGATAAAAACTTAAGTTACATCAGACTGTATACAAATGGTTATCACAGCTAAAGAAGACTAGGTAGGAAAAATTTTGTACAACAATATTAATATTACAGAAGACTAGTTGTTATTGCACACCAGATATATGTTAACAGTACCAGAGATAGAGGAGAAAGGAACGATCAAGCGGAGGTTCCAAAGCCAAACGTCTAAGCCACAGTCATATTGAGCAATATCGGAAGTTGTCTTTTAGAGACTGAAAGTTGTAGAATTTTAGCAATTGAGTGTTCTTTTTGGTAAAAATCGTAGGTGATTTTCATCGCATTTTAACACGTGTTGAACTAGAATGTTACTCTTATACTTCGTGTATAAGTACAATATTGCATTGAATAAAAGTTATTGATTAAAGGAAAAGGCAGAATCAAAATTAATTAAAGGTAGTAATAGAAGCAAAATTACTTAAATATAAATAACGATACTTGAACATAAGGTAAAGATGAAAGTGCCATTGTTATACTTGAATAAACATAAATAAGTAAAATGTTAAATATACGTGAAATTACTCATTATAGTATTCTGAAATGATGAAATGCTAACCAGTGCCTCTTCTTGAGTGAATGAAGTTTAAAATTTCATTAGAAATGATCAAATATGATCTCTTCTTCCCCATTTGGTATACGCCACCTTGGAAACAATATATACATTTAAAAGTTCATTTTTTACTTTAAATTCTTTCTGCAAGCTAGGGTACTTTCGCCACGCTAAAATTCGATGCGGACCTCTGATGCTGCATTAAAATTCACGCACGGATCAAGGGATTTTATCCAATTACGGTCACATGAGAGCCCAAACTCAGAACTCTGTAAAAATATCGATTCTAATGTGAAATTTCCTCCGAAGCATTCTCTGCTCAATGGCGTTCAACGCGTGTAGTGTTGAAGAGACACGCTTTATGACTTATGATTCTTACTTAAAAACAAGTTCCATTTATGTAAAAGCACTTCTATTATACAGGAAAAATTTAAACACTCTTTATTAACGGCAAATTGAGCAAGTACTTCGCAAGATCATAGAGAGGCATCTGGCGTCGCTGTCTCGTACTGTCAATAAATGCACATCACCTGCTAACGTATGGAAGCCCTGACGCTTCTACTAGACAATTAAACCATATTCGACAAAAGTGCGCTTCATTGTCGATTCTGGTCACAGCAAACACGAACCAAGTTAGGTGATAGGGATAAACTTTTGATGTGCCGTATTGACATATTTTGTGAAACTTTTTTGTACATCGAAAAAGCAGATTGCAGCCTCGGGTGGTTGTGAAGTAACATTGGAAGGTGGTTCCTGTACAGACTTGGGAGACTCTCACTCGTCAAGGTGACGTCTAAGCAAGCTTGAACCAAGCTTTCATGATTTAAATTTCGTTTTGTAATCTATGCCTAATCTCTTTTCTATTCAATTTCCAATCTGTAGCCTTTGATATATTTTATTTCCAAACTCTAATTGGATAAACCAATAGTTATTTTAGAACGTTCTACAACATATTTATACAATTATACACATTTATACAGCATTTTAGTTAGTTTTACTAACAGAAACTTCGCACTATACTTTTGTTAAGTAACGTTCATCCCTAGCAGACCGCATATAAGTTTTCGTACACTTCGTAGTATATTTTCCGGCTTATAACCATGCAGCTATTTAAATGCTCACATTTAGATTTTTCCTTAAGAATGCTTTTGTTAACGATTCTCATTCTTTCGTCAAAAATTAGTTTTGCAGCATCATTTAATACTCTTAGCACTCTATCTTTAGAAGAAGTAAAATTTAATTGAAATTTAATTTGCACAAAACACATTCGTGAAATAATGTAGCACGTGGTACAATTTTAGAAAACATGTAAAAGTAACATCTTTAATATCATCTTCTGGATAAAGCCAGTTGAAACACAAAATTTATTTCAATAATATTTATGATTAAAATAAATAGAACCAATGTTATACAGAACATTTATAGACGCAAACGTTTTGGAATTTAATTATTCCATCTTCAGTGCTAGAAGAAATACAATGTTTTTTCAGTCATGGATAGTATATTGAAGGTCTGAATAAAAGTATAAAGCAAAAAAACGAAAAAAAATTTCGGTTATTATGCAGTTTAGGGGATTCACGGAAATTAACAATTCCGTTCCAAAGAATCACTAAAGGAACACATTTAAAAATGTTTTACATGCATGACATTCTGCTCGCTGGTGCGTTATTTTCGAGTTATTTAACTTTGAATTCATAGGAACGGCGCTAATGAAATTGCTTTCGCGCGCAAAAGGAGAGGGAGTTCCAACAATGCCGAGAGTGCGCGGAGCGGGGAAAAGTGATAGTTTTCGCAATATATGGCGTAATTTATTATTTGCCGACCCCGCGGAGCCTGTGGAGCCTGAGCCCACTTCTAGGATGTTTTAGTTAATAACACAATAAAAATTATCACCCAGAGATGTTAGCGGGACTGGAATAGTGAAGACTTAAATCGATATGCCGTTGACATCACTTTCAAGATGGCGGCCACCATAAAACATTAGCGAAACCGTAGGAGTGAATACCGTAGATTTAATTTCAAAATATTTCTAAAGCGTAATAGTTTGCGGTGATAACCTTTATTCGTTATTAACTAAAACATCCTAGAAGTGGGTTCAGGCTCCGCAGGCTACGCGGGGTTGGCAAATGATACATTACAAAGTACCAAAGCGTACTCTAATGGCTCAAGCGCGCAACGTAACTGCTATGGAAGACGAAAATTTCAAAGTTGAATAACTCAAAAATACCGTATCAGCGAGCAGAATGTCATTCGTGTAAAATATGTTTAAATGGGTTCCTTTAGTGATTCTTTGGAACGGAATTTATAATTTCCGTGAATACCCTAAACTGCATATTGACTAAAATTTCTACCGACTAAAGCTCCGCACGCAAGGTCATAGACAATACACGCAGTACACACATACAGCCGTATACAACCATACATACACGTGCACACAAACACATTATTATACACACACACACACACACAACACGCACACCCCAGCATACCGCAAGTTAGGAAGTAGGGGCCACAAATAACTTAGTCGCGCTTATATCGTTATTTAGCGATGGTTTATTCGTGAATATATATATAGAGATTATAGAATACGGAGATCATGTTCATGGAAGGTTTTGCATAAAATAGAAAAATTTGACATTTTGAAGGGTTTATTGGAACTATTTGCAATAGTTACTAACGGAAGACTAGGAAGGACAGGTAAATGGCTAACCAGTTATGTGTTAAAGTCCTGAATGTTGGCTGTGACGGATAAATAGTTGAAGGGTAGTGCTTCCAACGTACGATTGCTGGCAGCAATCATAAACATACACATATACACAGCAAATTTTCAGGCACTCATCCTTTCGCTCTTTCCTGTTAAAAATAAGACGCTATCCCAAAAGTATTCCTATAATAAACATGTACGTCAATCGTTGTAAAAAAGGTTCACACAAGGACTAAAAACTCTTTCAAAATCACTGTTTAGGTAATCTAGGAACGGAAGGCCAATGAATATTTTCTATTTCAGTACGGTCAAAGTTACAGGAGGGAAATTTCCAAATGATTCAGGTCAATAATTTTACAATTGGTTCTCTATTCCGTTTGAAAGGCAGACTCCCACCCTCACTGTGCTCGTCTCAATTATGTACCGATACAGTTGTTCACGTTTTGAATCGCGGTACGTTGGTTCTCCCTGCCGTACCCTGATGACTAGAGTTTCCGAGCATGCTGGGCGAAGTTGCCGAACTGGTCTTCCTCTTGAGTCCCCCCCCCCACTGTCCTCTGTTAGATCTCATGCAGAAAAGTGCAATGTTCCTGTTTCCCTAAACGATTTTAAAATTTTGGCCGGTACCTCTTACAGAACTGATCTACGCATTCTCGAATCTTTGCATATATACAAAATGAAACCTACTCTGAATGACACCCAAAGTGCTTTTCCGCTTCATGTGGCCAACACATAGTTCGGTTTCTCAGTTTTTTTCTTTACATTTTATTTTTTTACCGTTGTTCTTGTTTCTTCAAAGTTTAAACTTTGTATAAATACTTCATTAATGGTTTAATTCTTCCTCTTAGGGTTTTGTTTTTACAGAGATTTTTACTGAAGAGGGGCAGTTTGTCCGAAACGTTCAGTTTTATTTGATCATTTTTAATAAAAATGACTTTACGTGTAGCGATTTTCGCCTTGCTTTTTATTCTCAAGCCTAAAAGAATTAATGCTGAAGATATTTTAGAGGGAAATTTTGTTATCGAGAAGTTTTCTGAGTATTTGATTAACGAGATATTTTGGATAATTGTTATGAGAAATATTTTCTGCAGATATTCTAATTCATTGTGTAATACTTGGTACGTGCTCGAAATGCAATAGGCACCACGTAATAAAGTTTTTACACACAATTTAATATAACCTTTATAGAAACAGCTAAAACAATTAGTACGAAGACCGATTAACGTGGGCTTCCTATAAACTGAGGAGATGAACTTAGAATATGACTTCCTTACCAGGACGTCTAAAAAAGGTATTTCACCATTCTGTTCACATTCCATTGTGAATTTAATGTTGGGGTGAATAGCAACAACGTACTCAACATTTTGATTTGCTTGATCCTGGGACCAAAATGGTAGAAAAGTATCATCTAAGTACTATCTATAGAAACAGGTTGATATTCAGTCAAGCAAGAATTTAGAAAATCTGTTTCTTAATGAGCCAAAAACATGTTAGCAATGACAGGAGACAGGCTAGAGCCCAAGGCTGGTCCATCTAGTTGTTGATATATTACCGTATGGAACACGAAATAAGAATCTTTAAGAGAGATTCTCAGAGAACGCTGGAATTCCGGTCTGTCATAAGCCATAAAACGGCTATTGTTTTGAAACATTTTGTCCAGTAAACTTTCGATTGAATCCTCCAACAGAGCATTTGTGTACAAAGATTCAACATCAGAGCTGAACATGAAAAGGTCTTTAGTATTATCGGTACAGCATAGTTCACGACGGAATTGACTAGAATTCTCCACTGTATAAGGACTAGTGCTAATTGGAGTTAGGATGGGGACCAAATTAGCACTAAGATTGGAACTAGGAGTGCTGCACACAGAGAGAATAGGTCCCATGGGGACGTTGGGGTTGTATACTTTGGGCAATCCATCTAACCCTCCCAGTCTAGACCCACTAGCACGGTTGGCACACATGTGCGTCACAGCACTTGCTGTGTGCTGCTCGACCCACATGTGCGTCACAGCTCTGCTGTGTGCTGCTGGCGCACATGTGCGTCACAGCTCTTGCTATGTGCCGCTGGCGCACATGCGCGTTATTTATGCCTTTGCATTCATTGACGCTCCCTTTAATTTTCAGTATGTACGGTCTATGGATCTTTTCCAAATAAGCCCCACCACTAATGCAGCATATAAGTTCACCCACTTGTAACTTTCGAAATAATACACCTATTGACTTCAAATTACTCTAAAAAAAGAATGTTTAAATTTTTGTTTGAGAGTAATTTGAAGGCGATAGGTGCATGTTTTCGAAAGTTACTTAAGCGGGTGAACTTATGTGTTGCATTAGGGGCGGGGCTTATATGGAAAAGATCCCGATCTATTTAATATTTGAAATTTCGAAAATTGGTCTCTGAAATTAACCCTAATTTGAGTTGAACATTGGACATCAGTTAACCCACGACAGTTAAAGTGTTAAAAAACCCTCGCGTAAAAAAGACATGTCACTCATGTATTAAAATATGCTGAAAGTTTTTAGTAAAATCTGATACATTCTACGATGCTGATGTGTGGTCGGGTGACATCATGAAATCCAAATCCGAAGAAAGGCCATGTTTGGATATAAAATAGGAATCCTCATTGCTCCAAAAGCATTACTTTAGTTGTTAAATTTAGAGAAGTTGGTATCATGATTTGAGGATGCTTTTCTCCTTGTGGAACTGGGGAATTGGAGATTATAGAAGAAACACTGAACGCTCTCTTTTATAAAGATTTTCGTGATGAGTACTCCTCAAGTTTCTTGGATTTTTTTCAGTTGGCAAACGACTGGATCTCCTAGCTATAGAACGCCCGAACCACACAGAAAAGCCAACCCAAGTAAGCTTACAAGACAGTAATTTAATTATGAGGAAGCGCTAAAACTCACGAATTTAATTATTTAACATTGTGTTTTAAACCTTGACATATGCGTTTTCAAATCAAATAAATTGATATGAGGATGAGAGAGCTTTGAATAGAGGACTCATAAATTTGTGCCAATAAATGCAACCCTTATGTTGTATCAAATGACAACGTAGACTAAGAAGTACGTGATCACTGCTCACTTCGAAGATTTAGGAACAAAATTAGAGGTCAGAATGACAGTATTAATGTAAGTTGCAATCATACCGGCCATAACCTCACGTCTTTCCGCGCTTGATCTTGCCAACTGTACCACTTCGATTAAGCAAAATTATATAATTAGCCTATAATTCAGCCCTAGTCATGTTAGCCTAGTGTGCAATTCCGCATGCCTCGCCTGAAAACTCGACTCTACTTCTTTGGAAGGGCATGAGCTCTTGCTCGTCTTCCTGTGTTTTCAAACAAAAGTCGCGTCCGTGAACATGTGCCATCACAAACTGCTCAAAATTTAGGGACCTGATCAGATTCGTTACTTGCTTGTGGACTTTTCCATTCATTGCAGCAACCTCAAGTCAACCAGTTCTTCTCTCATTCGATCATTACCAATGCATCAGACCATGCAGTAATGTACAGCACCGCAAAACTACACTCGTTCGCCCCGTTTTTCGACTTTCATGCATCAATGTCGGTGATAATTTTCAATTCATCCGCTTAACTTTCAACACAAATGTTCATAGCAGAGTATCCGGAAAACCTATACTCTCATATCGCCTAGTTGTTATATTTTATTGCAAAAATTTATGCTTATTACGCAAACTCAATCAAATTCAAAACGCATTCCACAGCAAGTTTTTTTAAAAAGGGAAGGTACCCAACTCCGTACTCCGTAGAGGAATACACGGGCAGAACAAAAGTTCATCACTTTTTTCGCCATCCATATTTCGTTCCTTTGGAGAAGAGCACGACTAGGTCACCCCACTTCCCCCCCCCCCCCCCCCCCCACACTTCTTCCCCCCCCCTACTCATGAAGATAAATCGTTTGTAAGGACTTGCAAATGGCAGTGTGTCAGTCTTTTCTTATTGAACCCACAAAGGTATGCCCAAGCTAGAAAAACACAGTTTGCAGACATTTTCTTGTGTAAGTATTTTTAGATAATTATTCTGCTTACCATAACTAATAGAAGCTAGAACAATGGAAATTATTCTCATTGAAGAGTTTCATCGCTCTCAGTTTTGCAGATATTTTTGCAAGCACACTAATTCCATAAAAAATATTGGTCATCTCAGATGTTTTTGGATACAGTGGAACATTTGGAACCGGTTAAATCAGGAACCTGAATAGCATACATCAGCGACCAGGTCTGTATGAAATTACACAATAAAAAGGCGTTGACACACCCTTAAACCTTCTAAAATTTCTTGTTTAACTGATTTTCCAATTGATAATTACGCATTCAGATTGTTTCGTAGCCTACAACATTTGCTTCTTGTAAATGAATGGAGAAAGTACATGTCGACCAAAATATTATCATGTTACTTTCGAGTAGAACTTCATCACTTACGTATTTCATTCAGAATCAATTGCGTTCAAAGGTTCAACTTTGATTTGTTGTACTGCAGCCTTCTCAAAATACCCCTTATTTGAAACAGTTCTGAGTTAAGGGCGTTAATGTAGCCTGCGCTAAATTTGGCTAATTAGAAAATTAAAACTATTCTTCCCTTATTATGTAAGTAATGTACCCTCTTGAGTTAGATAGGAAAAGGCTCGGGAGATTATTTAGAACACAGCGGGGTTTTTAAAGGAAGTGCAATTCATAGCATTCGGTATCGCAAAAAGACGTCCCTAAAGCCAAACACCAGCTAGAACAAGCGGAAGCAAAGTGACAGAACAGCCCCGGACCGACTCAGTGAGCCTGACCCTTCGGATGTAATCATTGGAGGGAAACGTGGCGAGGCCGGTGGGCGGGGAGGGGAGAGTGAGGGGGTGTCAACGTGGATGTTTAATCCATCATTTACACAGAAAAATTTAACCAGGGTTTTAAAACGCCAAATTTTCCAAGATTCTATCTTCCATGCCAACAATAAATTAAATGAGAGAAAAGTTAAGTTTGAAATCGAAGAGCATTTTTACTGAAAAGTCTGTATCCTTGTTTTTTCAATGAAAGATGTGTAGGAAAAGTGTTGGTAGTATCGCAGAAACAAGCTTCACTTTCTTTTGCGATGATTTAAAAAATGAGTGACATCTGATAGTGAACACAATAAAAACGATGGACCTGAGAAGAAAAAGCTGAAAATATCAAAGTGTTATTCACTAAATTTGAGAAAAAATTGCCTGAAAAATTTAAGAATGGATTCATATGACATAAGAAATTGAAATAAAGCGTCAAACAATTTTACAACAGTCCAAAAGAAGATAGAATAACCCAAGCTGGAAGACGTATTAATACAGAAAAGCTTAAAAAACTGGAGTAGCGTATGAAAAGCTTATAATTGAGGGACAATGCAATAAATACAGTTTCTGCAGTTGAATTTAGGAATTCGAAATGGCGCACTTGCAGCTGGAAATTATATCTATCATATAATAGATTATTTATTGAGATCATTCACTACTATGAGTGAAGCTTCTTTGACTCGTAATGATTTTAACTCCAGCCGCACCGAAGGTATGCTGACGTTTAACTACACCGCAGCGTCCTTGCTACGATACTGCGATATTTAAATGAGTTAATTCTTACATCAAGGCTTAGTTTCGTTGGTCACCGCCTAATTATGATACTTGTGTTTTCACTACTGAAGATATGACTTAGGAAATGGATCTTTAAACACTGGCGTCATAGTTATACAGCTCGCAGTAAATGTTTACATGCCAATTCTTTTTTAGTCAACTTTCCTTAAGTTTGAGTTTATCTTGAAAATCTTTTTCTAGAAAATTCAGTGCGCTCATATTGAATTTGGAAAAATTAAACACGCATTTTGGCCTCTTGCATGGGAACGCGGAACTACAATAATGAATTTGCTTTTAATTATTTCATTTTGCTAAAATTTTATGTTAAATGCTCGTCCCTGTCCCAGTGAACCTAATCATCAGGTGATGAGATGTATTCCTCTATGTTACAGAGGGGATAAAATGTCCAACTATTCTTTCACGCCCATGAGTGCCAAGTTTTATCCAAGTGAACACAAAAATTTAGAGTGGTAATTGTTTTACTGCATTGCTCACATCGCCAGATGTGGCCTCACAGTAGGATTTGAAATGAACTGGTGAATACTTTTCTTGTTTGAAAAATGTACCTGCAAATATTGTGCTGCGAATTTTAAGAAAAACTGAGTTAAAAGTTTGGTGTGGCTCAACTTGGAAAAAAATTACTCAACAGGAATTACGCAAGGCTTCAACCAAACAAAATTCGATCAGTGCTCCTACTTCTGCGATACTTACCCTAAACAAGTGGAATGAGACCCTTCCTAGGGTACGGTCTACAGTAATGAAATCTTCAACCAAATCTGGAGTAATCGGCCTTTCATGGGCGTGAATACGGCAATAACGATTATAAATGTTACTTTTCAATTTTCTTGGATTTTTCCTAAGTTTTCATGTTACATTCCAATTTATATTGCTCATAATTTTCCCCCGAACATAATACACTTGCGTATGAAACGTTTCCCTGGAAATTAGGAAGTGCACAGAAAATCCTCGTGACCCAGCTACCGGAAGTTGTTTTAACGCATAATTTCATTTGCATGAACACAGGATAAAAGTAACACTGTGAGCGAATTAATGCAAGTTACTGTGAGGCAATAGAAGAAGCGCAGTCAATATTGACATGATGTGAGGCTTGCTGTGATCTTTTTATGTCAAAAAGCTATTCAGTAAGAAATGAAATGGAAATGTTAGTAATAAATACATTAAGAGTGTGGTGTGTCGAAAGAAAAAACTTAACACCACGCAATACGTAAGACGTTGTGATAACTCTGAGCTCAATTTTGGCCAGCCTGCTCACCGATCACGCTTGCTTCATCAGTAGCTCGTTTGTGAGAGGAGACTATTTGATCCCATTACTTGTTTTTTCCTTCAGCATAAAATCGAATTTTCTTCATTTGAAAACCTGTTTTTAAAATATGTCGATTTAGGCCCCTCTAGGGTTCTCAAAGTGATAATATATTATATAATATATTGTGATAATAAAGTGATAACATTTTGCTTTGTCACTTCATTACGCAGCAGTATCGAATTTGATGATTAATGTTTTTACCATTCCTAAGCTATACATGTTACAGGCCATACAATTAGAAAACCGTTATCACCGTAAGTTATTATTGCAGTAGTATTAAATAGTAATACATAAAAATAATCTTTATTTAGTGTTTACGAGTAACCTACGAGCATGTCTGAGCTCTCAACTATTGGGGCTTACATAACTTAGAGCTCGTGATTCAAACACACATCACATGTGTTGAAATGTATCATCAGCTGAAAACTTACAAATTAAATTATTCAGTTATTTCTGAATTATAAAATTTTCGCCTTTAGATGGCGAAATTTATTGAGGGCTTTTTTTGACCTTCAAATAAACTACGGAATCGAACACGTGAAAAGAACCCACTACTCCGCCTGGGAAGATGTGTCACAAGTCAACACTCAAAAACTTTAGCGATCTTGGAAAAGTGAGCATCATTCTCAAATCCTAAAAATCATCTACTTCGACGGACGTAGTATTTCACAAGATTTGCAACGATGTGACATGCGGATGATCAAAATTAACCATGTGCCATTACAGCAACATGTAAATCTGAGTATGTTTCGAAGTATCCAATAGGCAACCAGTTGACACTTTTATTCTCACAAATGTTCCTCTTTAGGAAGTAACTCGTCAAGCAAAACTGCAACTCAGCGCTTTCTTGTCTGTGCATGCGTTGCCCTTGGTTTTAAAACTAACCAATCTCGAATTTGATGCAAGCCATATTTCCTGATTACTCATCTGAAAAACATTGCAATTTGCTTAGCAATGGGCATTAAATATTGTTTGTCAAGTTTTTGAGATGTAATTTTAATCAGAGGTGCGTTAAGTGTTACCAAGAAAATGTTTAGCTGTAGTTGATAAAACTACGGATGCAGGCTGTCAAGCAATTATTATTCATTATTTAGTTACCTCGTGAAAGAATGACCCAGAGCATTATTGGATCTAATAATTTTACGTCAACTTAGCTTAAATCAGGTGTCTCATATTATAATTTCTGTAAAATGTTTCTGCTAGAGGAATCATTTGACAACGTTTTGCACAACTACATAGAAATCCTTCTATGTTACATAGAAGGTCTGTGGCTTTAATTGTTTAACTATTTAAATTTGAGTTAAAAGAAGCATGTTTTTCGAGACTATCTGAAACAGTATGTTTTTCGTGGCCTGCTGAAACAGCATGTTTTCCATGTTTTTTGTGATTTGCAATAGTTAGTCGATGCTGACCCACACAGAATTCTTGCTCTGCAGGTCAACACAGTGGGTTCGGATGCTCCAGATGCTGAGCAAGTTCGGATGCTACAGTGGGTTCGGATGCTCCAGATGTAAGTAGGACCTTTTACAGCTGAACTTCACTGAAATGTCATTTAATGATCCCACCAAAATCAGTGATACGTCATTTAATTTGAAACTCTAGATGTAAAGTTCACCAGTGCCCACTTAGCATTTTTGAACGACATTCTTTGAAGTTTTAAGTGTTCAACCCAGTGTTTCAGTCCGATTCCCCGAACATCTTCAAGTTGAAATCAAATATGTAATTTAATTAGGAACTTCTTCACCGAAAATTCGATCGGTTTATATGACAAAATCATAATTCTCTGCTCTAAGGCCTTGTGATTATTTAGTTACTCTTTGATTTCCACCTTGTTCACTCTCCCTCCTTATTTTATGTAATTTCCCCGATCAGGTTATTATATGTGTGAAACCTTTGTTATTAACCTCCAACGATCAATTTCGGCCTTTAAAAGTTTAGATATATCACTGTCACCTGAATTAAAAATCAAATCACTTTCATAACATCTTATGTGTTATATGAGGATAACACTTGGTAAGACAGCCTTGTAACTACATTATAAGTAATTTAAATGCTATCACTCATGGACTGAGCGCGCGTGTTCCTCATGGAATCGCACTAAATTGTAGGCTAATAATCTCTGTCTGTTTTTTTACTTTTTTATTTCGTTATGAGTAAGAATGTCGTAATTTCTATCTATACTCTGTATTTTTTTCTACATTACTTACTATTAATTAATTTTAATGACTGACCATGTTATATTTAATAATATTGGCCCAGATCTTAATCCTATGAATAGATTGTAGCGAAACCTAAATGAAATGAGAAATTGCGAATATATAGATGCTAAAAAATTCAATGCATGAAAGCGAACAACCTGCAATGATTTTTTCGCTATTATGTTGAAACTATAGGTTCATTTATCAGAAAATAGATGAAATATCTTGTACTATCACTGAGCTGAACTGTAATTTTGACGTTCTTAGCTTTACCGAAATTTGGCTAGATGACTCAACTAAAGACTTGATTCAACTACAAAACTATTATAGCCATCATTCACTCCGTAATAATAGTCGTGGCGGAGGCATCAGTACGTACATGTCTAAACACGCAAAAATCATTGTAAGTGCAACTATGAATCGTGAACATATTGCAAATCTATTTTAAAACTAACGAAAAATGGTAAACGAATTACACTTAGAACGGTGTTCAGGCCAACAACAGCTGGTCATGTATCCTTCCTAACGAGCTAATTAGTATTAAATCTCTATTTAACAAGTCTCTTTACAAAGACATAATGGTCTGCGGGGATATAAACTAAAATCTTCTACGTAAAATGAAAAGAAGAACCAATATAAAAGGGTAAATTCTTTTAATAACAAACGTTTCGGAATCTCTGATTCCATCATCAGTTCTGTAAAACAGAGAATATGAAACGATAATTAACAAATTGCGAAAAAGCTGTAAGAAAATAATATCAATATAATTACATCGAACGAAAAAACTGCAATGCCTGACCATTAAAAAATAAAAATTAAATTTCTCTTAAACATTCGAATCCATACGTACACACGCACCTAAATTCTAGCAATCAAACCAACATACAATACCATCTACACAAAGTAACAGAACTACATAAATATAAAATACCCTACATAAATTTCACAATGGAAACTGAACAGAATGATAAATTACCATTTTTAGATGTTCTCGTAAAGAAAACCAATTCAACATTCACCACCTCTGTTTATAGAGAACTTACATTTACAGGATTATGTACCAATTTCATGTTGTATTTAGAAGGGTTATATTAAAACAAGTGTCAATACATTATTGCATAGAGCATATCGTATCTCAAGTTCTTATAAAATATTTCACGAAGAAGTGGAATATAACACAAAGTTACATGTGCAAAATAAATACCCTCTATCTTTGGTCAACAATCTAGTTCAAAATTTTTTTCAAAATAAATGTTTTCAAAATTCAAATTTCAAAATAAATACCCTCTATCTTTGGTCAACAATCTAGTTCAAAAGTTTTTAGACAAAAAACTTTCCCCTCCTTCTACAATTCTGATCGCATCAAAGCAGAAAGTTTTCGTAGAGCTCCCTTTCTTGGGCTATCTTAACAAGGAGATAAGAAATGAGCTTTTATCCCTGATACATTCTCATTTTACTTTCATTGACGTGCTACCATTTTGTAGAAATAACTTTAAAATAGGTTCATTTTCTAGTAGGAAAGAGCGTTTGGAAGAGTGCCTGAGAAGTGGTTGTGTCTACTTGTATCAATGTGATTGCTGCCTGCAGTCTTATGTTGGAAGTACCACACTCCAGAAATTTATTCGCCACAGCCAACACTCTGGTATCTCCCATAGAACCGGCCGCCCATACTCATCTCCCTCCCAGTCAGCTATCCGAGATCATTGCCTTGTTCGAACCACCCTTTGAAAAATTTCAATTTCTCCACACTTTGTAGAACCTCAGAGGAATTTGACCTTAGAATTTTGGAATCCTTGTTCATTTTTACCCATAGACCTCAGTTAAATAATGATCAAAGTGCGATGAAATTAAATATTGCCCAACTCTGTAAATATGAGTGTGTTCGAATATGTGTGTGTGTTTGTGTGTGTGTATGCGTAGGTCTGTTACTTCGTGTAGATGTTATTGTATGCTGGTTTGATTGCTAGAATTTAGGTGCATGTGTACGTATGGCTTCGAATGTTCAAGAGATATTTCATTTTTATTTTAAATGGTTTGGCATTGCTGTTTTTTCGTTCGATGTAGTTAGATTGATATTATTTTCTGATAGCTTTCTCGCAATTTGTTAATTATCGTTTTATATTCTCTGTTTTACAGCACTGATGATGGAATCAGAGATTCCGAAACGTTTGCTATTAAAAGAATTTACCCTTTTATATATGTTCTTCTTTTCATTTTACGTATTAGATTTCCTAAAAATCGCCCTTTTTACCTCTACGACCTTCTAAAATATGAAAATTGGAAAATTTAGAGATTAAAGTGATAGTGTGATAGTGATAGTGATTAAATTTTCATGAAAAAAGGCAAATCTCAAATTTCATTAATATTTTTCAGTCTAAATCTTTCCTTCCAATCATCACGAAACCTACACGTGTTTCATCGGAATCTGCTACGCAGCTCGATAATATTTCCATGGTGGACCAATCTGATTTTCTTACCGGAATAATAACTTTTGATTTATCAGACCATTTCCCGGGGTTTACCATCAATTCAAATGTCTATAGTGCTTTTACCAACCCACAGCCTGAAACTTACTCATATCGTTGTCTAAACGAATATAATTAGGGAACAATGCAAACTGTTCTAGAAGAATTAATGCCATCGTTGGATATCTATCAATAGGACAACAGTGCGATTTACATTGATGAAGCAATACTAAATTTAACTTAAATTATGACGACAGGAAACTATGAGTGTTGTCCAATAGCCTCCCGCACAATTACACCGAAAAATAGACAAAAGCCCTGGATGACTGAGGATATCGTGAACAACATAAAGAGACGTCAAGCGTACCTAGCCTTACTATACGAAGGAAGAATATCAAAAGAAATGTATAACAGATTCAGGAATTATGTGACAAATCAAATACGAACGTCGAAATAAAACTACTTTACGCGCAAATTTACTGAATACAAAACTGATATTAAAAAACTTGGCGCCTGCTTAATTCATGCTATAAACCGAATAATAGTGTTGCGAAAACTATTGAGACCATCGTTCAAGATAATGTAGACTATCACGAGAAAAAGATGTTGTAACAGTGTTCAACAAACACCTTATGTGTAAACATAGGCAAAAATATAGCGGATAGTGTTTCTAGTGAACCTACAGACCGCTTGCAATACATCGACCATGTCCGTGAACAGAACTCTTTATTTTTCCCCGTCAACTAACTCTTCCGATGTAATCGCGAGCATAAACAGCTTAAAAAATAAATCAAGTGGACTAAAGACGCGCTCGGCTAAAGTTCTTAAAGCTATAGCTGATATAATAGCACCGTGCATATCTAATTCTATCAGCCAATCACTTTCCAGGGTATCTTCCCAACTCTCTCAAAATTGCCAAAGTGACCCCTATTTTCAAAAATGGTGACAGACATTGCATTAATAATTGTCGACCAATCTCTGTACAACCAATTAATGGCAAAATACTCGAGAAAATTGTCTAAAAAAGTGTATTCTTATTTTGAACAAAAACCTTTTCTCTACGATAAGCAATACTGTTTTTCGTTTTTAAAAATCATCAACACAGGCTGCATTGAATCACTTGCAATACCTTTACTCAAATATAGATGACGGAAAGCTTGTTTTCTGCATGTTTTCGACTTTCGAATAGCATTCGATTGCGCTGAAAATGAGATTTTACGATCGAAACTACACTGTTGTGGCATCAGAGGAGTTGCACATGATTGGTCTAAATCTTATTTAACAAATCTGAAGCAATATGTCGGCATTGACGATGCACAATCGGAACTACTGACAAGCAGCCATGAAGTACCACAAGGGTTCGTCTTTGGGCCTCTCCTCTTCTTGATCTTTATCAGCGAAATAGTTAAGTCTACTTCATTCTTCACATGCATACATTTTGCCGACGACAGTAAGCTCTCTGCGGCTCTTCCAAATTTAAATCCAACTTTAATTGCGGGGAGTCTAAATAATGAGCTGCAACATGTTTCCATGTGGCTTTAAAGCTAAAAAAATATGCTTTAATATCCGTAAGGCAAAATACATTATATTCTCATACAAGAGAAATATGTCTCTTCACCGCATAAAACTGGTGCTGGTGAAATTGAAGAAACTAACTTCTGTAAGTTTATGGGTATTTTATTAGATAAACATCCGACATTCAAAGAGCAAATTGCACATATCAGTACTAAATTATCAAAATCCGTTGGAATCCTTCATAAAATAAAAAGTGTATTGCCTGAAGAAGCCTTGAAAATACTTTATCGAACGATCATTTTGCCATACCTATCATACGATACAGAATAAAAGCTTGGCACAGAGCTGATAAAAATAACACCAATTTCCTCTTTGGGCTGAAATAAAGCGGTAATGAAATTAGACTTTAATACTCACACAAATGATTCATTTAAAAGTTTAAAAACATGTAAGCTTTTTGAGCTCTATGAGCTCTCTATATGTAATTTGATGTATAAAACACTGACTGATAATTGTGACAGAGAACTCAAACAATTATTACCTGTTCAAACTGGCCATCATGATCATTTTTCTCGACATAGAAGTAACTTCGTACTTCCTTATTATTCAAAATCTCGGTCACAACACAGTATCCTCTTCATTGGAACTAAGAATTGGAATGCAATCCCAGCGGAGATCCGTAGAAAAAATCTTGTAAAGCTTTCAAAACAAATCTTGAATCCTTCTCTTATCGAAATATTAATCACATGAGGTAATCAATTTAATTTTTCTTTTCTTCTTTTATACGATTCATCTTGTTAAGATAATCTGCTATGATTAATAATATATTTAAGTCTACTCCTGTACTGTTCCCATCAGCCCAAGTCAACTATTTTTTGTACAAACAATTAAGCATCGAATCATGATCAGTATAGTGTGCCCCTAAATTAAGAAAATTAGGTTGAACATAACATGTACAGTTTTTTGTACACCTTAAAATAGCTTTGATGATAGGATGCCCTGTCATCCCATAGGATGCCCAAAATCATCTATTCAAATGTGTCCATTGTACTAGACTTGAGATAAAATCTATTGCTGAATCACTTGTGGTAAATAAATTGTTTAAATTGTGATCCAGCTTTTCTAGAGCTTTTGTACCGCTGAAAAATATTAATGTCGGAAGAACTCCTGAAATTCATACTAATTTTTCTTTTGCCGTCGTCGCGCTGTTTTGTGAGTTACTCAAACTCATTCAAAGCTTCACCCTGGAATCTTTCTACTTCATCATTTATTTGTGACGGAATTCTTCACAAAAGCAAGTTGGTGAAAATGAAAGTCTCGATCAACGCTTCTCGCATCTTTCAGATGCGAAACGAAAAATTTGGTCTCAGTTTTAACCTTGGACAATCGGAGAAAGGCAAGTGGTTTGTTGTGGTGTCGAAACCTAAATACATTTATTCCAACTTAGCGTTCCTGGCTAACCTAAATACATTTATTCCAAGTTAGCGTTCCTGGCTAACCTAAATACATTCATTCCAACTTAGCGTTCCTGGCTAACCTAAATACATTCATTCCAACTTAGCGTTCCTGGCTAACCTAAATACATTCATTCCACCTTAGCGTTCCTGGCTAACCTAAATACATTCATTCCAACTTAGCGTTCCTGGCTAACCTAAATACATTCATTCCAACTTAGCGTTCCTGGCTAACCTAAATACATTCATTCCAACTTAGCGTTCCTGGCTAACCTAAATACATTCATTCCAACTTAGCGTTCCTGGCTAACCTAAATACATTCATTCCAACTTAGCGTTCCTGGCTAACCTAAATACATTCATTCCAACTTAGCGTTCCTGGCTAACCTAAATACATTCATTCCAACTTAGCGTTCCTGGCTATTTATCGGCTACAGAAGTAAAAGGATTTTTCAGTCAATATGAACTGCTAAAAGCATCACAAAGATTAGGTATAAAATTGAAATTGATATATTGAGCTCTTTGACGCATGCTGTGTAATATCTGAAGCAAAATTACTTATCGACAACCAGTCTCCTAATGGGTGAATCATCAATAGAAGGGATGGAAACGTAAAAAGTGCTGCTTGACCATCTGATTAATTCACGCTGAAAATGCAATCAATTATGTCTTGAGGTTACGTCTGGTTCTAAGCTGTGTTTTTCCGTTTCAGTTGCCGTTTCCTTCTTTCGTTTTTATCTTCAAGCATGAGCAGAGTAGATGAGATGAAATATGTTAATTTTTTTCAATATTCAGTGTAAATGGTATTAGTATTTTTGCTTATGCTTTTCGATGGTTTTGATGATGGAATGCCGAAGTGCATAACTTAGTAGGAATTAGTTGAATCATTAAGGAATTAATTTAAAAATCAGGAGTTTGGACCAGAAGCATTAAAAGGTTTATTTTTGCAATATTTGTAAATGCGACTGACGTCTTTTGTTGCGGAGATTTCTGCC